>QLOH01000537.1:280000-730434 GCA_026901365.1 Sesbania bispinosa
TTCGGTTTGTGGTTTTTTTAGATCGATTGTTGCTGTTTCAATTGGATTTGATTGGATTGGATTTTGAACACCCTCAGGATTCAGGAATAGTTTTATTTTTTTGAAGAAATATTTTATAGGATTCAAGAATAATTGAATAGAGGGAAAAGAGCATAAGACCACCTGAACTTTTGGCCTTTTGCAAATAGACACCATCAACTTTCAATTTGTCACAATTAATCCTTAAACTCTTATTATTATTGCAATAGATCCTTTCATTAATATGAAGTTAAATAATTAACATAATAAATATCAATTTTTCAATATTTTGTGTTTCAAATGTTAAAAACATGTAAAAGAGTAAAATTTTCAATATTTTATTTTTGAATTCGGTCACATTTCAAACACATTTAAAATTCTAAAAGCGAAAACATGATGGTGTGTTCTTTTAATTTAGGGTTTTTTATTTTTTATTTTTAAAAACTTTATTTTATATTATTTTAATATTTTAATTACAAAATCTTGAATAATTATGATTGGTTTCGTTAATTATTAACTTTATGTTAATTAATTATGACATATTGCAACAAAATAGAAGTTTAGGGTTAATTAGGACAAAATAAAAGTTCAAGGTGCCTATTTATAAAAGGGTGTGAAAGTTTATGGTGGTTATATGCTCTTTTCCCTTGAATAAAAATTGAACAACCCAAGTCTTCGAATGTTTTTTTTTTTTGGCTCAAAAAGTCTTCGAAAGTTTGAAGTTTAGAAAAAGCCCACACTTAATCCTTCGGAATTATTTGGGTTGCGCTTGTTCCAATTCAGAACAAAAAGCACAATATTCCGGTCCACACTACTTGGGCCAATAAAAATTGGTCTAACAGTTGGGCTATTTTTTTTTTGTTTAAAACAGGTATCCTCCACGGGAGACAATCCTGTTTGAGCTTGAGAACATCCACATCATAGTGGGGCTAGCTCTCCCAGCGGGGATTTTTTTTATCCACAAGACTCGAACTCGAGACCTTGCTTAAGGGGAATAAGCATGTACCACTTGAACCAACCCCCGTTGGTAATAGTTGGCTTATTTGAATCCTTGTTATTCTTAGGAGTGTGTTTAGTCTTATTCAACCCAAAAAAAAAAGGTGTGCTTGTTTTTGTCAAAAAAAAAAAACATGTATGTTTACTCTTTGGGGGGAGGGGGGCGCGTTTGTAGACCAAAAAAAAAAGGTTGTTTGTTTTCGTCTTAAAAACAGTGTGTTTGCAATTGCAAAAGGGGAGGGGGGAGTGCGTTTGTTTAACATATTGTTGTTTTTGAAAAAGTACTTAAGAATCTGACATTTCAATGTTTGGATACCAACATGGAAAAATAAAAAATAGATATTATGAATTTATTAAAAAAAAAATAGAAGGTGGTATAAATGGATTACTCCGGACCCAATTTAAGCCATCTGATGTGAGTTTGCAAGCTATATCAGGCTGGGTAAAAAAATCAAATTTAATTTGGGCTCAAAAATTGTGATCACGTCTGTAAATTCGTTTCGGGATTTTAATTTTTAAAAAGTGAAAAACACTAATACTTTTTAAAATTGTTTATAAAACCCCTCTCTCAAACATATTTTTTAATTTTCTATTTTAAAAATAAAAAATAGTTTTGTTTTTGGTCCAAAGAAAGGTTGGAATACTATTAACTAGAATGGCCTAAGATCATCTCTAATGGGGAGTTCTTCCCATGCCAATTGCTTAAAATTTATTATATTAATTTTCATGTGAGTCCTACTTGTACACCACATCTCTTTTTACTTTTTTAAGCAACTTTACGTTCCACTAGAATAACTCTACAAGAACTCCAAAGGGACCTCACAAACTATCCCACCTTCATTATTTTAATATTTTAGGTTCAATTTAAAATACTATTATATTTTCTAATTTTAAAACAGGAAATACATACAATAAGTAATCTAATTATAAATTTTTTTTTCATCTAGTTGTAATTTTTTTTTATGAATTTAATTGTGATTAAGGAGTTTTTATTAATTAGCAAATTTTAGTAACCTGGTATAATTTATGGCTAAAGATTTATTTTTTTTTAACTAATTTGGATTTCAACTAAAAACTCTCTAAAATATAATTACTTCCATAAACATCAACTTCTTAAAATTAAATACTCCGCCACCACGTAATTCACCTCGCATGCGTACAAAGTTGGTAATATGAGGGGAGTAAGATACGCAATTTAGAAAAGTCCTCCATCTAGGGAAGTACAATACTGATAGAATCTACCAACTAACCCACTACGCATAAAGTAAAGAAACCCTAGATCAGAAAAGGAAAAGACTTTAGTCTGTTGGGTATCTTGTGGTCTCTTGGAGGAGATGAACGAGACCAGCACAACCAGGCCCCCTGGTAATGATGCAAAGCTTGAGAGCTGGAAAAGGAGGGCAAAGCTTAAGCTGGGCAATCTGAGCTTCCTGGGATGTGTAACTACAAAGGCAGTCGTGGAGTAAGAGATCACTTAACCAAATGGGATGAGCTAAAGACCAATTTGGGGGGGAACGTGTTCGAAAGCGGGGCTTGAGCTAGATGTTGAGCTACCTTGTTAGCTGTGCGATGAACTATAAAAATAAATAAATAATTTGTGTAACATAATGTTCCAATTAACCTCTACATTCAAACCGATCCAATCCTTAATGGGCTCCAGAGACTACCCTTTTCTGGGCCAAAGGCGCGATCCATTTTGTCTATCAGAGAGAAAATAGCAGCTGAGATGGAGGAGCAGGGGCCACAGTGGGATAGTAAAGAGCAGTAGAGGAGTACCATGGGTTCCCCCATGGATCATCCCAAAAGTTACCAGCAAGAGGATTGAGAAAACTCATATATTGATTGATTGAAAAGATGATTGAAATGATACAAGCAGTCCCTATTTAAAGCTAAACTATTCAGCCACTAAACACATAAAGCAACCCAAACAAACTATAACAGAAAATATTCTTCTAACAGAAAAATATTCCTAATTCCTAATAATATTTCTAATACCCTCCCGCAAGTTGGTAATTGGTATCAACCAATATCAACTTAAAACCAAGAGAGGAACTTAACAAACACTACAAGCCAAACCATTACATGATCAAGACCATTATAATCAATACCAGCAAGAATAGCTCCAATTGCTGATATTGGACCCATAAAGCCAATTATGGTAGCTGTTGCAAGAGTACCATGCCAGCTATCAATGACTCCAATTGCTAGGAGTAACACAACAGGAACAGGTCCTAGAGCAAATGCAACCAGAATAATGCAACCAGGAATAGGATTCATCAGGAACAATTGTTGCATTTGCTTCTTTTTCTATACAACCTTAGTGACCTTGGCTCCAGTAGGGTCCTTCTTTTCCACATTCTTGATGACTCCCACAGCAACAGTTTGACGCATGTCCCTCACACAAATCACCAAGAAGAGGATACTCAGAGAAAGTTTCAACCACCATGGGCTTGGTGGGAATCATCTTGACAAAACCTTCTGACCTCACGAAAGCTGCTAGATTTTGAGCAGCAAATTTTAGGCAAACAACTTTTAACTCCATGGCATGGAAATCATCAGCCAGAGAGTTTAAATGTTGGCTACAGGATTGACACCAAATGTCCTTGCAAAGACGAGACTACACATTCAGTCTAGCCTCTCCAAGCCATACTTGTCTGCTGTAGCTAACAATTTTGCTGTCAATGTCTCAGAAACTGCAAAATCACTAGATGTGGTCAATGGAACCATGTCCACCTCTTCTGTAAGGGTATCCATGTGGATAAAGTGCAACATGGCCTTAAAAACCTTAGGCTCTAAATCTGTTACAATAATCTCCTGTTTTTTCTGCATTTAAATTGTCAAAAAATTTAGATCGAAATTCTGGTGATCTCGCAACCAACACCAACGTATGAGTAGAGAACTTCTCCCCAGCTACATCAAAAGTAACATCTGAACCTTCGATCAAACTGTATGGATATCCTCAAAGCAAAAATTTATTCATGGAAGAACTACTTGCATTTCCTCTCTAGCATTTCATCAAATAGCGAGCGTTGTAGAGCATTACAGTATCGTCCTCAAACTCCAAGGTCGGGGTATATGAACTTGCATCTATGTCATGCTCTATGTTTCATCTAGATATACAGAAATAATTTTGTGCCTTGACACCAATTTGAAAAGGGCTCATGAGCTGTTTGATCAATTCCCTCTAAAGAATTCTATGGTAGAAAGGGATTTGTGTGCATAGTTTCTGTTTGATGAAATGTCTGATAGGGATGTACAGAGAGTATTTTCTGGAATGCCTAAAACTACTTTTGCATCGTTTCAAACTGCCTTTTTTCCTTCCATTTGATGTAGAACTGGAGGTTGTAGCAACAATTACAGCAGTTGGGGATTATGTCACTAACTTGAAAATTTGTGTGCCTTGTGCTGTCATGATTTTTGGAGGCTATGGTGTTTTGTTAAAGATGAATGCCTATGGTGTTTTGCTAAAGGTCACTGCCAATGAATCTATGTTTTGGGAGGCTACTATGACCCCTGACTATGATACTATATCTGAATTGTTGTTTCATTTGACATTGGAAATGTAGTGTTTACAAAGTTGAAAGGTTCTCCACCTCCTCCTATTACTTGCCACTCATCCCTATTCCAATATGCTGGTTGCACCAAATAGTCCTCTAGCACTGCATACCGGGACTACACTAATTGGGTTGAGTTCTGGTTTCATATTTGCTGCTGCTGTGTCAGTTACATTTGAGTTGTTTGGTCCTAACAATGTGGGCGTCAATGAGTGGTTGGAAGAGACTGACAAGGACGCTACATTTGATGCATATATGGTTGTTTAAGGAAGGATATCCATAGAAACCAACTTGCTGCAGTTGTGAGAAGCCAAGTCATCATCAAATTCCTAGCACAAGTTTCACTTGGAGCTGCAGAAATGCTCTTAATTTTGGCATGGCATCTATTTTTTTGGCTTGGGTTTATTTTTATTGATACAGTGATTGAGATTATCTAACACTTGCTATTAATCACATTGCTTACTTCACTGCTCAAAAGGGTGCAGATGTTTCTGGTGTTTTGACAGTATGTCATTGGGAATGCTCTATTATGCATTTGCAAAGTCAGGCTCAGGCTCTCTGTATAGAAAAGTCAAAATTGCCCATCTTGTATTTTACTTTCGTTATTTGGTAGGTGACCAAGAGGGTAATTCGTGTTCATTCCGATAACATATTTGAGAAGTCAGGGAAGAAGAAGGAGATGACACCATGGCATTACAAGTAGGCCTAAACACTTCCAAGGTTCTCATCCTGTTGGAGTTGGTTGACTGGCTCTGTTGTTTTGATGAGTGGGCAACTATTTGTTGTCATTGCAGAGATTCAAGAATTGTTGAAAACTGCTGATGAGGTTGGTAGTATGGGTGCAAAGGATACTGTGTGAGTATTCCATGGAGTCGATAAGGAGTTGGTGATAATGATTACATTTTTTCATTTCAGCATGTTGTCCTCCCTATAGCTTCTGAGTTTGCTCCAAATTTTACCATAATATCAAGCTGTAATTCCTCATAACCGAAAATGATTGTACTTTGAGTTCCTCTCTTGATTTCAAGTTGGTATGGTTAATACCAAATACCAAACTTGCGGGAGGGTGTTAGAAATTCGTTTACAATTCTGTTGGAATTACCATAGTTAGTTTTAGGTGAAATACTACCATGATTAGTGTTACCTCTAGTTAGAATAGCCCTATAAATAATTGTAGCATCTCTTTTATTTGCATCTTTTATCAATCAATATATGAGTTTCTTAAACACTCTTGCTGGTAACTTTGGGATGATATGATCAAGGTGGAGGGAATCTAGTGCCTTCTAATAAGATCGGTGGCGTGATTAAAGAAGTAGGCCAGATTATTCAGAGTGTTCAAAGCGAAATTTGTGCTGAGCACGTTTCAAGCATCATCTTCGTTGATCTAGAACCCACCGTCATTGACGAAGTGGAGGCATTCTTCTTTCAAGCGCTTGTTGACAGTAGCGTTCCAGTTCCAACGATTGATGATCCAAGATATTCCGCGTGGAAGAGATGCAATGTGTTGCTTCACAAAGTAACTCGGGAGCATAGCAATGACGAGAATGGTTTCTTCTTCACTTGTTGCGCTAACAGAACGACTCTTCTTCATGAGTTCGGTTTCTTCCTCTATAGGTCATAATATCATCTATGTTGAAAATGCAATTGATGTTTGGGCAGATTTAAAAGAGAGATTTGGACAAGAAAAATTGATTAGAATTTTCAAGTTGCAGCAAGAGATTTACAATTCAAAGTAAGATACACAGAAGCACGCATAACAACACAATAGAATTCCAAGAAACAAAAATTTTCTCAGTCATTTTAGCAAACACCTTCTGTGCATCTTGCTTTGAATTGTAAATCTCTTGTCGCAACTTGAAAATTCTAATCAAATTTTCTTGTCCAAATCTCTCTTTTAAATCTGTCCAAATATCAATTGCATTTTCAACATAAATGATATTTTGACCTATAGAGGAAGAAACCGAACTTATGAAGAAGAGTCGTTCTGTTAGCGCAACAAGTGAAGAAGAATCGTTCTCGTCATTGCTAAGCTCTCGAGTTACTCTGTGAAGCAACGCATTGCATCTTTCCAAGCGGAATATCTTGGATCATCAATCGTTCGAATTGGAACGCTACTGTCAACAAGCGCTTGAGAGAAGAGTGCCTCCACTTCGTCAATGACGGTGGGTTCTAGATCAATGAAGACGATGCTTGAAACGTGCTCAGCACATATTTCGCTTTTGAACACTCTGAATAATCTGACCTACTTCTTTAATCACGCCACCGATCTGATTAGAAGGCACCAGATTCCCTCCACCTTGCTCATCCTCCCCCGTCCTCGTCATTCTCACTGCAGCCGCTGAGCCAATCTTTGGTGGAATGGGAACTGCAGACGGTGTTGTCTTCTTCACATCCAGAGAGCTTTGAAAAACCAGATGGAGATTGGAATCCAAAGTCCCCAAAAGTAAAAGGATCTGGAGATGGTTTCCAATCCAGCTTTGGGACACAATCCTTGCGAGTTTCAGGAACAAAGAACAAATCTAAGGAAGAAGCTGTCGAAATTACCGAAGTAGACGATGCCTTTTCTGAAGCCTCCAAGCACGGTTTCTTGAAAGGGGAAGATGAAGATGTTTCAGCAAGAGTCTCTGCAATCAACGGTGTTTTCTTGAGAGAACGTCGACTCTTTTCTTGAAGCGCGATGAGCTCCATGGATGGAGCTCTGATACCATCTTAGTAAAATAAGATGGAGGAGTGAGGGCTACAGTGGGATAGTAAAGAGCAGTAGAGGAGTACCATGGGTTCCCCCATGGATCATCCCAAAAGTTACCAGCAAGAGGATTGAGAAAACTCATATATTGATTAATTGAAAAGATGATTGAAATGATACAAGTAGTCCCTATTTAAAGCTAAACTATTTAGCCACTAAAACACACAAAGCAACCCAAACAAACTATAACAAAAAAATATTCTTCTAACATAAAATATTCCTAATTCCTAATAATATTTCTAATAATGACAATTCACTTTTTACTTTTACTCTGAAACTCATCTCTGTTTTCTATATCCTTCCAAACCCACCATGGAGTAACTAGGAAAAAACATTTCCTTCTTGAGCTCTACTAGTAATATTCCATTGCTAAACATATTTTTGAATGGAGAGAAAATCATTTTGAGCCAGAAATCCCATCCCTTTCCAAATTCGTAAGGCAACAGGACATTACAATACCAAATACCATTATATCTCCTGAGGAGATGCCACACACCTGGGAGCAAATATGTGGCTACCATGCCAATATGTCACGATTTCTCCGAAGTAAAAATATCAAGTATATAATGAGATATTTGTAAAATAGGAGTATTAAAATAATCTTCTATTTGGGCTATTTTTTTAGATTTTATAAAATTAAAAGTTCAAAACATATATATTTGTGTGTTTTAATTTATTTTCTATCATCATTAGTTGGATTTTTTGCTAATTAAACTGATATTTTCATAATATTTTTCAATTTATTTATTTTTTATATTTTATAAAAATACTCATTCAATACATTATGTTACACAAATCGTTAACAATCCAAGAGGGGTTAATTGGATTAAAAGAATTTCAGAAAATTTTCGAACTTTAGCTAGAAATTTGCATGTGAGGCTTTCTATTAAAATAATTAAGATGGAACTTCCTTAAATTTAGATAAAGATAGGAATGTCAATTCAAGATAAATCTTAGTCATTATAGTGAGATGAATAAGTTATGCAATGCATATAAGCCAAGATCGAGATATAAAAAAGTAAGCAAAACATAGAGTATAAAGAAAAAAAAATACCGAGAATTTACATTTATTCATTTATTTTATAATGGTCAAAAAAATATTTTACTTATTTATCCCCTTAATCTTAATTAGCTCATTTATATTCTAACATATATTTCAGTCATAAAATAAAGGGAAAATCTTGGATGTTAAGTGTAGGTAACCGTTTAATTCAACCAAACTTATGTTTAAAATTCCATTTAAAAAAAAACAATTCATTGTTGCTTTGTTAAAATATACTTTGAAATGATAAATCTTACATTGAGATTTGTAAATGTAAGCTTACAATTGCTATCCAAATATGCTATAAGATGTTGGTCAAATTTGAACTCATTATTTGGTTTGGTCCATTGAATTTTGGATCTTCTCCAGCCAAGTTTAGCTGCAGAATAACTGTGGAATAACTAGGAAATTAAAATCCGCTGTTATTTCATAGCTAAACTTGATTAGAGAGATTGATACTTACAATTGAATTTTCATATCACAATTTGTATTCATGTGTGCAAGTACAATTTGCCCCGTTAATTTGAGTGTATATACGTTATCCGATCAGAAAATAATTGTTCCGATTGGTGAAAGACATGAAAAATTCTTGAACAAATTAATCTATATACGAATCCAGTAAATTATATTTATAATAAAGCCGAAAATTTTCTTTACAATCTTTCTAGTATTTTTTTTATTATTTTCAGGATATTAACTGTAATTTTTCATTTACTGAGTATTAAGAAAATTATTAAAATATTATATTATTAGAGTTTATAAAAGAATAGTTTAAATGAATTGTACAAATATTTATATAATTAATATAAAATAATAATACACCAATTCGAGTCTCTACTCATTTCCTTGAAATAAGATAATGCAAGTATATCTATAGCACCATCCTTCCCCCTATATTTTATTGTAAAAAAATAACAATATATCAGTGCATAAATAATTGAATTTACATGACAAGGGCAAAGGCGGTACCATGAAAGAGTAATACAAGTATAAGGGGGGATCTCTGCAGTCCACATAGGCACAGACCATAATCTTGTGGCTCCAACTTTTTGTATTTTGGTTTTTATATGCTTATAATACTAATATATTTAAACGGTTCAGATCCTCTGCAGCGGAATTATTAAACCAGCGATTGACCATACCATTCCATAAGCAGTTAGCACACGCGGAATGGAGTGGGGACAACTCGACCGGCAAATAGGTAGGAAGGGGGCATCCAGGGCCCATTGATGGCAAACTATCAGATGCCCCAACTCTCTTCTACCAGGAATTAAAATCTGCATGAAACAATCATGCTCTAATTTCAGGCCCCACTTTGCAACTACCTCTCTGCTTATGTACGATCCAACATTATTATGCCCGGCCCGAATTGGTTCCACTTAGAGGTGATAACACTCTAATCTCTATCATCATTCACATGTATTATGCCGTTGCTGTGGGTGTTTGTGGTGTGGTGTTCTACTAATTCCAGTCTAACTCGCTAAACTGAAGTTATAACATTACAAGCCAAGCCAAAGTGCCAAACACAAGAAGTCGGTGCATTGGAGTTAGGTGCCAGCTGTTTGTATCAACTGCCCAACTGCTTCTCTTGTTTAGGATGATCCACAACCCTCCAAAAATAGCCATTTTTTATGCCACGTGGTCTTCTACGTACAGTCATCACTCATCATCCTCCTTTCCTCGCCCCTCGCCCAAACTCTACTCTATTTTAAAAGCGCGTGCTTAAACGTCCTTGCTTCTTTTGCATTCAAGTTATTTTCTTATTTTCAACGATTTTATTATGAATAAGCCCTCATATCGATATTAAATTAGTCATTTCCTTTCTTAATTAGTTTTTAAATTAAATTAATTACATGAATAATTCTTGAAAATTTAAATATTCATCATACCGGTCTCGGTTAAAAGTAGTCTATCATTCCATAATTGAACCAACCTATTACACTAATCTATCTTCTATCACTCCACAAAACCAGCACAACAATACCGACCACAACTCAACAAGATTACTCCTTTTTCCTTCCAGTCTCAATTCATTTCATAAAATTCTTCAAATCAGTTTATTTGAAAAAGGTTTCAATTTCATAAAAATTAGATAGACATATTAACTTTCTTCCAAAACTTTGATATTCAAAAAAATATATACCCTCCTTAATCACGAAGTTAAGGTTCGGTTTTGATCTTAAATAAAAGGACAAGTTTTTGAATTTAATATTCTTCCGGGAGAGTAGTGCTAAAGATTAATTTGAGGTGATTTTAAGAAAATAGAAACTTAATACATTGGTTTTAAATTATGAATACCAAACCCAAATATACTTCAATTTGTAAGGATTAAAAACATATTTTACATAAAATTTAATAAAGGGTAAAATAACTTTTTAGTCCTTATAGAACATTCGAGTTTTGATTTTCATCCCTGGAAAATTTTTCTTTTTTATTTCATCCTTATAAAATATTTAAGTTATTTTTTTAGTCCTTTTTGTTAATATTACTTTTAAATGCGGATGTGTCTAATGTCAATCACAGTCAATAATCATATGTGCAGCACCCCGACACATTATACAACACTGCTAGCATATGTAAACTCATTCAGAGATTGTTTATGATATATAGAAAGGAGAAAATGTACAAAGAATTTCAGTTCAAGTCGGACATGAAATTTAACTTTTTGAATGAGTTTAAGAAGTGTAAATATATAATGTGTCAGGGTACTTGTCAAGTACTGGTCACTATTATAAATGTTCAACACATCCACAATTAACAGTAGAATCAATATCAGGGAGTAAATAAATAGCATAAATATTTTATAAGGATGAAATAAAAAAGAAAAATTTTTCAGGGACGAAAATCAAAACTTGAATATTTTATAAGGACTAAAAAGTTATTTTACACTTAATAAAAAATTTATATCAAATATAAAGTATTATTAATTTTTAGTTAATAGATAATAAATAAAAAAAAAATTGTCTTAGAATTAGGCCTCAATCTTATAATTTGTTTTAGGCCTATATATATGTTAGGCCGACCCTGAGTTGATGTAAACAAAATCCATCTTTTCAATTTAAAAAATGGGGCTATGTTTTTAGCATTTAAAATTTGTCTAGAAATATCAACCAAAGCAACGGAAAAAAAGTGATTCCAAAGAGCCAAAAAAAAAAAATCTATGAATCAAACAATAAAAATAAAAGTTTAATGAAATATACTGTAATTATAAAAAATATTAAATAGACATTTAATGATATATTATCATGTTAATTATTAAATTTAATAATTCATAAAATGTCATATTTACTAATATTGTGATAACTTATCAATGAATATATCAACGAATATATGTGTAATTTTTTACATTAATAATATATATATCCATTAAATAATAAAAATAAATATCTGAAAATAATAGTATGTTAAAGTTGTTATGATGCTAGTAAAATAATTTATCCTCACTAAATATTTTTTATTCAAAGGTTTACTAAATATAATTAATACAACAATAAAAAATATTTTCCACCAAATATTATCAGTTTTATATATATATATAAAATAATATTATGTATTTGAAAAAAAGCTATAATTTCTTATCATATATTAAATTTAAAAATAAATTATTTACCTATGAATATTTTTTTAAATAATTGATTTATAATTTATCTTAATTTTTGCTTTATGTTTGATTCGACTACCCTCCATCTCTTTTTGGTGAATATTCCTTATCGGTGTTTACACGAGTTCCTCAATTACCTGAGAGTTGAGACCAGGCTATCTTTTTTTTTTTTTTTTTTTTACTATAGTGAGAAGTATTCCTAACTTTATTCTAATTAATGTATTTCTAGTCATATCATATCTTATATAACCACTTATTTTATGTATATAATATTGAACTTACTTTTTTGTTGGGTTTTTACTGTCCAATATATTATTGAAAATCTTATATTTATGTGGGAAATTTTCTCTTTAAATTTGAATGGTACTTTTTCATAATTAATCACATGTGAAACATTCCTTTATTTCATCACCCTGTATAATTAAACCCTATAGTTAATATCTTTTTCTATCTCATCATCATTTTGTATGATGGACCCCTAGATACATAAAATATGAAGACTTATTCTTGGTATTAAGAGAAAAAGAAAGTTTTGAGAGAGAATTCATGGTGAAGAGAATGTGTTGTATTCTGACTTGTATTATTGATACAGAGAGGATGAATTTATACATACAAACTCAGCAAACAGAAAAGGAAAGCTAAGTAAATAGAAAACTAACTAAAGCTTAACTAACTTCTAAAAATAGAAAAATTGTTAAACTAATAGATAACTGTCAATACTCCCCAAGTTGAGCTATGAATATCTGAAAGACCCAACTTGGAGAGAAAAGTCTGAAATGATGAAGTATGAAGTGGTTTATTGAATGCATCTGCAAACTGAGCTGAAGATGGAACTGGAAGAAGATGAATGAGACTTGACTTGATTTTTCTCGCGAGTAACATGACAATCAATTTCAATGTGTTTGGTTCTCTCATGAAATGATGGATTATGAGCAAGGTAGATGACAGATTTATTGTCACAAAAGACAGCAGTAGGTTGATTTAAAAAAATATGCAAGTCATGAAGTAACTATTGTATCCATTGAAGTTCACAAGTGAGACTTGTAAGTGCTCTATACTCAACCTCTGAAGAAGAACGAGAAACAATGCTTTGTTTCTTGGATTTCCATGAAACAAGAGAAGAACCAATGAGCACACAGTAACCAGTTATGGACTTTCTAGAATCCAAACAACAGGCTCAATCTGAATCTGCAAATGCTGAGATTTTCATGTCAGAAGATAAGGGAAAGAATAAACCTTTTCCAAGAGAGGATTTTAAGTATCTTAGCACACGGATGGCAGCCTGAAAATGGGAATCCATTGGTTTAGATAAGAACTGACTAAGTTTCTATATAGAAAAGGCTATGTCAGGTCTGATAGTGGTGAGATATAACAATTTTCCAATAAGCACCTTGATCAGGATATGGCTGACCTTGATCTGTTGTAAGTTTGAGAGAGGGATCAAAAGGTGTTGATGCAAGTTTAGCACTAAGTTGTCCAGCTTCTTCTAACAGTTCAAGGGTTGTATTTTCTTTGATTAAGAACAATACCAGATTTAGATCTAGCAATTTCAAGTCCCAAGAAATACTTCAGTTGGCCAAGATGTTTAATTTTGAATTGAGCATCTAAGAAAGCTTTCACTGAATGGATTTCTTCCAAACTGTTTCCTGCTAAGACAATGTCATCAACATATAGTAAACGTGCAATAAAAGAAGAAGTAGTTTTCACAAAGAGAGAATGGTCTGCATCAGATTGAACATAATTAAGGGAAAGCAATGTTGTGGAAAGCTTGGAGTAGTACCGTTGTCTACTAGCCTGTTTGAGGCCATATAATGACTTATTCAATTTACACACCTTTGAAGGATCATTGCAGTGGAAAACCAGAGGGAAGAGACATGTATACTTCCTCATGCAAATCACCATGAAGGAAGGCATTATTAACATCTAGTTGTTCCAGGAACCACCCTTTAGCAGCAACCAAAGCTAAGAGAATCCTCACTGTGGTGAGTTTGGCAACAGGTGAGAAAGTATCAAGATAGTCAACACCTTCCATTTGGGTATAACCTTTAGCAACTAGTCTTGCCTTGTACCTTTCTATACTGCCATTAGCATGTCTTTTGATTTTATAAACCCACTTTCATCCAATTGGTGTTTTTCCAGGAGGCAAATCTACTAAAACCCAAGTATGATTCTTTTCAAGAGCTAATAATTCAACTTGCATAGCCTTCTGCCAACAATCCAATTTTGATGCTTGAAGATAGGTTTTTGGTTCAGTGATGGTACTAATGGATAAACAAAAATGTTTGTGGGATGGAGAACAATTGTCATAGGTAAGAACAGAAGAAAGAGGATATTAAATGTTATCTGAAGAAGAAATAGTACCTGAAGGAAGATTGGAAGAGTTGACTGCATTAAGGCTACAGTGATAATCTGAAAGATAGCTTGGTCTTGTCCTGGTTTTGCTTGATTGTCTCAAAGGAACAGAAGTCGGGTGGGTTGAATTGTGGACAGAAATAGGTTCAGCAAGTGAGGGAACAAGAGGAATGGTAGAAGAATTGACATAGTCATCCAAATCAAAATTAGTATTTTTACATGTAATGTGAGGGATGGTAGAAGGATTAGTTTTGGGACTTGGATTATTTTTTGAAAAATGGAAAACGGTTTCATAAAAAATAACATTTCTAGATAACAAAAATTGATGAGATACAATATCATAGACAATGTAGCCTTTGGTTCCATCCTTGTATCCTAAAAACATACCCTTTCTAGCTCTGGATTGGAATTTTTGTCCTTTGCGATTGTAGTGTACTAGCATAGCACAGACACCCAAAAGATTTTATAATTAGATCAGGTAGCAACTGAAAAAGCATTTCATAGGGACATTTATTATTCAATAAAGGTGTACAAAGTCTATTGATTAAATGAACAACATGTTGGACATCAAAATTCCAGAAGTTTTGTGGTAAATGTGCTTGATAAAATAAAGCTCTAGCAACATTGAGAATGTGTTGGTGTTTTCTTCCTATCACACCATTTTGTTGTGGTGTTTCAACACAAGACTTTTGATGTAGAATTCCTTTAGAGGCAAGAAAATATCAGTGACATTGAATTCAGTTCCATTATCTGTCCTAAGGCATTTCAATTTTGTATCAAATTGTGTTTCAATGTAAGAGATAAAACTAATCAAATGATTTTTGGTCTCATCTTTGGTTTTTAATAAAATAATCCAAGTGAACCTAGAAAAATCATTTACCAAAGCCAAAAAATATGTGTCCAAAAATAGAAGAAACAGAATAAGGTCCCCACACATCAGCATGTAACAATTCAATGATTTTATTTGATTTTGTATGACTAGTACAAAAGGGCAATTTGTGTTGTTTTGCATAATGGCATATGTCACAAGGGAAATGATCATATAATTTTCATATTTGAAGAAGATGGATGTCCAAGTTTGAAATGCCAAAGCAAGTGATCTGAAGAACAAACAGAAACAAAAAAGACTAACTTCTTTGTTTTGATGACAAAAAGGCCATCCTGCAAGTCAGCTATACCAATCATCTTATTGGTGCCATTTCGTTCAATATAACAAGAAATATCAATGAAGGTTAACTGACAATATGAAGATTTTAGCAATTTGGTGACCGATATTAAGTTTACATGAAATTGAGGTACATAAAGGACATTATCCAAGGTAAGTAGATATGAAATTTTAACTAAACCAGAAAAAGATGCAACAACTTGATGACCATTGGGTAATGTGATATGAATAGGCAGAATTTTGTGATATTTGACAAAGTTGTTGCAGTCAAAGTGATATGATCTGTGGCTCCAGTGTCTATAAGCCATTGGTTAGAATTTTTACCTTGAGAAAAGGGGGGGTGGTAACATTGATGTTACAGGTTACAGAATTTACACTGTGGGCTGGTTGTGTTTGTTGCTTGGATTGTTGAAGAAGACCAAGTAAGCCTTCATATTGTTCTTAAGTGAAACCAGACAGAGAAGTAGTAGACTGCTGTACTGGAGATGAGGAATCATCCAGAGGAAATGTCATATTGCTATCTTCACCAATAGTCATAGCATTTGCAGACCTGTTATTCTTGCTTTGATAGCCTGGGGGAAACCATGTTTGAGGTAACAAGTATCAATTGTGTGGTTGTTTCTTCCACAGTGTGTACACATTCTAACATTTCCTCTACCTCCAAAATTACGGCATCTACCTTTACCTTGAAAAGAACCACGACCTCTCCCATATGTTGGTCCAGAATCCACTGCTAATGCCTTGGAATCAACTTGAAAATCTGCTATGACTGAGTTCTGAATTTGTCTTTCTTGTTGAGAAACCATAGAAAAAGTCTTTGTGATATCCGGAAAGGGATCAATCAACATGATTTTTGATCTAACATGTGAGTATTGTTCATTTAATCCTTTGAGGAATATGATAACACACTCTCTTTCTTTGTATCTCTTCATAGAAATAGTAAAACCACAAGAACAAGGAATTTAATGTGTGAAGTTTTCAAGTTCATCCCAAATTATTCTCAATTGAGTAAAGAATTTAGAAACTAATAAAGTACCTTGCTGTAAATGATAAAACTTTTCTTGAAGCTCAGCCATTCTAAAAACATCTCCTTGTGAAAATCTATTTCGAATGTCTTTCCAGACATCTGAAGCTTGATCCATCCAGAGTATGGATTTCATGATTGTTTCTGAAATTGAACGCTGCAACTAAGAAAGGACAATAGTGTTGCATCTTACCCAGGCTGAATGAAGTGGATCTGTAGCCAGTGGCTGGGTTATGGTTCCATCAACAAACTCAATCTTGTTCTTGGATTGTAATGCTAGCTTCATTGCTCTGGCCCAAGTATGGTAGTTCTTCTCATCTAGCAGAGGTGATACAAGCATAAGAGATGGATTCTCATTTGGATGAAGGTAGTAAGGATTGGAAGAATTTGTCAAGAAATCAAGATAGCTCTGATCTTCCATCGAAGGAGAATGAGGAGCGGAGGCAAACAGAAAGTGAGAAAAGAAAAATCGAGGACCAGAGCTCTGAGTTAGAGCTCTTATACCATCTTGGTATTAAAAGAAAAAGAAAGTTTTGAGAGAGAATTCACGATGAAGAGAATTTGTTGTATTCTGACTTGTATTATTGATACAGAGAGAATGAATTTATACACACAAACTCAACAAACAAAAAGGAAAGCTAAGTAAACAGAAAACTAACTAAAGCTTAACCTACTTCTAAAAACAGAAAAATTATTAAACTAATAGATAACTGTCAATATTTATGGTATCATATGTTATCCAATTTTCATATCTACATTTAGTTTCTACTGTCTCTTGCTAAATTTACATTCTATGCAGTGGATACTTATAAGTAAAATTGACATTTGGTGATACCTATATTTTTTTTTCTTAGATCAATTGTGAGTTCCTTACATATTTTTTATTGTTTAAATGTAATTAGCAATCAAAACTTCCTTATTCACTTTCACAAAACTTTTCCAATTACTTTATAATATATCTTTTCTAAATCAATGAAAATGCGATGATCCCTTGATAAATCTTTCCAATAATTTTTATAATAAGTATATAAAGCTTCCCTGATTGGTCTCCACAACATAAAACCAATTTCACTTTTTATGATGTGGGTTTTTTTTCTTAATATATGTCCAATTGTTGTGTCCCAAACCTTCATATATATGACTCATGAGATTAATTCATTTATAATTTTTTTTAATCCATAGGTATCTCCTATTACCAGAGACAATCCTATTTGGGGTTTAGTCACAGTTAAGGCCTCTCACCCCTCCCGAAGAATGTGTTTAGTAGGGATCGAACCCGAGAGCTCTTCCCACAATCTCAGCCTGCGTTGCCAAGTGAGTCACAACTCTTTGGTAATTCATTTATAATTTGCAGATGTTTGTATATCACCTTAGTTCTAAAAATGAGGACTAAGATACTTCTTCTATATTTTTGACTTCCTCTTAGAGCTTAGAATTTTATTGAACAATATGTGTAAATTATCTCATACATTTCTCTCTTAATTTAGTATGTTATGTAATTTGACTAGCTAACCTTATCGTTAGCCATCCTCATAGGTATATGTAATAAAATTTTTATAACTTATCTTTATTTCTTAAAAAAATAAATGAATAGAATTTGTTTAAAAATATTAATCGTACACTATTTAATACTTTATTACATGTTTTATTATTAAGTAACTTTTTTGTGTTAATTTTATCAAAATAATTTATCTAATATTAAAAATAATAAAATTACCAAAAAAATATGCTACTACTATTTCAATTTATATAATAAAAGAAGATAAAACATGCAATAAATATTGTAAAGTTCAAAGGACGAATTAATAAAGAATAATAAAGTATAAGTTGTTGAAGAGGAAATGATAGTATCCTTTTAGTAAAATTGGTAAATATTATAATTATGGTAATTTTTAGAATAAAAATCACTTACACATGATAAAATATAATTAATTCTTATTTTTGGAAAGAAAGATAATCTTATTATGTATTTTTCTCACAAAATAATGTATTTTGTCATGATATATTATGAGTCTTCATATTAAATCAAAATCAAATCAATATTAGTTTTATATTAATCAGTTATTCAATAAAAAATATTTATTCAATATTTTATTTCTTCAGTCAATACTAAATGCAATGATATTTTTATAAATAAATATTATTTTTTCTATCAAACTGTTGAAATAATTTTTTTAACATACATTTATAATTTACTTTTTGATAATAAAAATATTATTAATTAAAATAAGTTTTTAAGTTATTTTTATATTTTAAAATTTATCCATATAATGCAAAAAAAAAGTACCACTTAGTATATATTATCATTCACAATAAAAAATATTATCTTTGGATTGAGAGAGAAAATGAAAAGATAGGACTAAACAAATATAAGAGAAAATACTTCAAAAATATAAGAGAAAATGAAAAAAAATAATGATTTTGATATATTATATGGATGAAAAGAAAATATATAAAGAAAGAAAGGTATTTTTTAAAAATTATATTTGGTTGAATAAAACTTAAAAATAAAAAAAAACAAATAATTAATGTGATATGTTTTACTCTTAATAAAACAAGCTGAATTAAATAGATTTTATATAAAATGAGATAGATAACTAGATAAACATTTTTTATATATAAAAAGAGTAAGAATTTAATAACTATACACTGTCAGTTGTAAAATAATTTGGGGCTTTCTCCAGTTCCCCCTCTAGATAGGGTTTTAACGGTGCCCTCTATAGGTGGTCCAATAAATGTGTGTCCCGTAGGTTAGCTTGGTTTTAGAATTTATTTATAAGTCCCTTTAAAATTTAGTCCATTTGATCATTTCACGAAAACCCTTCATTTATCTATTATACCAAAGTTTTCCCAAATTAAATTAGAATTTTTTCTCCCTCTTTTTTTCATTTATTCATTTTCATTACCTCATTCCCACAAATTAAAACAGAAAAATAAAACACTCCTCCCACCATTTATTTCACCCATTATTTGATTAACTCCATGAACCCTAATCCCAATCTTACACGCATCCCTTGCTGTCACATAAACCATTGAAGCTCTTCATTCCCTGAACCGGAATGTTGGAAAGAAGTTTGGAATGTTGCATCAGTTTGGAAATGTCGCAGTTCGGAGACAGAGGGAATGAATACACTACTACATAAAATACTTTTAACGACTATTATTCAGTGGCAATCAACTAATTGCTGGAATTTCATTTTAATTCAAAGTTTTAGTGGCTAATAAAAAATTGCCTGCTAATGTTTTATTCGTCATTTTGTAATAAGTCTTTCTCAAAATTTACATCTCCCTTTGATTTTTTATATGGTTCAGAAATTCCAAACTAGTTTTTTCCACTTCTCCCAACTATTCACACTTCACTTTTCTCTGTGTAATCTTTCTCACAATGAACCCTAAATCCCAATTTTCTCAAAAATAATCATTAATTGCATTAATTACATGTTCAGAATCTTTACGGATCATATTCATCAATAGATTAATCTTTATAAAAATCAAATCCACAATCCATTTTAATTGAGAGGAAAATTATTAAATAAATATATCACATTGATGAGAAAATTTATTAATCAAGATTTGATCCCTTTTGTATTCTTGATAAAAATATACTCTTTTTAAAGGATCCTGACATTAATGTAATATCTTCCATCATCTTCTCCTCTTTTTTTAAATTTTGTATTTATTATTTGATATATATTTTTATTAAAATTTACATTTTTTATCATTTAATTTTCTTAATTTATTACCTACAAATAAATAATTTTTTTACACGTTTATTAAAGAAAAATAAGAAAAAAATACTTAGGGATCGAGGAAAAATTGTAAAATTCACGTTAGCTTCGTTTTTACAAGGGGAAAAAAGAATTTGCATGCATGACGGGTCTCATGCACCTGGTAGGATTTGGACATTGTGTAGTTGTCACGTGGCCAATACTGGGGGTTTAGGGTTCAATACCTAACTTGTGTTCTTTCATGGGTTCCTATGGTGTGTATACCCCAGATGACTAAAATGGAAAAATGACTTCAACAACATGTTGGGGAGACAGTGAGGGGTCCACTATTAAATTTATCGATTTTTTTCAAGTTAAAATGTATTTACGGTGAATTATTTACCCGTTTAATAAAGAAAAATAAGAAAAAAAAACCTATGGATCGAGAAAAAATTTGGAAAATTCACGTTAGCTTCGTTTTTGCATGGGGAAAGCAGAATTTGCATGCATGACGGGTCTCATATCCACCTGGTAGTATTTGGACATTGTGTACTTGTCACGTGGCCAATATTAGGGGTTTATGGTTCATAACCTAACTTGTGTTCTTTCATGGGTTTCATATGGGTGTGTTATACCCCTTGTGACTAAAATGGAAAAATGACTTCAACAACATGCTGGGGAGACAGTGAGGGGTTCACTATTAAATTTGTCGATTTTTTCGAGTTAAAATGTATTTACGGTGAATTATTTACTCGTTTAATAAAGAAAAATAAGAAAAAAAAAATACCTAGGGACTTCAAAAAATTTGGAAAAGCCAAAAATAACGGAATAGGGTTAGGTATGTTTGCCTAACGTGAATTTTCCAAAATTTTCGTCGATCACTAGATATTTTTTTTTCTTATTTTTCTTTATTAAACGGGTAAATAATTCACTGTAAATACATTTTAATTCGGAAAAATCGACAACTTTAATGGTGGACACCCCACTGCCTCCCCAACATGTTGGTGAAGTCAATTTTCCATTTTAGTCATCTGGGGTATAACACAACATAGGAACCCATGAAAGAACACAAGTTAGGTTATGAATCCTAAAACCCCTAGTATTGGCCACGTGACAACTACACATTGTCCAAATCCTACCAGGTGCACAAGACTCGTCATGCATGCAAATTCTGTTTTCTGCATGCAAAAACGAAGCTAACGTGAATTTTCCAAATTTTTCCTCGGTCCCTAGGTATTTTTTTTCTTATTTTTCTTTATTAAATGGGTAAATAATTCATCGTAAATACATTTTAACTCAGAAAAATAAAAAAATTTTAATAGTGGGCCCCTCACTGTCTCCCCAGCATGTTGTTGAAGTCATTTTTCCATTTTAGTCACTTGGGGTATAACACACCATAGGAACCCATGAAAGAACACAAGTTAGGTTATGAACCCTAAACCCCTAGTATTGGCTACGTGACAACTACACAATGTCCAAATCTTACCCAGGTGCATGAGACCCGTCATGCATGCAAATTCTGTTTTCTGCATGAAAAAACGAAGTTAACGTGAATTTTCCAAATTTTATTTGTAGGTAATAAAATTAAAAAAGTTAAATGATAAAAAAATATAAATTTTAATAAAATAAATATATATATATCAAATAATAAATACAAAATTAAAAAAAAAAGAGAGGAGAAGATGATGGAAGATATTACATTAATGTCAGGATCATTTGAAAAGAACATATTTTTATCAAAAAAATAAAAAGGATCAATCTTGATTAATAAATTTTCTCATCAATGTGATATATTCATTTAATAATTTCCCTCTAATTAAAATGGATTGTGGATTTGATTTTATAAAGATTAATCTATGATGAATATGATCTGTAAAGATTCTGTGATCATGTAATTAATGCAATTAATGATTATTTTTGAGAAAATTAGGGGTTTTAATGAAATGATCAAGGAACTAAACTACAAAAGGACCTAAAAATAAATTCTAAAATCAAGCTAACCTATGTGGCACACATTTATTAGTCCACTATAGAGGGTACCGTTACCCCGCCAACTAGAGGGGGTACCGGAGAAATTGCCAATAATTTTACACAGTCGATGAGTTGATACATCATTTAATGAGTTTAATGATACATGAGGTGTCATATTCGTTAATTGATATGACAAAATATCATTGGATGACTGTGTAAAAATTCTTTACATTGACAGTATATAGTAAGTAAACTAATTTTCCTTTTCCTCTATAATTTCTTTTCGTTTTTTGGTAATATTAAAATTTAGGGTGAGAGGATGGTGCCCCAGTCCAAGGCCGGGAAAGCCTCCGAGCTCTTTGAGCACTTACAGAGGTACTTACATTTTACCTCACTCCAAGGGGACGAGTGGGGGTTCGAACCTGCGACTACGAGACCCTATCTTGCTCCACTCGACCAACCCCTTGGGTTCTATGTAATTTCTTTGTAATCAAATAGAAGAATGCTATATTTCTCGTATTTATTAATATTTTTTTTTTTCAAAACCAGCTATCCTAGTGCAGTTTTGTATCCAACTAAAGCTAAAAATAGCACTCTTAACGAAACGTGGATGTAGCGAGTGGGTTACGGGTGGCTTCATTTCATTGAGGTCACGGTCTAGTAGAAATTGTGGGCCCCGTACTAATGGTAGATTTAGAGCCAAAATGTCAAACGGATTCAACTTGAATCACGTGAGATTCTTACAGCCTGGAGTGGGGCCTTCCTACGTGGAGGACGTTGAAGTCATCTTTGAACCTGCATTTTTTTGGCTTTCTTTCATGGATTTATAAGATATTTGTATTTGAGAATTATAATTGTTTAAATTTTAATAACTTTATAGTTTATTATACATATATATATTTATTATAATTTTAATTATTAATTTTTTAATCACCAACTATAACTTGATATTTTATTTATAATTTTAGTTAGAATGCATCTTTCTTGTTAATGAAGTTGAACATTTCTTTCAAATATCATAATAACCGAACCAAGGTTTTGTTTGTTATTTCCTATTATGGCCTCATAACATAACTGATTGCTGAACAGCACGGACTCCTTCCCTTTGCCTTTGATAATTGGTTACTTATAGATAGAGTTGAACTTGAGAGGAAAGAAAGAGAAGATATATAGTTTAACTTTTATATTACAGCTGTGTCCGGCAAACAAAAGTAGTCAAAAAGGCTTTCGACCCCACTTGCACCTTCTGTTTTTTTCTATTTATTATTTTTATATTCTGTTTTTTAACATTTTGAAAAACGTTTGTTGTGTGTTAAACAGCTCGACTTTTCCTGTCATGTTTTAAACGCTCTCCCAGCAAAATGTCTATTAACTACTACCCTGCCCCCTGATTAATACTATATCTAGTCACTATTTCTAATTTTTCATGCCCTATTTATTTAGTACGAGAATGATTTTATAATTTATATACCCTCTTGTCTTTCTATTAATGTGCCTACCTTCTCCCCTATACACACTCCGTATATATTATATTACTGTCTATTATCTCATCTACAGCTGTTGAATGTGGTACCACTCCTATCCTCAGGTCTTAACTTGGTTTTATTCATTTGGACTTAATTAGCCTGATTTCTGTTCTAACTTAATTGAGTATATCCAAAACTGTCAAACTGTTATCAATTATATGGTGCTAAAGTGGTAAGGAGAAAATGACATACAGAATATATATAATAACCACAATAGTAATAAAGCTTCAAAAAATTTAAAACTATAAAGAAGTCTTATATATATTATATAGATATAGATATACGCAATCCATGAAACAAAAGGCAAAGGAGGTGGCAAATGTAATAAACTAATGTGAAATGAAGATGAGGAGGAAATTTCAAAGGGGACAAAATGGTCAAAACAAAGGAAGGAAGACAAAGCAAGATCAGAGTGTGCCAGCCAGAAAGCTTGCTCTCACACACGGATATATATATATATCAAATCGCATCTTCAGAGTCATTGTAGTTAGACCCTCCACACCCACCAACTATACAAAAGCCCAGTTTCCTGGAAGTACCCTTCCCCTCACGGCCGCATCATATCTTTTTCATTTCACCATTTCTTGTCTCATTAATTATATTATGCTGCATGCACCTTTAACTTCTCTCCGTATATAAACCCAAACAACACTCCCTTTGTTTGTCCATTAATACTAGTCCTCTACCTAGTTGCTCTCACTCTCACTCTTTGAAATCTGAATATGGAAGCAATGAATAGAAGCTCTTCCTCCACTACGTCTTCTTCGGATTCTTCCTCTTCAGAGTCTAATCCAAGGAATCCTAACAAACTTGATAGAATCAAAGGCCCATGGAGCGCTGAAGAAGACAGGATCCTGACCCGACTCGTAGAGCGACACGGGGCCCGAAATTGGTCCTTGATTAGCCGTTACATAAAGGGAAGATCCGGTAAGTCGTGCAGGCTTCGGTGGTGTAATCAGCTGAGTCCCACCGTGGAGCACCGTCCATTCTCCGCTGAAGAGGATGAGATCATTATAGCTGCTCATGCTCAATACGGTAACCGGTGGGCCACCATTGCCCGATTACTACCGGGTCGAACCGATAATGCTGTAAAGAACCACTGGAACTCGACGCTGGAAACGAAGGCGAGTGGGAGTGGGAGTGGGTGTGGTTCTGTAGTTGTAACTGCCAATGAGGGAGCCACAGCTACTTCTTCTGCTGGTGTACATGTTCACCCTTGCATGCCGTTGGAAGATGATCCGTTGACCGCGTTGACTCTGGCTCCGCCGGGGATTGGTAATGGTGGTGCTGTGGCTGAACACCAACTACCTCCTGAGAGTAGTGTTCCGTCAGGGTTTTGGGATGTGATGAGAGATGTTATTGCGAGAGAAGTGAGGGAATATGTGTCTTCTAATTTTTCTCACAACTCGGGTTTTCATTCATGAATCATATCTGTGTTTTTTTTAATCAAATTATTCTGCGCACTTTGATTTTGCTTCTCTTGGGATTGGATTCATGTTAAATTGTTAATACCAATTTTCTCTTTTTGGATGATCAAACTGCTACCTCTCTTGTTCTTTCACTATTTTCTTATGGAGATTTTTATTTAAATATAATATAATTTGGAGCAAAATATATCGTAACTATTTGCAAATTTCGCATGCCTGTCGAATATTTTAAGATGAATCATGATTTTCACAGCTGGCAACTCGTCAATTACCTTAATTAGGGGAACCCTTTAGATTAGAAAACGGGGCTAATTAATACCCAAAAACGAATACATCTTAACGTAATTTTTGCTTGAATGATATTTTTAAATTTCTTGTGTGTTATCAGAACCGCAAGGATTTTGCCTCCCAATAGAGTTAAATACTAGTAAGGAGAGCTTTGTGAGGTCTCGAATATATATGCAAGGATACTGTTATCTTGAAAAAAAATATATGTAAGGATTTTATCTTAAAAAAAAGAATTGTAAGGATTTTGGGGAGATTTTGCCACTATGGTTGTAATGGATGATGAATTTGCAAGAACTGTCAGGTAGTACTGATCCTCAACTTCACCCCATAACAAGACGTACTCAGGTCAGGAGGGGGCCTTTGCGTTTGATTAAGGTACGATGGAATCTCTCCTTAAGCCACGCTACAATAGTCTTCTGAAAATCATGACACGTGATATTTTTCCCCTTAGAGACTAAAGCTTTAATTAAGTTTGACACATGAGACCATCTAAACATTCTTCCACTTATTGATCGATTTTGGCCAAGTATCTCTTTTGTCTTAATTTGGTATAAGTAAGATTAATCATATTTGTTCTTACAATGCCTAAAATCTACTCTGTTCTAACCAAAACAAGATTTCGGTGCGGCGGAGTAACGACAAAGCCAAGTAAAGAAGTGTGTGGTCCAAATCTGCCTAGGTGTTGCGAGTTGACTTATACGATCATGATTGATTAGGATTCGGATCCTCTCCCGCATCTCTAGACTCTCCAGCAAACATCAGCTACAGTCCCAAATGAATTGGCTTATTCGAAAAAACCCTTGTTCTTTGGAAGATCTATCTCGTGTCTGGTACTGCATGGTTCCACCCTGCAAGAACTCCGAATCATTCTCTTGAAGCTCATCCTCTTCATCATAAATGATCCGCTTGCCCCGAAATGACCTGACCCAATAGGGAAATCCCAATTCATTGGGCCTTTCGATACAATCAAATAGAAAGTCCCAAGGACGCCATATTCTAGGAGCCCAAACTATGTGATTGAATAAATCCTCCTCTATCTGTTGCGGATCGAGGACTCCTTCCCCTTCTTCAAACTCTGATTCATATTGATCATAGAGAAATCTCTGATCAACGATACAATAAGATCCATTTTGAATCATATTTAAGGGATTGCTTGGTTCGGGCCGAAGAAGCAATGTAACTCGATCATTATCAAACTTACTGCAATCTTTTTCTGTACGTGAGGATCCCACCACAAAATCATTAGGTAATTAAAATCCGTAGTTATTTACTATTGAAGAGGCAGCACCGCTGGAGACAATCCTTACACTGGTTGATTATGACCGCCCTCCATTAGTTTCTCAAGTTCCATTGTCTATTTTAAATACTTTCCTAATATTAGACCCGATTTGTTCCCTTCACATCATTATGGTCTGTTATGATTGAGGTTGGGATTCTGTTTGGAGGTTCATTGTATTTGGAAACCCATAGCCAGACCGAGGCGTAGAGGATGGACCGAGATGTATTCTTGGGCAATATGATCCACATAAGCCTCCCAAGCTGTGAGCTTTTGAAGTGAAGTGGCTTTATAGGGACAAATGCATTACCTCGGTTTGATGGATTTATTTTCTTGTACGGTGATTGAACCGATTTATATAGGGTGGGTCGAGATACGTTCTTATGACCAGTACGGTGCATAAACCTCCCAAGCTATGAGGCTATGAGCTCATAAAAGCAAAGTAGCTTCATAGCTTATAAGTATATATTTATGAAATTACTTATACTAATATAATTTTTATGATTTTATTGTTTAGTGTCATTTCAATATTTGTATAAATATATCAATATAAAACTTGGTTTTCATGTCTCATGTTACCCTTTTTATATTCCGAACCTGTTGATCTCATTCGAACATGTTGTTCTCCTTTTTATATAATATTGTGTATTTATATTGATAAATATAAGTTTCAATAAAAATGTTTATTACAATTGTAGAATTTATGACTTTTATCTAATATTTATTTTTTTAAAAAAAATTGAAACATGATCCAATCTAATTTAAATTGAATCGGATTTGAAAAAATAATCATAATGATTGGATAAGAAGATTGTTTACCTTAAAAATGATCCAAACTGAACCGCAAACACCCCGAGAACTTATATAAATTTATGAATCTTTCAATTGCACCTTCAAATTTTGAATATAAATTGGTGATAATGTCCTTTTATGTAGACTTGATTATATACCATTTGTATTATTTTTTATCTGAATTATAGGCTGTAATATGTCAAAATGTTTTTTTAATAATATGATGACATACATTCTGATGTTAGACTATATTAGCAAATTAGTTCCTGAGAGATTCTTGATCGTGCAGTTTAGTTCTTGAGAGATTCAAATCCCAAAATAGTCCCTGAGAGATTGCCCCGTCATGCAAAATGGTCCAAAACGTTATTTTTCAAGGACTAATTTGCATGATTTTTAATGTCTGAGGGACTAATTTACACTATTTTTTCTTTTGTTTTTCAAGGACTAATATGCATTACATGAACCATTTTGCATGTCAGAGCAATCTCTCACGGACCATTTTGGGATTTTGAATCTCTCAAGAACTAAATTGCATGATCAGGAATTTCCCAATGACTAATTTGCTAGTATAGTCCGGATATTAATTTGTACAAAGATTTTTTATATTGACATTAAATTAAAATAATTATTTGATAAATTTTATAATTGTTATGAACAATTTTGTATTGACTCTTTATATAATTTTTACATATATAATGGAAATCAAGTTATTGAAAAGACTGAGTCAAAATTCAAAAAGTTTATATATATATATATATATATAGAATTTTTAAGTAAAGTATTTTCTAATTAACTATAATTTATCGGGTTTTCTTAATTAACCAATTAATTACGCTCAAATTTTGAATAACATTGTTATATGTCAACTTTTTTTTTTTAAACAATAGCTATTCCCTATTACCAGCTGGGGCAAACCTATCTGGCGTTTAGTCACAGTTAAGACTCTCACCCGTCCCTAAAAATGTGATCGAAGTCGGGAGCTTTTCCCACAATCTTAACTTGCGTTGCCAATTGAGCCACAACTCTTTGGTAACATTGTTATATGCATGGTTTTGAAAATCAAACTGGTCAATGCACTTGTTCAAGATTCAATGGTCGAACCAATATTAATTAAATAATACTTTTTAAAATTTATATAATATGTTTAACAATATATAAAAAAATCAAAATTCCATAACATAACAATACAAAAAACTGTAATAACATGCAAAGTTGTATATAAATTCCATACATTATGCATCTTATATTCCACTTAAATATATAAAATATGCTTTCTACACACGTCCAGAATATATGCATCTTATATTCCACTAAATATACTTTAATCTAGCTAGTTAAATGCCCCAGATCTAGTACACACATATTAGTGTTTCTATTATGAATCATACATCTACGAGCCAATTTGTTTATTTGATCATTCATTGTCTAGTATCTTCCATGCCTCTTTGCAGGCAGTGTTGGATAAGGAGGTGGGTTCATCTGTGAGGGTTGTGAGCTTTCTCAGAATGGAAGTTGGGGATGGAATTGCAAGGTGAGACTCATGCCTTTTTGGAAACTTCTCTTTTCTGATCTTGTTTTAGAAACATTGCCATGATTCTAAATTGCGGTTGTTGTCGCTGCGATTGCGGCTACTGGACGCGGATTGCGGCCGCTGCGACGTGAAATAATTTTTGGATTGCCCTGATGGTAAAAAATCTATAATTAATTATTGGTATATGTTTTACTTACAAGATTATATCATAAAAGATTCCACAATCACTGCATGCACACACCACACAATCCCCTCACTCTCGTCCTCCCCTCCCCAACCAACAATAATCCCCTCTCAATCTCAACCTCCTCTTCCCCTTATAGTTGCTCCTCACTCCTCCCTTTTGTCCTCCCTACATGCAGCCAACACTGGCCAAGCATGAAACAAAGATGGCCAAACGACAAGAGATAGAAAGATAGAGGCGCAGAAAGGAGAGAAAGGGATAGAGATAGGGGCACAAATGGAGAGATTCAGAGAAACTGAGAAAGGAAAGAAGAGATCGAGAGCTAAGGTGAGTGTTTACGGTCAAGATTGGTGATGCGATCTGAAAAAAAAACTTTGGTTTTGAAGGAAAAGAAAAAAGGAGCAGTTGCGATTGTGCTACGATTGCGTTGCGGCATTGCGACACATTTCCTGTGAATGTAAATCACATCGTAATTGTGGTCTGATGCTGTTGCGGGGGCAATCGCAACCGCATCAGGCGTTGCGGACGACAATTTAGATCCATGGTCATTGTCGTTGGTCTACAATTTAATGCTTTGGTCAAATTGTATTAAATGTTTTGGTAATTAGTGATACATGCTGTCATTGTTGGATTTGGGCTAAGGGTTATGTGTTAAATTGAGATTAATTTGACATGTTGCTAGCAATGTGGCTTTGTTAGTTGAAAGTGCTAAATTTCTCCATTTTACGTGACTACAAAAGAATATTATACCTGTGGTGGCTGGACTAACATCCTGTGACGGAGCAATGACCGGAGTGGTTTGTCTGCTACTGTTGCTGCGCGCAAAACAACTTATGCTGGAAGTCGGCGGCGGCACGCAGCTGCTGTAGGCCTGTGGAACGGTTGCGCAACTTGCAAAGGAACAACAGTGCGAAAAGCAATGGGATGGTGCATGGTGCGGCGCGACATGGTCGTTAGGGCAACTAGGCAAAGGTTCTTCTTCCTTTGGTTTGGGTTTATTTTGTTATCTGGTTTTTGTCTTTGGATGAGTGCTCAACAACCCTTGATGCATTTTTTTTTCTTTTTAATTTTTCAATTTTTTCCCAAAAATTTTTAAACGACGGCGTTTTTGTGTTTTTTTCGTTGAACAAGTCTAAACTGGTTAACTACCGGTTTTACCAATTTTTGACTGGGTTGACCGATATTTTGCTTGCTCGGTTCTATGATTTCTTTGGACCGGACACATGGCCGGTTCACCAGTTTTCCGGTCCGACTAGCCAATTCGGTTCGGTTTTGATAACCATGGTTATATGTTATTTTATTCAGACTTATTTACCAATTTTGGTTTATTATGCGGTAACTATTATACTCATTAATATAATGATGTAAGATTTATTCTGAGAAAATTAATAATTTCACATAATTTTACTATAGCTTTTTTTTTTCGGTTTATATGGAATGCAATGAGGTTTGAATCTAAGATTTTATACTAAACTACCCAAACCCCACCATTAGACCGATCCTAGTGGCATGACAATGGTGTCGGTTATTATGTATTTTTTTATTTCGAATGCGATAGTGTACTATTATTGACTTGTTATGACATTTCTAAAAGTAATTGGGAGATTTGCAATTTTATTATAACTATTGGGTCTGGACCTTCCAGTGTCATTTTTAAAAGGATGGGTTTACAGCCCAAATAAACAAAAATGGGTTTGTAATATGCCGCAAAGTATGGCTTCTGTATTTAGATTGGGCCTAAACAAATGGAAATTTCCATGGGCTTTCATAAGGAGGCCCTGAACACAATTGAGTTAGACAAGACAACCAACACCAACTGAAACTGATGCACTCGGACTGCAGTTTTATTTAAAAATTAAAACAGCAACAGAAAAAATGCAACATATCTATGTTGCACAAACCAAGCAAAACAGGTGCTACACGAAAAAAAAAAAAAACAGATTAGGACCTAGGACGCATAACACGCATACAATAAGCTTAAAGTAGTGCGTAATTTTTTCTTTCTTTCTTTGGGGGATCCATTTATTTATAATTTAAATTCAATAAAATTAGATGGAAATTAACTTGATTTGGTTGAGCCGTGAGGGTGACAAAAGATTAATTTGAGCTAAAAGGAACGTGTAGATGGGACAGCGATAAACTTGTTGAGGCCAGCAATGCAATCATAGGCGTTGCCTTCTGCAGAGGCAAAGTAGTAAGGCTTCCACTGATTGAGCTCAACCTTTAAGCCCTCACCATCCCCTTCAGCTGCACTTCCCAATAGCTTTGCTCCCCTGAATTCGCATGTTGTGTAGCTCCACAAGTTTGGAAGTAAATACACACTTTGAGCAAGCGTCGAATTGCCTGGTGGGGGATACTTGAACACTGCATACATAAATATGTGCCAAAATCAATCAATCAAATGGAAACTATAAGTTCAATTAATACACATATTAATTAATTAATTAATTGATATTGATGCTGATATATATACCGACCCAGTGTGTCATTTAAGTGGAAGGGACTATTTTTCATAGCCCATTCGGTGTAGTTAGTACCCGCACGCCAACCTTCAGAGTCTCCAACAAAGATGTTTCTGCCCTCACTCCCTGCCGCCAGTGATGCAATCACAAGGAAAATAAGTACTCCTTGTGCCAAAACTCGATTGCAAGTAGTATCCATATGCTTCTGCTTGTTTAATTAAATTAATTGGTTTTGTAGCTCTCATCTGATTACCGATGCGGTTGCAGGGGTTTATATAACCTGATTCAACATTGATTAACCAATCTATCGGCTTAAAATTTCAATTCATTTCTGTTATTTTCCCACACAGGTTGGTTAGTGTGACTTGGTAGTAGCAGTGGTGGTTACACGGAACAGAAAAAGATCAGAATCTCAAAACATTTTCATATTTAGAAGTCCGTCCACATGCTCTCACTCAAATTGACTAGGCCATGTCACTAATTCTTTTTTTATTGATTCTTAGATTAAGATTATTATCTAGAATATATCTTCTAATGGTAGATTTTTATATGATTTTGTTTTTTAAAATAATTAAATTTCTCAAAATAAAATATTGTTATGATAATTAAATAAATATAAAATAAATAATGAGTATTTTATCATCATTATTCTTTACATCTCGTTTATATTTATTGTAAATGAAAGAGAGGGAAAATTTATGATGGAGATGTGTAATAAAAGAAAAAAAAGATGTAAGATAAATGTAAACAGAATCAAGACACAAAATTTTCAGGAACAAAATTAGGAATATTGTATTCTTAGTTTAGCTGATCAATTGAGTTGACGCGTATCTAGAAGAGTGATTATTTTCTTGGATAGTTTGGCAAAGGTGCACAAATTAAAATGTGGCTAAAGCCCTAAGAAGAGTGAGTGTTTTCTTGTATAGTTTATGTCTCAAGATTAATATGGGTTGGTGACCATTGACAACTTACACATCCTGAAGGGTCAAGCAAGACGCCTCCCCCACTCTCCAGTGTATTTTTTGAATTTTTCATGTCGCGAAAATCATTAAAAAAAAATCAACAGAAACTAATCAAAACTTTGGCTTTTCTGGTCAGAAATTAGAGCAGGTTACCGCTTGTTTGATTATAGAATTAGTGAGGAAAGCTTATTTTGATTTTTTATTATCTCTAATTAATTATAAAAATATTATATTCTTATCTTTAATTCTTAAACATATATACAATAAATGATGAGAAACCTACGGAGGTAGTGGGTTTGAGGAATCTAAGACTATATCCCTGAGGTCTTGGGTTCGAAATCCACGGAGGTTTTCTGAGAGGGGAATGAGACACTTCAGGGGGTGCCAAAGCTAAAGTGTGGTAACATGCTCAATAAAATCCTGGGCCCTGAGAGGGGTGCCAAGAGAGGGTTGGGGTGTTACACGACATCCCATCACTCTGGACCTAATCGATTATTACATGATATATCTCATAATCCTCATCGATCAAGTTTTTAGGATTGGCTTAATAATCTGTCTTCTTTTCTCATTGAATAATCTGAGGTATATATACAAGAAGGGGCTCAAAAGATAAAGACAAGGCCCTGTCAATTCAGGCTTGTACTTTGCCTCCAAAGAAGAATGAGAAACAATTGATTATTTCTTTGACTTCCAAGAGATTAAAGATGATCCAAGAAGAACATAGTATCCCGTCACAGAACGCCTACTGTCAAGACAAGATGCCCAATCAGAGTCTGCAAAAGCTGACACTTTAAGTGAAGATGCATCAGAAAAGAACAATCCCTTTGCAGGAGCAGACTTCAAGTATCTCAAGACCTTCTGAGCAGCATTCATGTGTGAATCCATTGATTTTGACATGAACTAAGAGAGTTGCTGCACAACAAAAGCTATGTCAAGTCTTGTTGTAGTTAAATATAACAATGTACCAATGAGACGCCTATAACTAGTAACGTCATCATAAGGTTTGCCATCAGTAGCGCACAACTTAGTTAAAGAATCTATAGGAGCGGGAGTGCCTCTGGCTGCAAGCAATCCATAATCTTCTAACAATTCCAAAGTATATTTTTGCCGATTCACATCAATGTCCTTCTTGCTTCTTTTAATCTCAAGTCCTAAGAAATATCTCAAGTGCCCCAAATATTTAATTTTGAATTGTGAATCAAGATATTGTTTTACAGAACAAATAACATGCATATCTGATAAGTGATAATTTTAAGTGAAAATTGGTTATGAATTTAAGCACTTATTATTATTAATTGCATTAATTTAACAGTCAAATTCTCCTAATTTAGAATAATTGAATCTACCTATTTATTTCTGAGATATGAATGGAAATGAAGTTCATTTGATCCCAAATTTTCATTTTGTAGGATGATTAAAGTGAGGAGAAAAAGGGAAAGCTTGAAGGAACATGAAGAAAAGAGAAATTTTGAGGAAATTGGACTCTGCCAATTTTTCGCTCAAGAGAAGAAACCTTCGCTTGAGCGAAATCAGCCTAGAATTGCCATTTGTCTCTGCCATGTTTTCGCTGAAGCGAGAATCACCCACTTGAGCGTGAGTGAAAATATGTTTCTTCAGCGTGAAAAATTTTGCTAGCTTGAGCGAATCCTTACTCGCTCAAGTGAAAATCCACTTACCCAATTGTAAAACAAAGAAAACATAACGAAGAAAAGGTATTCAACAATTTTTCAAAGTGTGAAAGTAGAGAACACAAAGACAGAAGTGAAGAAACGCTCAAAGCTCTTGTTCTTGATCGATTCCATTCCATTTTCTTCTGTTTTCATGGCTGCCATGAGCGACTAAACTCTCCTTTGGGATTAAATGTAATCGTCGAACTCAGATGTATTATGGTAATTTATATATATAATTGTTCATTTCTATAGATATTAGTAATTTTATTCTATTCTTACTACTTGAATCTATCTGATCAATAGTTTCTTGACTTCCAATATAAGTTTTGACTGGAAAGTATTTCTTAGAATCTGATCCGAATGAAATTACTCGATGTGTTGTTATGCTAGGAATATATATCAATATATCGATTGCTTTATAACTCATGTTCATAATGCTGGATAATCTGTTAAATGTTTGACGAATATCGACATTTAGCAGATGTCCTTAGGAACCTTGTATATGAGGAATCAATATAAGGGATATCAATGTGTTGCATCATTGTCTGTAGTTTTGGCTTCTATGTATCTCTAAATCACTAGAATATTGAAGAGGGAGAACAATGAAATTCAATCCCAACTTTCTCAATTGAATTTCAACTATCTTTTTACCTTTATTTAGTTTATGCTTGATATTACATCCATGATCTTTTTACCTTATTTAGTTTATTGTAAGAAATCACTAAAGAGAGGGAATGAAGAGTAATGCAATGAGAATATTTATCAGAAGGTGTCTTGGTTAAGCCGTTGGAGAATAGGCCGAGATGGTAGTCCCTAAGATAGGTTGGCTAGCGTCTTGGTGCTCGTTTGGTTTACCGTTGAGTAGATTTGATTCTAGAACCAATGGTTGTAAATGAGTTATGCATGCTTTACGAAACATGTTGGACGAAAGTGATTTAAAATCTATTCTCCACAATTGATTATAGAGTTTTGAAAATTTAAAACAAACAGGCGATTACTCTAATGGAGTATCTCGACTCATTTTATGAATAGTGCTGCAAATCAGCAACAAGGACATGTTCTGTTTGAGGAGCTTCTATATAGGGGAGGGGTTCTGTATTGGGTTGTTCTGTGGAGGTGTGTTCTATGTAGGACTGTGCATGGGGCATTTTTTTTCAAAACCCTTACCATTTCCAAATATAAACCGGGTCAAATTTTTAATATCAAACTAGTTTGGCTTCCTAAACCAATTTGGGTTTTAACTGAACTGGTTTTAAACCGAACTGGTTTTAAACTAGTTTTAAACTGGTTTATGAATATAAACCAGTTTAAACTAATTTGTGGATAAAAACCAGTTTGAAAACCAATTTTAAACCAAATTTATGAAAAAATAGTTTCAAACTAGTTTTATCAAAAAAACTGGTTTTAAACCAGTGTAATAAGAAAACTCAGTTTTAAACCAAATTAAATTCATTAATATCAGCAAATTAAAGTCATGAAAATTATTATCAGCAAATTAGGCATTCCTTCCGTGATGTCATGGTTGAACACCTCAACAAATACAATATGGAATCTTTCAACAATAAAAACATATGCAATATTCACCTGATCATCACAAGCACTTACAAATTATATTAAAAAAACTATAGTCATTGATATTATTATCAGATACAAATTAATTGCAGTTACTAGGTGACTTGCCTCATCTCCTTTAAAAGGAAATCATGTCAATAAAACATAAGCCACTTACCAAATTCAAACACATATAAGAAAATTTAACATGAAATCGTTGAATTGAAAGTGTAAAGTATCTAAAAATAGAAATACAACAGTAAGGAGACAAAATTTAGCAATTCAACAAGAAGTCAACCACTTCAGAAGCACTGGAAGTCAACAAAAGCACAAAATCCAAGTGTAAGGTATATAAAAATAAAAATATAACAATTTAAAACTCCATAATATATACAAAGTTGGAAAGCCATCGAGAAGTAAGATGTATATAGCTTTGGAGTCCTATTACTGGAACTTGTAACCGGGAAGAGGCCTACAGATCCTTCCTTTGTGAAGAGAGGCTTAATTGTTGTTGGTTGGGTAAGCTTTTAACTCATTTAATGCACATCTCCATCAACATGTGAAACTTTTGTCAAACATATTGTACTTGTTTTTATAATCATATATCCTTGTCCCTATTCTGCTGCTGGTAGCAAAAACAAAAACAAAAAAGGGGGCACAACATAGACACTGCTATACTATGGTTTTGGTATTTGGAATGATCTCCATCCTTGCTATGAAATGTAATAATTTTCTAATACAGAACTATTTGTTCTATTTAGGTTACCTCTAGCGAGAATTTAGCAATTATCCTACTTCCATGTTGTTGATACGGACAAAAACATCAAAATTCATTAGAAAATCATGAAGCAAATTTAAAAGGAAAGGAAGTTTTTCAAGATTTTTAAATTGATCTCATCTTACCAAACTGAATTGATTAAAAGCCTATTAAATTACCAATTTAAAAGCCTATCTTTTATTTGGAAAAATACTCTATTTTATAAACTTAAAAAAGTAAGAGATAATTAGACAAAAATGATAAAGAAAAGGATAATAAAAACTTTATGCATTATTTTTTATTTGTTAAAATCATTGAAAAAGAATCAGAACCAAAATTCTTACCAACATCAATTACAACAACAACAACCAGAACAAAAATCAGAACCATGCACACATATGTTTGACTCTTAATCACAATATTAAAGAAAAATACTTTTTATGCCTTTAAAACATGAGATTGAAAAATTGAAACAAAATAGAATATGAAGAATAATGACCATGTAATGCTTCTTACATAAGAAAACTCAAACAAAGAATTTTATACATGTCAAAATTGTTCAATTGCAACTTATAGAATGAAAGAGTGGCAAGAATAAAAACAGAGCGATAGAGAATCGAAGCTTACAACAATAAATACGCTTGCTGGATGAAGGACTAATGGAAAAAGCGAGCCAACGACATGACGAACAGGAAAATCGAATGTCGTTAAAATTCACACCGTTGGAGGTGATACTCAAAGAGAGAGTAGAAAATGGAAAAACACCTAAAAATCAATGAAGCATGGAAAATTAACAACTAACATGGAAAATTAACAATGAACTGTTAACTACACAACAAAAATTAACACAGGACGTAAAAGAAAAAAGGAAAAATCATTGATAACGAAGAAAGGCCTCCATTCAGATCGCGAGCAAAGGATATGATTATTCGATAGAAGTGTGAAATCACGAATGTAATGGTATGTTTTGAAGCATGAATGAGGGAATTGGGGACTGGATTGACAATCAGAGATTAGGGGGTTCATAATAGTGAAAACTGAGAGAGGTGAAATCGAAACTCTAATTCAGAATTGAGAGGTGACATAATACCAGGTCAAAAACTGGGTAACCAAACTTGTTTAATGGGTTAAAAACTGAATTGGATTTTCTAAATTAAAATGGGTCAGTTCAAAAATTAGTTTTGATGAAGTGGGCTTTTTTGAAGTGTGGTACCTGTTTATTAATGGGTTGGTTTAGAATTTTTTTTTTGCACAGGCCTAGTTCTGTGTCAGAAAATTCAATTGATGAGAATTGATGTGATATGTTACCAAGTTCAGACTCAATGGCATCCAGACTCAAATGTGAATTAGTGATTACACCATGTGATAAAGAATTTGTCATAGAATTAATTGAGTCATTGAAAGGAAAAATTGTCTCGTAAAAGATCACATCCTAGAAATAAAAACTTCTTTGGATTATAAATCATAAAGAATATAACCCTTTGTCCCTTCTTCATATCCTATGAACATAGACTTTATAGTTCTTGAGTTAAATTTTGTCCTATGTGCTTCCAAGGTGGACGCATATGCCAAACAACCAAAATCTTTAAGGTGCATAAAGGAAGGTGGTTTGCTATATAGTAACTCATAAGGTGTTATGTTTTCAAGTAAAGGAGTTGGTAACTGATTAGTCAAATGAACAACGTGTTGTGTATTGAAATTCCAAAATTTTTTAGGTAAGTTATCCTGAAAATTTAATCCTTTTTCTATGTTTAAAATATGTTGGTGTTTTCTTTCAACCATCCCATTTTGTTGGGGTGTCTCCACACAACTTGTTTGAAGTAGGATCCCTTTACTTGAAAAGAACTCATGCATCAACTCAACTTCATTATCACTCCTTAAAGCCTTAAGTTTTGTATGGAACTGAGTTTCAACATAGGAAATGAAACGTTTAATGTGTTCTCTAGTTTCACCTTTAGTTTTTATTAATATAACCCAAGAATGTCTAGAAAAGTCAATCACTAATGTTAAAAAGTACTCGTGGCCATATAAAGAAGGTATAGCATATGGTCCCCAAGTATCTGCATGTAACAAATAAAAAATTTTATTGGAATGTGGCTCACTTAACTTATAAGGCAATTTCCTTTGCCTAGCACTATGACAGATATCACATGGTGACACTTCACTATACTTGATAAAAGGAAATTGCAAAGTCAAAAGTTTAAACTGAAAATTAGACACATATCCGGGTCTATAATGCCGTAAGATAATAGTACTGGTAGCACTATTGTAACTATTGCAGCAATATTCAATTGAAGATTCATTGCCTTGAGGTTGGTGTTTTTTGCAGGTTCTACGACAAACAGCCGAAATTCAGCTAAACCAATAATCTTCTTGGTAAATTTATGGACAATAAAACATGTTTTATCAAAGAAAGTCAAATTGTAAGGAATGGTTTGTAACAATTTTGTAACGGATATAAGATTGACCTTAAAATTTGGTACATACAAAACATCATACAATATTAGGGTAGGAGAAATAACAATAGTTCTAGCAAACAAGGCAGAAACAGTGTGGCCATTTGATAACAAAAATAGAGATATCATTTATTTTGTGATATTCTTTGTAAAAGGAAGATGAAAGGTGATATGATTAGTGGCTCCCGTGTTAAGCAGTCATTGACAAAATGCGCTACATGCCAGTGTTGTATCAGTATTTTCAAGAACAGAAGTACAGGCTGACGACTGAACCATGTTCGAAGCATGTACACCTGAAGTAGAAGACTTGTTAGATTTTTGGATTAGTGCTAGGATGTTTTGATATTGCTCAGGAGTAAATTTTCCACTTGGGTTTTTATGTTCAACATCAATATACAATCCCATTGAACATGCAACTGAGTTGATACTGCCATCATTGTTTCTTGAGTTTCTGAATCGATATCCTGATAGAAATCCAACTTTAAAGTAACATTCCTCAACTGTAAGATTAATCTTTCCATAACAGATGCAAAATTTTGAACCTGTTGTCCTCTACCTCTTCCAATAGTGCCTCGACCTCTCCTTTTGTTGGAAAAGGTTCCTCCACCTCTACCAAGATTCTGAACTTGATTGGCAGCAACATTTAGAGCCAACTTCGGATTAGAAACAAAATAAGCAATAATTTCTATGTTCATTTGTTGTTCTTGTTGAACAACTAGTGAAAACACTTTTGTTAGAGGTGCTAGAGGGTCAAGCATCAAAATTAGAGATGGCAATGGGTAAGGTTTGGGTAGGGTACTATAGCATCCGTCCCCATACCTGCGTTTTGAGAAAATACACGTACCCGGACCATACCCGTACGGGTGGTGATTCTAATACCCGTACCCTTATCCGCTGGGTACTTAAGTACCCGTGTTTGTACCCATTACCCGCATTTTTGCTAACTATAAAAAATAAATTGATTAGAAAATAAAAATTAATTAAAAAATCACTCTAGCACAAATGAAAAATAATACATAGATCATTCAAGTTTAACTATAAAACAACTCTGGTAATGTGGAAGTGGATAAGAGATAAGAATAATGGGAGGGGAAATGGAAATTAGTTCAAAGAAAATAGATGACACGACTTTTAATAACAAATAATCATAATAATAATAATATAACTAATAAAATATTATGAAAATACACAATAAGTTTGATGTAAACATTTTATTATATTACCACATCCAAACTTCAGAATCAATCTTAACAAATATATTTGTACTCATGTGTATTTATATCTATAAATTAAACAACGTTATTTTAAATAAAAGAGGTGACACGACTTTTGATAACAAAAATTAAATATAAAAGGTGAAACAACTTTTAATAACAAACAGTAGTAGTAATAATAATAATAATAATAAAAAAAATCTATGAATAGTGATTAAAATATTTTTTTACTTGTTACTTTGTTAATATATAGATTCATGTAAATCAGAAACTCGTAATAAATCTCCTAGATAAAATCTTTCCTCCTGTAAATCCTTTCAAACTGTAGTAGCTTGGTCTATCTATAAAATGGAGTGCAAAATGGCTTCTGGCATAGAATGGTATAACCATCCTAACACCATGGTGTTACATCTCTTCTATGCTCCATAGAGAGGGTCAAGAAAGAGTAAATAGTCATTTTGTTCCATGAAAGAAAGAAATTAACAAATTAGTCCCTGAAAGATACTTTTGTCGGTCATTTTGGTCCCTTCGTTAGTATCTGTTTGGACTCTTTTATAGAAGTTATAATTCCGCCCGTTAAGTGCCACGTGGACTCTTATGTGGCATACCCATGTGGCATAACACGTATGAGGGACTAAAATGACAGTAAATGGCAACTTTGAGGGACTAAGATGACTAAAACGAAACTTTATTGAATTATAAACAGGATTTCTTCCCCCAATTTCTTTTCAATTCTGGTAAACATCTTAACCTTAATTATGTTCTAGAGACAATTAGAAAAGATTTAAAACATGATGGAATGGGGACTAGAGCATTATCATCTGGACCAATTAGGGTTTGTTTGGTTCAAATGAGGGAAGGGGAGGGGAGGGATTTTAATGAAGGGGAGGGGAGGTGAGGGGAGGGGAGGGGAGGTGAGGTGATATTTTATCTTGTTTGGTTCGAGGGGGGAAGGGAGGGGAGGAAAATAAAACTAATTTACTTTTATACTCTTTAACTTTTATAACATTCAACTTTATTAATATGAGAAGATGGATATTTAAGTAATTTTGATTGTTTTATTTTAAACCCCCTTCCCTCCCCTCCAAATCCCTCCACTTTTGGAGGGGAGGCAAAATGTTATTAGGAGGGATTTTGGCCCCCTCCCCTCCTAAAAATTTAAACCAAACACAACAACCTTCTTAAAATTCCTCCCCTCCCCTCCAAATCCCTTAAACCAATAGGAAGACATCAAATGTTTTTATGGAGTGGTTCAATGAGCTTTATGGAGGTTGCATAGAAAATAAGGGAAATTATACAAACCTAAAAAGACACGGAGAAATCTTGAGAGATTATTTTTCACACATGTCTCTCAAATGGGATGTTATAGAAATGAGTATTTGATTGTTTGAAACTTGTGTATGTCACTATAATGTGTACACAAATTGCTCTGTATTATTTTTGCATGATGATGAATTCAATTACAAGTACTTTGTTGATGATGGGGCCGAATGAAATTCTTCAACCAGCAATGAGAATTGGAATGAATTATGGAAGAATGAGAAATATACATCTAATATTGAAAGTTTGTGCATTGAAGTTAGGAACCTGAAGCATTTTATAATTGGAATGAGGTGTGTCATGGTGTTGTTGTTCAAGTTATTTGTTTTATTTTTGTTGGTGAAGTATAAGTAATATATTTTAGGGTTCAAGGGATGGTAAAAAGAGTTGGAGTACTAGGAATAGTTACTCCAATCGATAATTATAGAGTAAATCGACAATTTGGTCCCTGAAAGTGTTGCTCGCTGTCAAGTTAGTCCCTAAATTGGCAGAAACTAAAAATTAGTCCCTGAAACCGTATTTCATCTGTCAAAGTAGTCCATCTATTAACAGAAGTATAATTTAGTCCTTGTAAGTTGATATCTACCATCATTTTAATCCTTCAAATTTTAGTACATAAATTCAAATAAGTCCCTAAAACTAACAAACCACTATCAAAGTAGTCCCTGAAAGATTTGTTTTTGTTAACAGAGGGACTGCTTTGACGGACTAAATACAGTTTCAGGGACTAATTTTTAGTTTCTGTCAATTCAGGGACTAACTTGACAACGAGCAACACTTTCAGGGACCAAATTGACGATTTACTCATAATTATAATTTTTTACTTTTAACATTTGTAATGTCTATGTTTATTGGAATAAAGATAATTTTTATAAATGTTCTATATATTTAATTTCTACAAAAAAAAAGTAAATGAATTAGTATAACGACAAAGCATAAAAGGAACTTAAAGTGAATTGTAAAATTGAATAAAGGAACACACTCCATTGTTTATTAAAATTTGGTGATCAGATTTCATATATACAATATTCAAAAGACATAACATCAAAGTTAGTTATACAAAGCACATCATTGACATAAACTTGACAGTGCAAATGAGAAAGTTATGATCCCATCTATCATGCATCTAATCTTGTCTATTTATTTTCAAAACGGTATTAGGATTTTAATGCTTACATGAAATGTGGGAAAATTTGGGGAAGAAGACCTAATTACAATTTTTGCATTAAGTCGGGAAAGTTTTGTTTTAGTCATTTTAATCTCTCAAAGTTACTATTAAATGTCATTTTAGTCCCTCATATGTGTTATAGCCACATGAGACTGCCACATAAGAGTCCACGTGGCAAATCATCACTTCCGTTATCATTACCAGACGAATACTGACAGAGGGGCCAAAATGAACGAGAAAACTATCTTTTAAGGGCTAATTTGTTAATTTCTTTGTTCTAGGGACTAATCTGACTGACCCACAATCTTTCAGGGACCAAAATGACCATTTACTCACAAATGAAATACAATAAAATATTAGATGCCTAACAAAATAAAAAACTAACAAGACATGTTCTTATCCAACAGGAAAAGTATAAAGTTAAACTATTCGAATAACATGCAAGCTAGTTATACTATTTATTAACATGCTTTCAATCATTAAATCAATTCAAGATTTGCAACAAAAACTTTTGGCATTGCGGCTGATTTGTTCACATTACATACCTTAGTTTAATTTATTAATTATATCGACAACCTCACTCCAAGGAGACGAGTGGATTCCAACTATAATGTGAGACATTGTCACTCCTTGATTTTAACACACTTTTCGTAATGTTATTAGTAACATTGGACTAATAATAATGTGATTTTGATAATGGATAGAAATTAAACCAATTGAGTGATAGTGTGGAATCGAATATCTGGTCTGTACTGAAATGTAGTTGATTTGATTCTTTCTCTTTCTTTGATGAGTGGTCCAATTCCAACATTTATTTGTGATTGCGACAAAAGACCTACTTAGATTCTTTCCATAGCTCACCTCACCACACCTCACATATTGTCTCTGTTCTGTTCTATTCTGATCATGATTCCTTCTCTTCTATGGCTAAGTTGGAGAAAAGATCGATGGTAAGCTTCCCTTTTTGCAGTTTCTCTCAAAGCCTTATGAATGGTGGGTTGGACGCACCGACAGAAAGTGAATATATAAGGACAAGAAACCACGGAATGCTCACTCACCAATGGTGATTGGAGAGGAGAACAGCTTGTGCAATGCAATTGAGGAGGTGCGGGTCCTCTCTCTTCTACCATACATGATGAATGATGCATCTATCTTTTTTTGGTGAAACAGTACTTGCAGACTTTCAGAAAGACCTTAGTCCTTAACCATATCCTAGCTAATTAATTCTCATCTACTATATGTTTAAATTAAGCTCAATGCTATAGAGTATCCTTCAGTCAAAAAATAAATTTTTTTACTAAAAGTTATTGTATTTAATATTATAAATATTATGATTTTTAATAATTTTTTTATAATTAAACTTAGCAGGATGTTTAATTAATTAATTAAACTATTCATTTGATCTTTTATTTGCATTCTGCAGTCACATTAAAGACATTATAAATATGCAATAAATTTATATAACATTTTGTAGAATAAAAAAAGAGATAAGAATAAAAGAGAAAAAAATATGAAATATAATGTGTGATGTAATGAATATAAATAGCAAGAAAAAAAATGTAAAGTAAAAGATGTCTTTGGTTGATTTAGTCTTTTTAAGTTTATAGTACATGGCAATTTTTTTTTTGGCTTGCCACATTTTTTTTATAAACAAAGTGAATATAATTAATAGGGAGTACAAGGGGTACTCCATCCCAATACAAAAAAACGTACATTTCTGGCTTATCACATAAGTAGTGAGGACTTTTTTAAAAAATTTATGATTCACTTACTTTCACAAAATATTTTCCATTTCTATTTCTTGTTTATTAATTTTAGTCACAGAAAATGTTAACTAGCTTTTTATTTTATTTTATATTTTGGAGTTTTGTACATAAATAAAAAATTAATACAAATTATTTTCACTGTTTTTTATACAAAACTTTAAAAATATGAAACGAAATAAAAATAATATGATATTTTTATAATTAAAATTGATAAGAAATATAAAAAATTTTTTTTTTTTGAAACCAAATGGCCCCTTCAATTTTAGGAGTGTTTCACGCCAGGCCGAGGAAAGACTTACCCTAGTCAGATACAACCATACTCGGACTCTACCACCACACGATAGTGTCTAGGGCATTGGAATGACATTATCCCGATTTGGGACATACCCCGGATAAGTCAAAGTACATCGCTCACACAACTCTGTACTTCTACCTAAATCCCTACCTCTTTAAGTAATTTAGTTATTAACACAAGCGATTAGTTGTAGGTTAAACTAGATTACATGGTAGGTTATGTAAATTATAGGGTGTCAAACATCATTATAAGAACTTTCAATTTAATGATTGAATTGATTAAATTAACATTTTATAAAAATTTATTAAGTGGTGTACGTAACTCTAAAAGTTTGTCACCTGATATCAATTGATTCTATCTCAATTAAGTTTCATGTTTTTTGTACAAGCATTTTTCATGAAATAATTACTTCAAGTTTTGTCAACGTTCAATATTATTATGTAAAAATAGCTACTCAAAATTTTATCAATTAACATGATAAATCATTAGTGTAAGAGATAGAAATACTAATAAATATAACGAAATATAAACATAATAGAATATAGGTACAAGACATAAAATATTAACAAATTATTAGGTTAAATATATTTTTAATTATAAAAATATTATGTTTTCTTAGAATTATTTATCTTTAGGATTTTTAGTCCATACTTTAAAAAAATGTATCTTTAGTTTATTTTCACGATATTTTTAAGAATTAAAAGTACATGAATTTTATATTTTATACATTGCACATGTTCAAACCGTAAAAAACATTGTATTTTCAAAAATAAGAAATTGATTTTATATTTGATATGTTAACATAAATTGTTTTTGTTATTATTTTTTTGTTCAACTGATTAATGTGGTATATATTCATAAAAAAATAATTTTTAATCATAGATTCCACACCATTTTACAATAAATTCATATCATTAGTTGAAAACTTTTATTTTATTTTAACATGTGACTAAATTTAATTTGACTCTTTCTTTTAAATCATGTATTAAATTAAACAGTTAAAAATAGATTAGGTAGAAAGATTATGAATAGGTTGTAATATGAAAAAAGCGTAAATTTATGAAATATGAAAAATAACTAATAATGTACATAAATAAACTAATTTATTTTAGAAAAGTATTTTAAGAGTACTAAAAATGAATTAAAATATAAAGGATATAGATATTTAATATTTATATTTCAAAAAATTTGAAAATTCATTTCATTTATAAAAAGTATTTTAATAACCATTTATGTCAATATTTTTTATATACATTTTTTAAATTTAAAATTTAATTAACAAATGTATCATATGTTATATAAATATTTTTATAATTTATAGAAAGTATATTTTGAGATATTAAGATGATGTTAATCGTACGGATTGAATACTAGTTGTCAACAACATTTAAGTTAGAGAGAGGTAAACTAAAATGGATGTAAATGTCATCTAAGCAAACTTAAGGGATACCCATTGCAATTTTCCTATATTTGTTTAGTCATTGATTTAACTTAATTGAAAATTTATTTACAAGCAATCATGATTTTATTTTTACAATTCATTTGTCACAGGTGTTTGTTAGATTAAATAATGCCTAATTGATAAAAAAATAAAATTTCATTTTTAATTACATTTATTATATATTAGTTTTAAATATTTTAATCAATATTTTAAAATAAATTTAAATTTACTAATTAAAATATTTTAATTGAAATTTAGTATTTTTAAATTTTAATTTAAAATTTAAAATAGTAAATTTATTTTTTTAAGTAAAAAAATTTCAAATAAGTGCTAATTTTTTTTAATTTACTAATGATATTTAAATTAATTTTTTGAAACCAGTTCGGAGAGATAATTTTAAGTATTTTAAACAAAAAATTAATCAAATTAAATTAAATCTTGTTTGATAATTTTTTAAATATTTAAAATATATTTGAACAATAATATATTCTAATTGTTAAGAGCTGCACCTCCATCGCATGCTTATCCCCCCGTTGTTTTAATTGAGATCCAATATTTAGAGTATGTTTGTAAAATAAATGGATAAGTTAATAGAAAGATGAAAGTTAAAAGTTGAAAAGTTAGCTAATTTAATTGAAAATGTTTGATAAAATTAGTTAATAAATGTAAAATGATAGATAAGGTGATCATTAATTACCGAACTAGAACTTTAAATCTGATAATTATGAAAAATTTTAAAGATAAAATTGTAAAAAATAATTTCAGGTAGTAGTTAAAATCATGAAATGCAATTTGGACTAGTATTTTAAAAATTGTTAGTAACCACAAAATGCTATTTTTATCAATTAGGGATGAAATGATTTAACAAGATTTTCGGTTACCAATTTTAGCTACATGATGTCAAACACCATTTTAATAGAAACCACACCATCTAAGTTGTAGCTTGTCAAACAAAAACCAATAGAATATACTTGTTTATAGCGTTCACTGATAGCATATGAACTAGGGTGTTCAAATCCAATCCAATCCAATTGGAACCGCAACAACTGATCCAAAAAATCGCAAACCGAAATAACCGCAAATCGTAAAAAACCGAAATTTTTAATTAGATTGGATTGGATTTCGGATCTACCTATGAGAACCAATCCAATCCAAACCGATTCAATGTTTTATGAACATATTGATATATTATCATTATTGATATTTTTTTTTGTGATGATGCAAAAAATTTATTATTGTGTAACTATATTTAACAAATAACATTCAATAATGGGATTGGAAGCTATTGAGTAATTTGTATGTTATAGAATAAGATAAGATAATTGCATGTTTTTATCATAATTTTACTTTAATAACTTCATTTTTTTAGTTTATTTGAGAAACCGAAATCCAATCCAATCCAAACCGATTAAAATTGGATTGGATTTGGAAAAAAATCAAAACCGATTGGATGAATAAATAAAAAAAAAAACCAAAATTATTGGATCGGATGATTTTTCCCTCAAAACCAATTCAATCCAATCCGCGAACACCCCTAATCTGAACCACACTAATCTTCTAGCCAAAAAGAAGTACGCTATCCGCCTCTACCACCCAATGACATCTACTAAAAAATAATTAAAGATGATAGCTAAAATCTCGAAACCCTATTTGGAGTATCATTTAAAAAAATGTTAAGTAGCTATTAAAAAAAGCTACTTTACTAATAAGGTATGAAATTATTTAACGATTACTAATTTCATTCAATTGAAATTACAAGCTAAACAATTTTGGAGTTTATTTGATTTCCATTAAAATCAGATTTTTAATGTAGATTCAGCTAACAAACATTAAGAAAGTAGCGTTGGTGAGATCTATCTTAAAAGTTTAAACCAAACACACATTCAATGGAACCACACCGTAGAAGTTGTGGCTTGTCACAGTAAGAATGTGAGATTATTTACAGCAAAGTTGCTTGATTAGGGTGAATAATTACTTAAAAGTTAGTGATATATAATGATGGAAGCAAATGTCTAAAAGAAAAAATATATATACACAAGAGACATAATTAAACAACCTCTGTTCTGTAAGCTGAAAACGGATTCAGGTTCACTCTGATACTGCATGAGCGAGTAATGTAATGTAGCCTTATAAACAAATAAATTAGCCATCAGTCTCTGACACTCACTCTTGGGGACCATACATTTTTGTTCCTGGCTTTATTAAAAACATGCATTGTAGTCCCTAAAATATATATTTTTTAATAAAATAAATGACTAAAATGCATGTTTTTTTAATAAACTAAGGATTAAAGCGCATACTTTTAATAAAATCAGAGGCTAAAGCTTAAAAGTGTTATTTTAAAAAAGTTAGGGACAAAACTGCATAGTCGCTCAAGAGTCGGTGCAGAAATTACACCTGAAAGGCCCGAAACTAAATTTTGATAATTAACTTGACTCAAGTTAAGGATGATTCAATAGGACTAACAATTGATATTAATAAGTAATAACAGTACAACAAAATACTGAAAGTCTGAAATGAGCTATGATTTTGATAAGGAAAAAAAAATCCACATTGAAATCAATGGTTAGGTGGTGAGGTCTGAGAAGATTGCTCTGCTTGCTTGGTTTCTTGAATAGTGTGAATTGGTGTTGCAGGAAGTGAGGTGCTAGATTCACTAGCCCTAGCTACTGAGAGGTTAATTCTTCCATCAATACAAGTAGAACATTTCCTCTCTGCCCAGCTTTCTATATCAAATTGGCCATGCCCCATGATTCTTCTTCCTGAACACAACCTTCCAATCATCACTGCAATTATGCCCAACACCATTATCACAATGAGAACTCCAACCACAGGACCAATGGAGTCATGTTGTGATGCACCATTATAGGATTGCTGTGAGACTATGACTGCTGGAGGTTCTTCTTGTTTTTGTTGATACATTGGCATTGTTGACATTTTTTTAACTTTTGGTGGGAATGAGTAATGATAAGAAAACCAGAACAACCTGTGTTATTAGCTGGAATTTGATCAAACAGATGAACAAAAAATATAATGCAGAAAGAAGGAGAAACAGAATTACTTGTTTTTGAGCTCTGAAGAGACAAATATGGCAGACCAGACACAATCTTAGTCACTGTAAGCTTCTTCTAAGGAGACAAGCAAAAGGGTATGATGCTTGGATGGTTGAGAGGTTGTGAAACATTCTCATTCTGAAATTCTCTTTGCAAAGGATGAGCAGGGGAGAGTAAAGAGAGATCTCAGTTCCTTTTAGAGAGAGAGAGTAGAAGAAGAATATTGGATTCTTTTGTTTTGATTAGGGAATTCAAATGGAAGGGTTATTGTATTGTATTGTTAAAATTAATTAAAATTATTATTATTATTATTATCTCATTACTGAGTTGAGGAACCCCGAGGGACAGTAAAAGGACGAAAGGAAAGGCTAAAGATATCAGAAAAGTGGAATCTTTGGAGAGGAAAGCGCATACCCTTTTCTCGAGAAGCCCTTTTCAAAACAACATCAAAGAGCTTTTTCAGTACTCTGGCTACTGTATCAACCCATGAGGGAATAACCTTAACAATACAGTAGTTACTGCTTTTTTAATTCCTAGGGCCTCAAGCTTTAGCCTTTGTTTGAACATGGGATGGAGAAATAGGAATGAATGAACAACAGAAACAGAGGGGTGAAAATAAATAGAAATAAGTAAATTTTTTGGGAAATGGGAATATACAAGAAACAAAGAATTGCTAAAAAATTATATGAAAAAAAGAAAATGAATAATGGCTTAATTCTTTTGCTCTTACTACTATAACTTATCGATTTTGATACCCCTAAATTTTTTTTTTTATGATTTTAATCTCCTAATTTATTTTTAGTATTTTGGTCTCCCGGAATTGTTATACTCTCGAAGGCAGATGAATCTTGAGGTCTTCCATTTATTTATAAACATTACTTTTTGGTCACAGTATAACTTGCTTTTCTTTTATAAAAAGATTGAAGAGCATAATGCTGTTTGATTTTCTATTTAGAAGAAAATGAATAACTAATTTACTGTTTGATTTTTTATTTAAAAGGCTGCTAACTGAAAACTAAATAAATCTTTAATTATGATCTTCCTTTTCTTTTCTGCTCATTGTTTCTATTCAGTTGTCTGTGGATATTCCAAAAACTCCCGAATCAGGTATATATTTACTTTTACCATTTTTTTAATTATTGTTGCATGTTTGTTTAGTTTAAATGGTAAGAATTTTTTTTAATCATTTATTTATAATAAAATAAAACTATATTTTGGAGTAATTAAATTTCTAATTATCTATACTTATGTGCAACAATCATTAGTAAAGAATTAAGAGAAATCCCTATCTACAATCTAGAGCATCATGAATGTTTTGAGGGTTGCAGCCGTACCAATTAGGAATTTCATAACATTGATGTCTTCAATTTCCTGTCCTGTGTGTACAGTTGTGATCATCATTTCTAAAACTGAATTCTCGTCGCTCATTCAATGCCAGAATTGTGCTTCTTACAGTTTAATATCAGAGGTGTTCGTTTTGGGGATGCCCTTTTTTAAATGCTACCATGGACCACTATTTTCAGATGAAGCCAACCATGATGTTCATCAAGAATTAAGAACCATGACAATTGTTATTATTGAATGAATAGCTCTGGCATGGGACTTTTGTGAAAGACATTTTAGACATCTGTGTGAATTATAGCACTAAAACATTCATTCATACCTGGTTCCAGAAACCAGAAATCAGAGCATCTTTTACAGGAGAAAAGCTAAAGTCATCAATTTTTTTGAGGACAGCACTCTCTGAGGCAACCACATTTACGACCCGTTTGATATGGCATAAAAAGGTTAAGTATAATTTATTTATGATTTTTTAAAACCAAAACGATAACAATTAACTAATAGATTAGGTTGAAGTGGTACATGCTTAATTACACTTAAGTAAGTTTTGGGGTATTATAATAAAAAAATCTCCATTGAAAGCTTGAAAGAGCTAACCTCAGCGTGATAAGAATGTTTAAACAAAAAAATTATAACATTTTGATATCAACGATAAAACTCTTTCAAATATTTAATGCAGATATGATATTATGATTTGAAAAAATTTTGATATCATACACTAATTCATTGTATAAAATATTATCATTTTATATTTACTGATGTATTGTATAATATAATATGGTATAAAAAATAATTTTATTTAAAAATATACTAAACTATCTAAATTTATTATGAATTTAATTAGTATACACTTTCAGTGTAAAAAGGTTTTACACGGACATTCAATGGTGTACCGCCACATCATTTAATAATATGACACCCCATGTGTTATAAATTCAACAAATAACGTGGCAGCACATCATTGAATGTTTAAACTTTTCTAGAAGCACTTGTGGGAGAAGAAAATAATAGAATGAATAATAAATCCAATGGCGGGCCAGTTTGGATGCAACTTCTGCAGAAGAACTTCTAGGTGAAAAATAATAGAATGAATGAAAGTGGTCAAATGAATATAACTTCTCCATAAGTTGAAATTAGTCTTTATAGTCCACCTTCTCCAAAAGTTCTCTCAATTAACTTCTCCATAAGTAACTAATTTCAACTTATGGAGAAGTTAAATTCATTTGACCTCTTTTTTTCATTTTATTATTTTTCACCTAGAAGTTCTTCTGCAGAAGTTGCATCCAAACTGGGCCAGTTTGGATACAACTTTTGCAGAAGAACTTCTAGAAGAAAAAAATAGAATGAATCAATGAGATAAGATAAGTTTAACTTTTCCATAAGTTGAAATTAGTTACTTATGGAGAAGTTGATTGGGAGAGCTTATGGAGAAGGTGGACTACAAATACTAGTTTTTAATTATGGAGAAATTAAATACATTTGAACATTTTCATTTATTCTCTTTTTTCCCTCTAGAAGTTCTTCTCCAGAAGTTGTATCCAAACTGGGCCAATGAATGAATCAAGAAGGAAAAATGAATTTCGACAAGAAAAGGAAGGTAAAATGAATTCAACTATTTCTCTCATAAGTTGAAATTAGTTACTTATGGAGAAGTTAAATGGGAGAGCTTATAAAAAAAGTTGATTTACAAAGACTAATTTCAACTTATGGGAGAGGTTGAATTCATTTTACCTTCTTAATTCATTTTTTTTTTTACTTCCATAGATCCTTTTAAATAAATTTATTCAAACTAACCCCAAATATTTAGTGTCAAAAGTACATTAACCTTATACATTATATTGGATTATTGACAATAAATTTTAAAAAGTAAAGAAAAAACATTTTGTGGTAGCAAGCCAACTTACAACAAGAACCCATTTATACTTGAGTTCTATTATTTATATAATAAATTTATACAACATTTCATAGAACATACATTTTTCTTTGTATCTCTTTCTATAATATCACCTAATACATCTCACATTTCTATCTCTTTTATTTCTATTTCACTCTATATTATATAAGTTTGTAATATAAAATGTTTTACAACTATAATTTCTCTTCATCGTGTAAGTTCAATGAGCTAAGCTTGTAACTTCACTCTTAAACGGGTATGCAATGCACTTGATCCTAACCTACACAAGCTATGGACTAAACAAATAGGGTTGTAGACCTTAATCCATATACCATACTCTAACAACCAACGAGATCCTAATCAATAATCATAACCACTTAAAGGTATTGATTAATAAGGGCCAAATATGGCCTATGCCAAATGTTTAATTTAGATTTGAGATGACACATTCTAAACTCAACTCAACTTATGGCCTATGCTAAATGTTAATTCAAATTTGAGATGACATTCTAAACTCAACCCAACTTGTTCCTATGCAAGCTGCCGAAGCTTCAAGCTAGAGCCTTCTTTTTTTAAAAAAAAAAAATTTACATATTTTAAAATGCTAATTTAACTAAGTATTTAATTAAATATTATTAAACATTAGATTATTTACGTTTAAAGATCTAAAATCAATTACCAACATGTGTTGATTCAAGTAGAAGGAGCTCGAGTCCCTTACGAATGTGATTTTAAATTAGATTCCTACATCCATGTGTGTGAAAAAAATACTGTTAAAAGAGATTCCCGTTTAACACATGACAATATCCGGGAGATTGGTCTCTCACTAATCTCTCCCACTAATCTCTCGACTACTGAGTGGGAAAATACTTTGGTAAATTAAAAAAAATCTAAAATCAATTGTTACTTGAAACTTGAAAGGGACGGACATTCGTAGAGTTGTAATACAAAAGATCTTAAATAAACTTATGTATTAAAACTCAATCAAGGCTAATCCTACACCCGAAGTCAATTAAACCATGCATTATTTTGATAAAAATAAACATGATGAATAAACTTAATACAATATAATGCTCATGCAAAACAAAACAACTGAAATTCACAATATATTGTGTTAGTTTATCTTGTAGAGTATGCCAATTTATGAATCCCAATTACGTACAGACAATACTGTGCAGGAAAAAAAAAATAGCAGACTTTCACAATCAGACAAGAAATAGGAGTTATCCTACGTAGCTAACATATGAACAATACTCGATACAACTTATATATTACCGTGCACTCATGAACCTGCAACAGAAGCAGCCCCTGCAGTTTCAGGCAACACGGGTAACAACAGCCTTCAATTTTTTCCCCTTCAGTGAGCTGAAAGACCAAGCAAATGCGATATTCTCGAAATACTGTACAACATTAGAGCAGGTGCAGAACTATTCTCATATTCAGATAAACGTCAAGACTCAAGACAATTCACCTTAGATCAAACAATTTTACCCAGAGGCCTTCCCCAATCTTGAAGTAACACTTCCAGAGCTAGAGGCGGTCATCAAATTTCCATTAACAGACATGTAGAAATAGTTGTAGTTAATTCTGGTGACCAAATCAGCCAAATGAGGGAAATGGCCCACATTTAATTTGAAGGATAAAACCTGAAAAGCCATTATAAGAATTACATCATTATGTACTCGCACAGACTCCATTAACCATTCTCTTTCCTGACAGGTGGTGGAGGGGAATGGGAAGGGGAAGGATACGACCAGATTCCTCTGGTTACGTTCAAATCTCAGCATTTAATTTCACATACTAAGAACATGCAATCTTAAATGCGAACTAACTGCAATATGCTTTATGCAAATGCGTAAAATACTATCAGCATAATATTGTGAGGATCAGTCTTCAGTTCCATTTGATGCACCATATTTCATTTTGGTGTATGCATCCTTTTTCTTTTTTAAAAAAACCACATTACATAGCAAGAAATATCGCTATTTTGTAACAAAATGTGATTTTGGTAAAAATATTGAAATGGAAAAAACATTAATCACTCCTCACAACATTTTATTGTGGTTATGTCGTAAGGAGGATAGTTGAAGGTGCAATTTCCAAAAACATAAAAAGTTGCATGTCAAATCAAGCACCAAACTAAACTATGGTGGCTGATTGGGCACTCAAATATAATTCCCCAATAATATTTTTTCCCACAAGTAATGTCTCTAGTAAACATCAACATTTCATAGACATGGAATTTCTCTGTGGACTAGTACATTTTCAACTTGGTAGAATCAATCAAATAAACTCAAGGATTTAATGTATATACACTGACAGTGTAACAAAGTTTTACACGGTTACCCAATGATATGCTGCCATATTATTTATTGAGTTTAATAGCACATGAGGTGTCATGCTCATTAAATGATGTGACAGCATATCATTGGATGACTGTGTAAAATTGTTTTACATTGTCAGTGTATACTAATTAAACTCTAAACTCAAACTTTGATATTTTTATGTACTATATTCGAAGTCTTTCTTCACTGGTTGGGGCCAACTAGATAGATCAAAGAAAACAGTTGTTTTATGCCAAAAATTAATTATTCAAAAAGGCTATTTAGATCTAAAACCTTTTTAATGGTTTTACTTAGTCTTTCTCTACCACCAATTATAGTTTTTATCTTGTACGTAATCAACTCTTCAAATTGGGGCTTCTATTAGTAAAAATCATTTTCACTTTAGAGCATCTTAATTATAAAATCAATGAATTTTTGTGTTACAAAGCACATAATAGATTATATGTTATTGTGAGTCTGTGACACAATAGGAAAAACAGATTTTCATCCAGACCAAAAAGTAGAACTAGCAGTCACAAAGTAGCAGCATAGTTAGAATAAATTCTGGACAATACCCTAAGTAAGAAAGCAATGCAATCATCAAACTGTTTCTCTATCCGGTCCACCTCCATCTCACACCTTGCCTTGATTGCAGAAACAGCTCCACCACTACTTAATGTCTGTTGTATGGTATAAAAGTCTAAAGCTAATCCAAGGATGCTGTTAATGCGGCTGGCAATCAGAGCACCCTGAATGCAATAAAGAATACTGAAACTACTCAAGCTTTGCTCACCATTATAATTTATAAACAGACCAGTCAAAACATGATACGAGAAGAACACAAACACCCAAATTAAGAGACACAATAAATCACCAGCTTATCAGGAACCACAAAGCACTGCCGCTGAATTGATAACATGTAAGCCTCATGGACTTCAATGACTTCATCCAGAGATTTGGCTACAGTCATACCTTCACATAGTTCACGCCATGCACTGTGATATACCTACATAGAAATTGTAGTGACAGGTAAAATGCTCAGGTTTCCGTACAAAATGCAGAATCATATAAGCATGAATTTATAGCAAATTTGAAGATTCCATTGCATGATTACCATGAAAGGAATTAGAAGCCATTAAAAGCAATAACAACAAACCATTCTATTGGTAAGCTCCATGTTACACTTATAACCCCCCCCCCCCTCAAAAATCTAGCAAAAAGGGTTAGTAATAGCAGCCCCTGCCCCCTACTATTATGTGTTTAAGCCAGATCATGACTTTAATGCCAATGAACCATGTCCTAAGTATATTCTGTTGGAACAATTATTTTTGTAATTATCTTAAAGCAATGTGCATACCCGATCCATCACATATTGGTGAAAAGCATCCACAAAATGAAGGAGTTTCTGCTCAACTAACCAATGGTGTTTTCGGTTATTTGTTGCAGACCCCCTACCCTGTAAAGGGTGATTGCAGTTTCAAACATTACAGCAAGTATGAAGAATTGAGTAAAATATAAAACTAGGTTGTCAAGATTACTCCAAGAAAAAATTAGCTGAGGGAGCACATGCTCCACAGAAGAGAAATGGGTAGTAATATGCAAAAGCACCTTCCACATCCATCTTCGCACTTTATCTAATACAAATTTTGCACGCTTGACCTTTAGCAAGAATCGCATCACCTATTTAATATATAGATATAAAAGGAGCAAATTAACATAAGCAAAAGAACCAAGTACCAACCAGATAGCCGGAAGAAACATCATAGTCTGACAGATGAAAAAACTAAAAGGCTAAGGCAGAATAGAGAGAGAGAGAGAGAGAATGCTAAAGGCAAACTAGATACCTGGTTGTACTTCTTAATTGCCTCTGCATTTGCAATTAGTTCAAGAGGCCAAGGTACCTGCCAATTCCAAATTTCCAATATATTTTTATTCATAATTTTTCTATGGAAACCAATATTCTTAATAAACAAGAATAAGTTAGAAAGGTAAAATAAATTGACTAAAGAATGACCTTATATGTGAATTTGAGCATATCAAGGCCATTAATTCCAAAGCTATTGACATGACTTTTATGAGGAGTACTCAAAACAGTACCAGCTGTGCTACCTTCCTCATCACCGTCACCAAGATGTTTTACTAATGACACTACCAATGAATCTGGAGCACTTAAGAGCATACAATCAGCAGAGTTTCGGATTGATTCCTGTAATTAATACAGAGATAGATTATGAAGGTAAAATAGCATAAATAAACAAAGGCATAGAAGGATTCCTAAATTTATTAAATCAAGTAATTGACCCATGCACTCAAAAGAATCCATCACTATAATATGCCTAATTTCTTGTTCAGTATATACAGCAATAGTCATATCACATGACCATGACCATTTGTTAATTATCACTTTGCCAAATAAGTATAGGAGGTAGCATCCACAATTAACATCTCCATAATCTATTTTCAAAACATTAGGCAGTGATTTCTGAGAAACAACCACATATCCCATCATTTTCCTATTGATTAATAATGTCTTAGTAATACCAATGACAAAATGGGCTATATATATGAAAGTCCTGGAGAACAAACTGTTACAGATGGAAACAGTTTATTAACTACTGTGGTGCAATACTTGCATGCTAGGTAGAATTTAAATCTAGAATAATAGCACTGCAGTAAATTCCAAACCAGTAGATAAACAACATATAAGGACAGTTATAACAGAGAAAATTAAGACCAAAAAAGATAGCATTATATGATAGGATCCTTAAGCATGCTCAACAGAGCAACACAGCCAAAAATGACCATTCAAAATCACATCACAGAGAAAGGAGCAAAAATATGAAAATCAGATAATCATACCAAGCAATGCCCAATGGTACTTCCTCCTTGCTAGGCAATAATATTTCGGTAAGGCAAAGTCACACATACATAGGGAATGGATAAATCCATCAAAAAGTCCCATATCCTAATGAAGTTAGCCACATATACGTGGGGTGCTGAGGTATTTTCTAGTTGTCTTACACAATATAAATTCACTTTCCAGATGGAATTAGCCAAAGAACTTATGACCTTTTCTGTCACTAATGAAGCATTTAAATCATATCCCATTCCTTTAATCCACAAACCTTAGAATAAATTTAAATATAATTTAATACGAGAAATTAGAACCTAGAAGCAGCTTCCTAGTTCAACTTGAAAATAAATTGCAGTAGATGTTGACGGACTCTAAATAGAACAGAACTAAACAGCATAACAAGGCAAATAGTATAAAAAAATCAAGTAACTCTACCTGTAATATTGTGTTTAGTTCAAAATCATCATCCCATGTTTCACCCTTATCCAACTTATTGAAAATTACAGTCAAAAAGTGTTGTAGCAAATCACCTGCACAAGACAATATAAATACAGAAGACAAGATTCCAATATGACTCCTAGCCATCCAACATCCAGTGATAAAAGAAAATATTGAAGCACAATATACTATACAGAAAACAGTATAAAATATAATGATTAATGACCAAATACCTGAACCTAGCAAGTATATAGCACGCAACACTGCAAGCTCATCCATCAACCTCCATTCGTTCATCAACTTTAACAACATGTTCACTCCAATATAATCCACCTGTTCATTCAAAATCAATCAATTATATATTCTCATAGCATTAATCCTGGATTTGTCAGATTGTTTATTTTAATTCACCTGTTTCTGAATGTAGACAGTTAGACAGTACTGCATAATAACAAGAGGAAGTGGAGTAGTTCTTAAGTCAACATTTTGCATCCAGCGAAGAACTCTTGAAGGAAGAGTACTGTTTCTCTGGAAAGGCAAGAGCTCTGACACAGGGAGATCATCCTGATTCAAATTAAATATTTGTTTAACACACCATAGTATTGCAACCTTCATCTATAGCTGCTCAGGCTACTAAGTAGAAATACCTGAAATGAAGGCAAAATGGTGGGAAAAGGAAATAACATTTCTAACAGCTTTCTCTCCTCCTGTGAGCGAATGTATTCAGATTCACCAAACTGAAAACCAAAACTATAGTTTGTTCCTTCTTTACGAGAAAATGATGTACTTTCTCCATCAAATATAGACTTTCTTAAACCCTCATCGTTCAAAGAAGGCAAGCAGAACTTTCGAGATAAATTCAATGTTTTCAAGGCATCCCCATTCTTTCCAAGATTTGTTCGACACACAGTAATAACTGGATTTTCTAAGCAGGATCTAAGGAGAAGCAATTCATCTTCAACAACTCTAGCCCCTCTCAGGTCTCTTGCGTCGTTATTTATGTCTTCACATTTTAGCTTCAAATCAGTTGACCTTTTCTGAGATAATGCATCAATCAAGAACTTATACCAAATCTTCTCTGAGTATGGTGGAGCAGTTAAATTTTCATTATTGTCATTCTCTGTTTTTTCCTCACTTACATTTACATTAGATACAAAGGAAGAAACAGATACAGATTCACACAAGTCATCTTGCCAAAAGTATTTACAAACGTGGTCACCATGTCCAATAAGTCCAGCTAGTGATACAGAAAAAACTTCTGACAGTGTTAGCCCAGCCATTCTCTGAGAAGGATACAAACCGTGGTTTAAATATTTGGTACTTCCAATCTCACAGTTACTTCCTTTGCTACATACTGCTAAGGAATTAGAGACATGACGCATCAGCTGCAAAGATTTTCCAGCAGAAACAATTGACTTAGCTAAATCCTTAATGAAAAAAGGACAAGCTGGACGGTCTCTAGTGCTCTGCTCTTTTCCTTTATTCGTACTAGACAAAGAGATGGATTCCCTCCTGCCCATTTCTTTCTTGTCATTTGATGCTGGCACAGAATCACCAACATAATTTGTGGAAGAGTACTCAGAATCGAACTTACTATGTTGTAGAATTCTTAATAAATAACTCTTCTCCCAGAACTCAGCCTCATCAACTGAGACTTCTTTATTAGCAAAAAAGAACATCTGAAAAGAAAGATGACATGATCAATACAACATATTACTGTGTGTTTAGATTAGCATACTTTTAGAAAATCCTATAAGCAAAATGCTGCGGAGAGCATTTGGCAGAAACGCTTTTTTGTGTAAAGATTTAATAAAATTCATTATGTTCTTAACTTGTATGCATCACAAAAACCATAAACAATTGAAATTGCAGCATCAATATAACCTATTTAAATCTTGAAGTTATTTTAAGCCACATGCTTATATTGAAAATTATACATGCTAATGATTCCCTTAAGTGAGTGTCATCTAAAACAAATCCATCACAACTGCTTGAAGAATGCAACAGGAGGGCAGAAAGACACTAGCAATTTTTGCACCAAATGAAAACTTCAAGAGTATTTCCTAGTTAGACAACATAACGTGTTATTCCTATGACCCTCTATAGCACAACATAGAGAAAGAACTTTCTTCCCCTCCACCTCCAGGAATTGAGAGATTCAATAACCATTACCCATTACCTCATCAGAAGGATCATCAAGTATTCCTTCAAAAAGCCAGGAATCAAGACCCTCAATGTATGGCAATAAGCTTCCCAGATACATATAAAGCACCATCTGATAAGCTTCCTCCTGTGATTAACATATTTTCTAAAGTTTGACAGCATGAACCAAGAAAAATGTTTAAAGAATACATAATGTGCTGCACAAAAAAAGATTCAGGACCTCACCACCTTGTACAAGACACACTTCATCAAGCTTCTTATGAAGATAGTCAAGTACATGAACAGCCAGTTCTGCTGCCGGTACAGATGCACCAAACTCAAAATATACTGCCGGGATAGCCTCATGGACAATTCGCAATAGGAACTCAGCACCTGAGCAAAGACTAAAGTCAACAAATTACCATCAGATAGTGTCACAAACTCACTCACAATCACTAAAGTTAAATTTGGAGGGATATGATTCAAAAGAACAATTTTGGAAATTAATCCAAAAGTAAACTCACTTTCCTAAAATTAAATCCTAGTAAGACAATAGATGAAAAAAAAAAAAAAACTAACATAACAGAAACCTTGATAAAGAATTAGCCAATCCTAACAAGGTTGGAGTGGTTAAACCATCTGCATTGGTCGTGGACATTTCCTCCTTCAAGGCAATATTCCGTAACCGCTGTGTGACAACAAATTAACTTGATTTGAGAAAAGAGAGAAAATTCGAAAGAGAATAGCATGCATGAAGTTGGATCTCATAAAAAACCTTAAGCCACGCTGAAGCAGAGGACGCAAATGCCTTCAGAGTGGGAGGAGGTTTTGCCACTGCATTTTCAACCTTATTGAGTGTAATCTCTACCAGTTGGAGACACGTTGCCGCGTGGATAAATTGATTGAGGAGGGAATGGAGACTCTTCAGTGACAGATGAGTAACGTACACTCCGCTCTTGGCACGAAAACTACTTCCACTGTGATCCCAAGAGAAGAGGGAACCAGAAAACCCTTGCAGTATTCGCAAAACACCTCGCACCTTTCATCAATTCAACAAGTGAATTTAGAAACGCAACAACAAATTACCAATGATAATGCAGATCAGCGGAATTGAGAGAGAGAGAGAGAGAGAGAGAGAGAAGCATACGAGTTCGAGTTCATTTGTTCGCAAGGAGGGGATAGGCGCTGCAAAATGAATTTCATTAGCCAATGGAGCGTAGATTCTATTGATTAAGCTTCGGGAAATTTGTGGCTCTGCCCCCATCTTGTTCTGCTGAATTTGTAGCTACCACTGTCACTCATGGACTTTATGCTATGATGATGGCGTGGTGAGTGAAGGAAGTTGTTTCTGGGGTAAAATAAGAAAAGAATGAAGAAAGAAAAGTTAGGACTGTGGAGATCGGAATATGACTTTGAAATGTTAATGGCGGAGGAACTCTCCACTCATACTCACTCGACCACCTGGGTCTGAGCCCAAGAGAAGACAAGCATGATTTGGGCTGGCATGGTCCGATCAAGAGTATATTTTGGGAGTTGCTTTTAGCACCCTTTTTTGCTATTCGCACCCCTCCCATAAAACCCATTTGGGTCCATTTCCCCGCAACTGAGCTCTTTTAGCCCTCTTGGCTCTTTCCTAATCTCTTGCATATATATACTCTTTTTTTTTTTTTTGTAAAACTATGATAATATGTACCACTTTGATTCACAGGATTGGAGTAATTAAATTGTATAGAGCTGCAAATATTGGCAAGGCTCCCTCTTATAATAAATTGTATAGTTCTCTGGTAGTATTAAGTTGCATAGCTCTCTTGAAACACCACCTTTTTCTTCAACATGAAAGCACATAAAATTAAAATTATAACTTCTTATAAATTGTACATTAATAAAATGAGTTTAATTAGTATACATTGTTGGTGTAAAAAAGTTTTACACGGTCATCCAATAATGTGTTATCATATTTTAATGTATATAACACCTTACATGTGTTACTAAACTCAGTAAATAATGTAGTAACATATCATTATATAACAATGTAAAACTATATATTTATTACATCCTACTAAAATTGCTTTGTTTTATTACTACTAAAAATCACTTTTTTAATAGGGAAGTACTTTTTCACCGAACATATTACGGTATCATATTATCATCATCATGTAAATCTAACAAAATGGTATATGCTTGTAGAGCCGGCAAAATGGGCTAGCCTGCAAAAGCCCGCAAAAATGTAAGGCTCGGGCATCTACTTTAGAAGCTCGAATAACTCATCTCGCAAAAGGTATGTCTCGGGCACCTATTTTAGAAGCCTGAATAACTTCTAAGTTTTTTAGCCAACCTGATAAAGCTCGCTACTAGCTCCATATGCTTGATTCTTTACTGTTAAGTAGCGATGGGAGCCTAAACCATGGGGAGACCTCCAACATTGGGCTAAAGAGCAAACCATACAAATGAGCTAGACACCACATCCAACCCAAAACCTTAAGGTGTTAGATTTATGACTCTTGCCACTTATATATTGCTCTCCTTGCTCATTTCTATCCAATGTGGGACTAACACTTGATATCCCAACAATACTTAAATAAGTTCTCAAAGTTTGAGTCTCGAATTGCCTCCCGAGACATTCACATCATGGTATGACTAACTCGCCTATCGGGTATTTTTTTTTCCCATACACAAGATTCGAATCTAAAATATTATTTAAGAGGAATCAAACATGTACAACTTGAACCAACCAGTGATTAATTAAGGTCTTTGTTTAAAAAAATATATAGTTATTATTTTTAAACATATTTTAATTAAAAAACTTTTTTTCCTTAAAAATGTACTAATTTACAAGTTCTTAAAAAAATATTTTATAATAAGATATTTAAATATTTTAAATAGATTAATGAATCTAAATCTATATTTAAATCAATAAGCCTAAACCTTTAAACAAGTTAAATATATAATTTCAAGAGAATATAGTGAAAATATAGTGCTATAACAACAATAATAATATGCTATTTATATTTAGTTAAGTAGTTCAATCTTTTAAACTTAAAAGACCTAGATAATTTATATTATGACATTTTAATCTATATAGAGTTTATTTATTGCACTATTATGTTTTTAATGTAATTAATATTTATCTTTTAAATAAAAAATATTTTAATTTTTCTTACCCTAATTTCTTATGTGCTGATATTATCGTTATAATATATTATTTTATTTTATTTAATAAATAAACTTATATTAAGTGGGACTCACAAGAGAACATTAATATATTTAGGGTTTTCCTCCTCTCGCCTGTTCTCCTAGGGTTTCACTCTAGGGCCGCCTGCGAGTAGAGTTTTATCATCCGTTTACACGAGACCTCCATCACTTCATGCTGATTCAATCCTGCTTGTCAGAGTCATGGAAAACAATGAGCATAATAACCCACCTGGTGGGCGATCCTCCCCAAGAAGTATTCGTAATCACAAGCTTATCGTTTTTAGTGAAGATAACATTCAAGAAGGCCTTAAGGATTATGAGTTTAGCGTTGTGGGAAATATAGTTTCAGAGAAGAAGTTCAACGTGAATAGTTTGATCAACGCCCTTTCTAACATATGGAACCACCCTACAGGTTTCAAAATAGTTGATCTTGGTGAAAAGAAATTTCAATTCTTTTTCCATAAGGAGAAAGACATGGAGCGAGTCTTGAAAGGGCAACCCTGGATGTTTCGTAACTCATGGCTCCTCTTGAAGAGATGGCAACGTTCTCAAAACCCTAAAGACATGGTTTTTGACAAAGTACATTGTTGGGTGCAATCTTTGGGGCTTACCCATTCACTGTCAAACAATTCAAATGAGACGTCGCATAGGATCATGTATGGGCACAATCACTGCATCTGATCTTTATGAACTTCATGGCAAGGGTTCCTATATCAGAGTTCTGGTGGAAATAGATATTTCGAATCCTTTGCTCCCAGGCATTGATGTTGGCTCCAAGAACGACGGTGTGTTTTGGGTCAATTTCCAATTCGAGAAACTACCACAATTCTGCTATAGTTGTGGTCTCATTGGCCACGATGAAGACAGTTGTAGCGGGAAAATCCAGAGTAAAGAAGGAAGTACTACCCTTGGCCCTTGGATGAGAACTACACAAGTTGGGAGGAAGTTGCATTCTGGTAATCCTTCTCAGCAGTATGATAGACCTACCCCAAACCCCCAAGAAGAAGAGAGAAGAAATAGGTTGGCTCAGGAGTTACTGGACAAGCTCTCTGATCTTTCAGTTAGCTCATGCGACCACCAAAATGCATGAGAGGACTCGCTCCCCCCCAACCCTGTTTCGGACCCCTCCACAACAAATTCTGAACCAGCACAGAGTACTAATATTCTCCCCCTAGCCCAAAAAGCCGATGGTGAGGTGCATCAAGAAAGTACTCCGCTAGTTGATATGTCTAACTCTATTGTAGAAGACAGAATTGTGACTAGAAAATGGAAGAGGACCAGAGATACTAAAAGTGAGGTTCAAGACAAAGAAAACCAACCACTGTTGAGTGCGGTCAAGAGGAAAGTCAGTGCAGAAAATGCTCTATACTCCCCTTCTGATGCTGCATTTGCTGAGAAACGAATTCACCTTGATTTTACATCGGCGAGCCTGTCATCCCAGGCTTGCCGGGAGCCATGAGGATCCTATCTTGGAATTGTCGGGGGCTTGGGAACCCCCGGACAGTTCGAGCTCTAAAGCAACTCCTTGCTGTTAAGTCCCCCAACCTCGTCTTCCTCATGGAAACGAGGCAAAAAGCTTGTGAAATTATGAGGCTTAGAGGCATTGGTGAAATGAATAATGTATGGGCTGTTGATTGCACAGGGGAAGGGAGATCCCGTTCTGGTGGCCTAGCCATTTTCTGGTCGGAGGGAGTAACAGTGGACATTATTTCCACTTCTATTTCTCATATTGATGCCAAAGTCTCAGAGGATGATGGTGCTACTTTCTGGTACTGCTCTGGTATATACGGTTTCCCTGACACTCTTAGCAAGCGCCTGACCTGGGAGATCATAAGATCCCTCTATCGTGATAGGATGAATGCCCCGTGGCTTTGCTTTGGCGATTTTAATCAAATATGTGCCCATGAAGAAAAAAGGGGAGGTAACCCGGCCCCGCACTCATTACTTTCAGGCTTCAGGGAGTGCTTGCAATGCTGCACGTTAGTTGACATGGGATTTATTGGTGATGCTTTCACGTGGGACAACAACCAACAAGACGAGGCCAACAGTAAAGCAAGACTTGATCGGTTCTTTGCATCTTCCTCATGGCAAAATCTGTTTCCAGCAACCACAGTGCATCATTTAAATAGATTTGGTTCTGACCACAGGCCTTTATTGCTCGACACAAAGGCTTAAACAGGGGGTCGTAGAGGGCGGTGTAAACTCCTCAGATTTGAACAAATGTGGTCAACAGATTCTGAATGTGAGCAGAGGGTTCGGGACAGCTGGAGAAGTGATGCTATGGGTATAGAATCCAAACTCTCCACGTGCCTGCAAGATTTAGACAGATGGGGAACAAAAAAGTTTGGGCACATTCCAAAGAAAATCCGAACCAGCCAAAAAAAGCTAGAGGATCTTTATAAAGTCTCCCACCGCCCAGGAAAGATCCAAGAAATACGAGAGGAAGAAGCTATATTGGATGAGTTACTAGCCCAAGAGGAACAGTGGTGGTCCCAACGCTCACGTGCCCCATGGCTTAAAGAAGGAGACAGGAACACGAGATTCTTCCATCTAAAAGCGTCCCAAAGGAAAAAGACAAATTGGGTTGATAAAATAATGGATGATAATGGCAGGGAATTCAGAGAGGAAAGTCACATTGTCAGGGTGATGTCTGATTTTTTCATTAATTTATTCTCATCTTCCCACCCAATTAAAATTCCCAATATTATGGATGTGGTCCGTGGTTGCATCAATGATGACATGTGTGCCCAATTGTCTCGTGCATTCACTGCTGAAGAAGTAACCGCTGCTTTAAAGGCTATGAAACCGCTGTCTGCCCCAGGACCGGATGGATTACCCCCCTCTGTTCTTCCAAAAATACTGGCACCTAATTGGTTCAGATATTATAGGATTTGTTCTCCACATCCTGAATGATGGGGCTGATCCTACATTTATCAACCACACATTTTTGTGCATAATACCCAAGATTAAAAAGCCTAAACATACTCGGGATTTCAGACCAATATCCCTTTGCAATGTGTTGATGAAAATTGTTACCAAGACAATTGCAAACCAAATAAAACCAATCCTGCCTGATGTTGTGGGCCCTAACTAGAGTGCCTTTGTTCTCGGTAGACTCATCACAGATAATGCTCTGGTAGCCTATGAAAAATTTCACTTTATGAAGAAAAAGCGCTCGGGTCGTGCTGGTTTTATTGGTTTGAAGTTGGATATGGCTAAGGCTTATGATAGGGTGGAGTGGTCTTTCCTGGAAGATGTCTTGATATGCATGGGGTTCCCAAGACAGTTGGTTTCCTTTATCATGAGGTGTGTCTCCTCGGTATCCTTCTCAGTGTTAATTAATGGAAACCCTTGCCCAAATTTTTCTCCTGGAAGAGGTCTTAGACAGGGAGATCCCCTCTCCCCATACCTGTTTATTCTCTGTGCTGAAGTCTTCTCAGGCTTATTGTTGAGAGCCCAAGTTGAGAGGAACATTCATGGAATCAAAGTTACAAAGGAGGCCCTAGAAATATCCCACCTTTTCTTTGCAGACGACAACATCATTTTCACAAGGTGTACCAATCCAAAGATTCATATTGTTCTCAATATCCTTTCCCAATATCAGGAAGCTTCTGGCCAATTGATAAACCTTAACAAATCAGAGCTATCTTTTAGCCGAAACGTTCCCCAAGAGAGAAGACTTTTGATCCAAGGCTGGATGAAGATTAAGGCAGTTGATAGCCATTCTAAATACCTGGGTTTACCTACCTTTGTTGGAAGGTCTAAAAAACAGGTATTCCAATTCGTTGAGGATAGAGTTTGGAAGAAGCTTAAAGGATGGAAAGTGCACTATTTATCCAAAGCTGGTAGAGAAGTACTAGTGAAGGCGGTGGTCCAAGCAATCCCATGCTATATGATAAGTGCCAAATATTAGGATATTTTGTATGAAAATTATGATACTTTTGGATTAATTGCTTATATTTAACAATTAATTTCTCCCAATTTTAGAAGTTTGAATTAAAGCAGATATTATCCGAGTCTTGAATTATTTGAAGTCTTTTAATCCCATTTTGTGCTTTAAATACAGGAAATCAAGAAGAGGAGTAACCAAGCTCAGGAGAACTGAATTAGCAAGAAGAAAAGAAGGATTTCAAGTGATGTAAATTCGCTTGAGCGAATTTTAATTAGCTCAAGCGAATTTTGACCAGAGAGTATGTTTTTTAGGTGCTTAATTCGCTCAAGCTAATTTCATTCGCTTGAGCGAATTGACTTTTCTTCACCATGAAGAATTCCATTCGCTTGAGCTAAAAATTTTAGCTCAAGCGAATTTCCACTTACGCAGCAGCACAAGACAAGTTTCAGAATCAGTTTTCGAGAGTTCGAACTTTCGGAAAATAGAACAAAGAACGCGAGGAAGAACGAAAGTTGCGGAAGCTTGATCTTTTGTTTTCTTCTTCATCTTTATTGGTTGTTAAAGCTACTATGAGTAGCTAATCTCCTCTATTGGGATTGAATGTAATCGACTCGAACTCAGACGTATTCTGGTGATATTTATATATAGTAATCTTGTTTCGATCAATATTGGTATTATCGTTCTGTTCTTCATCTTTGATTCTATCTGATCAATAGAGTTATTAAACTTGATTTTTAGATCTAACTGGAAAATATTTCTGAAAATCCGATCTGAACGAAAATACTTGATATATCGTAATACTAGGAATAGATTTCGATATATCGATTGCGTCTAACACTTGAACGTAATGCTGGATAATCCATTGAATACTTGAGGAATCAATATTCAAAGGATTAATCTTATGAATTTTATACTTGAGGAATCAATATAAATGATTTTTATGTGTTGCATCAATATTGGTAGTCTCAAATGCTATGCATTTATATTTATCCAAAATACGAATGAGTGAGACAGATGAAGTTCAATCCCAGTTCCTCTTACTGAAATCTTTCCTAAGTTTCTTGTCATTCTCATATTTCTTTTTTGAAATTTTGGTTTAGTTTAGTTAAATCCAATATGAATCAATTCATGACTCTTGTATATATACTTTTTGAGTTTAACTATGAATTTTAATTGAATCCGTTCCTCGTGGGTTCGACACTCGTACTTTAAAATCATTATACTACAGTTGACTATAGGTACGCTTGCCTAGGAGTTAACACTATATTATGGGATGTTTTCTGCTTCCCATAACCTTATGCCAAAAAATTGAGAGTATGATCAATAATTTCTGGTGGGGAAGTACCAATGGCAAGAGGAAAATTCATTGGACTAAATGGGAGAAACTATGTCTTTCAGAAAGCTCTGGTGGCCTCGGATTTAGAGACTTTCATGCTTTTAATACAGCCCTCTTAGCCAAACAGGGCTGGAGGCTTACCACTTACCCCTCCTCCCTTGTTTCCCAGGTCCTTAAATCCAGATATTATCCAAGGTCTGACTTCCTCCATGCAACAATTGGATATGGCCCAAGCTTTACGTGGAGAAGCATTTCCACCTCCAGCTGGATTCTTAGGAAAGGTGGTTTTTGGAGGATTGGGAATGGTGCTCAAATAAAAATTTGGGATGATGGTTGGCTTCCCCTGCAAACTGGTTACAAGCCTGAAAACAATCCCCCCATGCAGCAGATTTAAATTATGTTTACGACCTCATAGACCATGGTTCTCACTCATGGAAATCTGAGTTAGTGAACTCTACTTTTCTGCCTAATGATGCGGCCCAAATCCTTCAAATTCCACTCCCATCCACCCACATGGAAGATTGCTTTTGCTGGGGTAGTCAAACGAATGGCCTTTATTCGGTGAAGACAGGCTATCACTTCGCTTTAAAAGAGTTAAGTCAACAAGCAGCTGACCCGAATTCCTCTCGGACTCCACATGACCTCCACTGGAAGAAATTGTGGTCAATTCCTACTCAACCGAAGTTCAAGCACTTTATGTGGAGATTAATGTCAAGCTCTCTCCCTGTTAGAGTTAACCTCGGCCGAAGAGGTATCCTTGTTCCTCAGCTGTGCCCATGGTGTGATACAGAACCAGAGACAGAGTTCCATTTATTTAGAGACTGCAGCTGGACCAAAAACGCCTGGGCCAACTCTCCTCTGGGTGCACTAGTTCCCACCGATTCAGAGTTGGATATAGGTGAATGGATTGATTCAATTCTAAGGCAATTACCAGAAGACTCTCTATGCTGTTTTGTCTCTCTATGCTACTTTTTTGTGGGGTGCACACAACAAAAAAAATTTTGAAGATAAGGATCCAAACCTGCAGACCATTTATCATCAAGCCTTGGAACCATCCATTATTCACGCAGGGACAATGATGTAGTCCGCAACAGCTGAGCAACAATCTCCCTCATCAAATTCGACTTGGTCCCCTCCCCCTGTTGGTGTTTGGAAAGTCAATGTTGATGCAGCCCAAGTTGGAGGTGGTATATGGGGAGTTGGTATCCTCATTCGGGACCACTCTGGGACAGTGTTCGCAGCTACTTCTCAAAAGATTAATTGCCTACCAGACCCGGGGCTAGCTAGCTGAAGCTATGGGCATTCGGCTTGCGATCAGATTTGCTTTGGATACAAATTTTGAGGAGGTTATTATCGAATCAGATTGCAAGGTTGTGACAGACCTCTACTCAGCAGTTACTCCCCATCACTCTTACATAGGCTCTTTGTTGCAAGAATCTATCTCTGTCAGTTCATTTTTTAAGTTTTTTTCAATTTCCCATGTTAGAAGGAGTGGTAATTTGTGTGCTCACTCCTTAGCTAAATATGCTTGTTCTAACTCAGATCAATACTGGATTGTCCTTGGCTTTGGACGTTTGCCAAAGACCCATTTAATATATTTCATATTTTAACCGAAAAAAAAAAGTGGGACTTAACGTGCATCAAACTGTAAATTCCTATTAAACGGTCTGCTTTAGAATGTGTTTGATAAAATTAGCTGAAAAACTAGCTGAAAGCTTAACGCTAACTGAAAATTAGGGAGAAAGTATTTCTACATTTTTCTTTATGCTATTGTACGTGGAAAATAAATTTCAAATTTGTATCAAATCAGGGTGGATAATAATTTTATATTTTTAAAATTCATAAAATCAAAACAAAATCCAATAAAATTATTATCAAACGATTGCTATTAATTCGTTAGTCTTCATTCAAACTGTTTTCGCGTACTTCATCAATTTCCTATTTTATCTGATAAGAGTGGATGGTTACTTTTATCTTAAATAATTCAGTTTTTTTTTTTTCGGTGTACAATAAAAAGAATGAGGTTTGAAATGTATGAGTAACTTGAGTAATTTTTTTCTCAAATACTTCTCATGGTACAACAGCACTCTTCATATTTATGCGTATCAATTTAATTTCAAAGCTGTATGTAGAAAGCATATTAATTTTTTCTCCTAACATCCTTTCAATTATTTATAAAAAAAGTTTAAGTTAAAAACAAAAGTATTTAATATCTTAAAAAATTTAAAAATATCCAACGCCATTTTAAGTAATTCAAAAAATTATTAGAATCATTAATTAAAAAGTTTTAGAATTTTTTTGTTTATGAATTTTTCATTCTAGAGTTGATTTTTCAAATAACTGGTGACACTTGACTTTCAAAAAAGCATTTGCAGCCTTCTAATCCTAAAGTCTAATTTGTACATGTGTCAAGTCAAAAGATAAGGGGTTTGAGGGACGATATAAGTTGCATTTTATTCTTAAATATAAAAAAGAATAATGGTCAATTGGTCATGCCTTAAAAAATATATAATCAATTAAATTTACATGCGTATTTCTCGCGTGGGAACAAGTCCAACTAACCTACCCTTGTCATGTACATACTTAACAACTGCAAATGAATGTGAATACTTCTTCAACCTCTTCCGGTTGATATATTTTTTTCAACAACCGTGAATATCTAGCTTCTAGATCCCTGCAATGATAATTATCCAATGTACCCAGTACGACTCTCTCTGTAAGAGAGTGCCGAGCTTCAGAAGAAATTCATGCCCCATTCCCTGTCCCACTGTTTCCAACTTCTAAGCAAAATCTCAGCTGATGACATGCTTCAAGGTGGCGTGCTTCATGATTCTCATAAAGTTGAAGGGTATGTTGGTGGATTTGGTAGGAGACATGTAATGGAGGGTCCTAGATTCCAAGGGAGATTGAGGACTGTTAACTTCTGTCATTGAGCAAGGAGAATCACGAGAAGATGCAATATGATTAGATTCCTCAGTATCATATTTTTTGGAAGTGTCACTGTCAAAAACAAACAGTGACGAAATGTGAAATACTAACAGACGGAAATATTACAAAGAGAATGATGCCAATCAGGTAGCCACCCACAAGCATATTATAAATTTAACATAAATAATGTGAAATACTAAAAAGCAAATAGTGAGGAAAACTTTACCCGATTAAATTATGAATTTTGTTGAGAAACCGTGTGCGAATAGAGGCTGGCACTACACTACGGCTATTTTTTGAACTGTGTTCGGGACTATGTCTACGTGAATCATCCTATAAAGCACAGATAATTAGACACTTATCAGCAAGTCACTCTTTCACACAGGGTAGCCCAACTACTTTAAACCCAGGCAAGTGCTGGTTTATAATTCATAATGATTGATCTCCTGGGATCATGTCAATAGTCCATTATCAAATATAATTAGCACTTACTCTTGGTCCGGTGTCTCCTCTAGGACAGCCTTGTGAATGAACTAGAACATCTTGATCATGCAAATTTTGTACAAAGGCATGTGTAAGAAGCTTTGCAGCCGTTGGCCGATCTGCAGGATTTCTTCTGAAACACTGTTGCAGAAAATCCTGTCCTTCTGAAGATAAATTCTCAGGTATATCTGGGGATTTGTGCAGTACCTTGAACATGGCTTGATGCTAGTAGACAAAATACAAACAAGTCAATAAATTAAAGTAACAAAGCACAAGCATTTCAACAACAAGAATAAGTTCATCTAAGGGACGCAAGGATATTCAAATGCCTTCATAGACATGTGAAAGCACAATTAAATCAACATGTGTAAACATAAAAGAAAAAAGGACGACCAATAAGGGGATGTTTGTGAGTTAAGTTTTGGAGGGGAAGGTTTTTATTTGAAGTCCTTCCCCCCTTTGTGTTTGGGAGTTTGATTCTCTCAAATGTATTTTACAAAGTCTTCCCATCCTCTACTCCCCCTCCATTTCCCCTCCAATCCTTTCCTTCCTCTCCCCTCTAAACTCACAACACACCCTAAATGGTTCAAACTAAGAGGGGGAAAAATCATGCAGACATGATGTATGTATAGCCAAGCAGTGATCTTTCTCGTTATTTTCCCAATGAGAATTATTACTTAAAGCCATGCCAAAAGAAGGGAAAAAGAGAAATTCTAGAAGAGGTCTGTTTTGCATATGAGCCCTGCCATCCAGCATAGGAGGAGGAAATTATCGATGATCTTATATTAAAGCAATAAACTAATATGCACAATCCTAGACTATAATGAGTTTACAAGTATAATAAGGTGCTCACCCCATTATACTCGCTCCAAGGAGGCTTTCCTGTCAGCATTTCAATGATGGTGCAGCCTAAGCTCCATATGTCAACAGCCATGGCAATGTCAGGATTGGATTCTTTCTTTATGGCAGCCATCATGAGCTTCAATCAACAAATTACATTAAGAAAGGCACATGTTAATACTCATTATCCATCTAAAACTCTAGGTAATAGAAGTAACAAAATACCTCGGGAGCCATCCAGTAGGGACTGCCCTTCAATGAAAGTTCATATGATTTCTCTGTCAGCTGAAAGGAGCAGATTGTTCAAATAACAAGACCACAAGGAAAGGAAAAAAAAATTGAAACAATGAAAGATGCTGGCTTCGATGATCATCTATTTATGACAGCTATGCAGACAAGTTAACAACTGTAAGTTAGAAGATTGCAAACAATTTATATATATCTATACATCATTAAAATGTAAATAGAACAACAGAACTTTGAAACTCACAATTTTTGACACCCCAAAATCTGCAAGCTTGACAATGCCTGATGCATCAACCAATAAGTTTGCACCTTTTATATCCCTAAAGAACCATATGCAGCAACAGCAATCAGCCCATTTTAGCAAAAATCAGACCAGAAAATTTTTATTTTACCAAATCAAGAATAAATTTCATGTGATCTTTTTATTTGCTCATGTTATGATTTTACAGTTTAGGGTAAAGAGCCAACAAGAAAGTAAACTTAGTGTTGTAGAGACGGGAATGTTATAATAGATAGAGGTCACACAAGACAAGGTAGGACTAGGAATGAAATATTAGAGACATATGGGGTTGCACGTATTTTAAAGGAAATGACATGTATGGAAAAGACTTATTCATATAAGTATTGATAAAGAAGGTAGACCAGACCAATAATTAGAGGTAGAGAGAGGAAAAGATAGAGGTCACACAAGACAACAAGACAAGATAGGATTAGATGGTTATAATAGATAGAGGTCAAACAAAACAAGATAGGATTAGGAATGAAATATTAGAGATAAAATATGGGGAATATGGGGTTCGACCTACTTCAAAACAGATAATAGGGACTTAGCTTAGATGGTTTGGGCATGTGTGGTGTGGAAAATACTTATCCATAAAAGTATTGATAAGGAAGGTAGACCAGACCAATAATTAGAGGTAGAGCAAGGCCAAGGAAAGTAATAGATCAAACAATTAAGAAGGATTGTATTTAAATATATTGTCATTACACATAATTCATGATAAGACATCATGCCATCATTTGATCTATACAGTCAACCACATTTAGTGGGAAAAGGCTTTGGTTATTGTTTGTTGTTGTAAGAGTTATGACTTTAGCTAGTATCAGGTTGTTCATCCGATGCCAATGTATATAGTTCAAATGAGATATGACAAGTCATCATTCACAAAATAAAATGAGGTATCTTAGTTCCTTTCATCATGTGTTGTTGTTACCTGTGGATAGTCTTGGTACTATGTAAGTATGCCAATCCAGAGAGAATATGCCGTGTAAAATTGCGAACCACAGATTCTGTCATAGCCCCACAATGTTCATGCATAAACTTGTGAAGTGATCCAGGATGAACATACTCCATATATATGTACAATTGTTCACCAACCTGAAAACAAAGATGTTTCATAAATTCAATCTTATCTACAATCATAAATTTCCTAAAAATTTTACTTAGACTGTATCCTTAAACTTTTATTTGGACCATATGAATGTACTTGGAACAAGAACAAACTCACTATTTCACTGCCATAATACTGCACAATGTTGGGGTGGTGTAGTTGACGGAGAATTCTGATTTCCTGAAACAAGGGAGAATTCAAAATAACAGACTAAACACCATTCAACTGGTAAATATGTACAAAATATTTAGGGTACATAAGAAAAACATCTTTGCAATGGGTAAAAATGCAAAAATCTATGAAAGAGAAAGATGAACTGTAATTCAAAGTGCTTCAGAAACAGTACTGATGGCATAATTGACCACATAATTTGGCTTCTCTAGTAGTTAGAAAACAAATCTTACTACTAGGCTCATCTGGAAAACCTCTCATTTTTGTGTGTGTGCATATTTGTGTGGAATGTACTGTCAGTGTAATTGGTTGAAAATGTTAGAACAATGAATGGGAAAAAACAACATAATAACAGAGATGAACTCATGAATCATGATAGGAGTGGAAGATGGAAACAAAGTAAAGCAGATTATAAATACTAAAGATCAAAATAATATTCCTTTGGTGTTCCAAGTAAATTTTCAAACTACAGCTGAACAATTATGACATTAGCTCATGAGTCCTATTCATCTTGGCCGGTAACCCACAGTGATAATTTGGCTAATCCAATGTCCACTGTAGTAGGGCAACATTCATGGCCAACCAAATTGTGCTATGGACTTGACCATAATGTGTATATATATTTTTAGTATCAGCATAATATTTTCTCTTATGGAGGTAAGGTTGTTTTTGGACAAGATAAAATTAATACATTTGGGGGACAAACCTGCTCTAGCTGCTTTTTGCAGTCAGCAGATTTAGGATCATCAAGAAACAGATCCACCTCTTTCATTGCACATGAGGCTCCAGTCTCTCTGTTAAACAAACAGGAATGCAGGTGAGTGTCTGTTGAGAAGGCAAACTATAAAGCAGATGACAGTCAATGAACAGAAAAATGAACTGCATACAGGTTGGTTGCATGATAAACACTTCCGAATGATCCACGTCCAATAAGTTTTCCTTTCTGCCATTGACCTTTCATTGAAGGTGAATTTTCTGTTGTGAGATGCATGATGTTTAATTGATGTTGTGTACTTGATTGTGCTGAGGGTGTTGTACAAGATTGTGCTGGGGGTGAAGCAAATGGAGGAAGGGGCAATGGATGTGCACCAACATGGTTATTTTCAGGCCACACCCTAGAGGAAATTTTATGGTGCTGAGATCCCCCTTGAATATCATGGTTGAGGTTAGGGTTGTGGCTCCCTGGACTCCGAAGAGGAGACTGATCTGGACTATGAACAGTTTTACCCGGTAACACTCTCAAAACATCATTAAAATCTTGAGGAAAATTGATGAAAGGGTCAAACAAATCTACATTGCTTGATCTACGTGGACTAGTAACAGGACTAGAGAATATGCTTGTTGGTGCACTCTTAGCTGCAAAATGCAATTTCAAGTTGGAAATACTTTCAGAGTCATTATCATGAGAGAGTTCTCTGGGATCTTTATATGAAATATTGCCTGTATAAACAAAAACACGAGAAAGGTAAAAAAAAAAAAAAGATCTCCTCCTATATTCAACAAGAGTGGAGAAGGAGAATTCACCAGCCAAGACTCTTGCACTTGCAGGAGGAATATTCACTCTCAAATCATATTTTGCATTTGCAGTTACTGGATCAAAAGACGGTCTACTCAAATTGCTTGCAGACCTTAAATTTCTCACCGAATCATGCTCAACAGTCCTTCTGATAATTTTGACAGGGCAAAAAAAATCACCATAACAGAAACAAAAACAAATTTCTTGTATAGTATAATATAATATACCACTACATGAAATTTCAAACAGAAAATTTCATCAAATATGAAAATTAATCCAAGTTAATTATCACTTTCTTTCCCTTTGACCGAGTTGAAGACAGCACGACATGAATGAATTGAAGCGAACATAACGAAATTAAGATGAAGAGGCAATAATAATGAGTTTTTACCTGGAAAAAGGAGAAGCAGGGTGATCGAAAGGAGGGGATCCGAGATGAGGAGTGTCGGGTCGTCGGGTCAACGGGGATTCAGGAAGCGGAAGCGGTTGAGGAACAGCAGAGGAAGACCAGTGGTCGGAAGCAGAGATGAAGAAAGAGCGCAAAGGAGAAGCCGGTAAAGAAGTAGAAGAAGACGACACGTCGTTTGAATGGAAAGCAGCGTCTTGGTCGTTTAGGTGTCGCAGCCTCCTCTGTCTCGTAAGCCTTCGCTGCTGAAGCGATTGTCCTTTGCCTGAGTTAGGCGAAGGAGAGGACAGTTTGTTAGAAAGATTCATAGCTGATTGTTGAAGTCCTCATGTGGCATGTGAGAGACAAGAGAAGAAGAGTAGTAGTGCTTTTGCAGTTTTGCTTTGTTTGCTATTTTCCTTGCTATACCATGGCAAGCAAGAAACACCCACGAAGGAAACACCTTCATATTTTCCAATTCAAACTGCCTCTTGTGTTGAATAACCAATATTTTCATTTTCGTGGTCAAAACTTCTGACTTTGGGTTAAATTGAAAGTTTTGTATAATATAAAGAAATAGAAGAGAGCAAAGCTAGCATTGACTTGGGGTTCCAGGTCTAAACTTAAGCCTAATTCATTCTTCCAGTCATTAATCTTATCTCAGTAGTTGATAGGGATGGTATGTAATTAGAAACAACTACCCCTTGGTTGGTAGTACTCATTCTGTCAGATACAATTTTATAAGATTGTGAATTATGAAATACGGGACGTGACCCACGGAGGAAGAAGAAAATAACAAGGTTGAAGAAAAAAAGGGGGTAACAAACAATTAATTAAATATTAAAAATTTAAAATTACAGACACACAGAGACAGGACCCCTGGTTGACAACAATCTACTGTGATTTAAGTAAAAAATTTTCTTCCGATTCTTTAGTTCAAATTATACTAGTTTTAACCATGAAAACACAAAACATTTAAGAAAAAACACATGTTTGTATTTCTAAAATCACACTAAATAAATATACTTGTTCTTTGACAAGTTAGAATTAAAATTGATTTATTTTCTAAATTCGTGTCTCTTCAAACTCTATAATAAATTATAAATAATGAAATGAAATTAAATTAATTTAAATTCAAGTTTATAAGGATTCATATAAACACGCACCTAGAGAATTTCAAACCATTTTATGTTGAGTAAATTGTCAATTTGGTCCCTGAAAGTGTTGCTCGTTGTCAAGTTAGTCCTAGAATTGGCAGAAATTAAAAATTAGTTCCTGAAACTGTATTTCGTCCGTCAAAGCAGTCCCTCTGTTAACAAAAACAAATCTTTTAGGGACTACTTTGATTGTGATTTGTTAGTTTTAGGGACTTATTTGAATTTAAGTACTAAAATTTGAAGGATTAAAATGACAGTAAGTATCAACTTACAGGGACTAAATTATACTTCTGTTAATAGAGGGACTACTTTTACGGATGAAATACAATTTTAGGGACTAATTTTTAGTTTATGTCAATTCAAGGACTAACTTGACAGCGGACAACACTTTCAGGGACCAAATTGACGATTTATTCACCTCGGATTGCCAATGAGAGGCATAAAAATGCACGTTCAACCCATAGCAACAAATTGTTTCTTCCAAATTGATATTAGTGGGACATTATAACAACTAAGTATAACTCACTCACAACGGAAGCACTCAAGGAAAAATAAAAAAGAGCATTAATCATTTTAATATTTCAATCTAAAACTTGATTCATTACATGATACGAGAACCACCAATTTATATGCAACATATATTAATAAAATAACATTAACATGATACGGGTCCTCGGTTTTGCGACATGCTCCTTTGAAGGAGGATAGGTGGGTGAGATGGATCCCTCCTGATGAAGGTTGGCTAAAATGGAACCTGGATGGGTCGGTTTCTCAGAGTTCGAGCAAGGCTGCAAGCGGCGCTGTTCTACGGGATCATGATAGTAAGTGGTTGTATGGGATCTCTCGAAATGTTGGCTACTCTTCTATTACTGTTGCAGAGTTGTGGGCCTTTAGAGATGCAGTGTCGCTATTTATTCAACGAGGAGATTCTTCTGTTTGCTTTGAGAGTGATTCTTTGGTTGCTGTTAATTTTGTTAAGTTTGGTGTTCCCACTACTCATCCTTGTTTTTCTTTAGTAGCCTCTACCAGGAATGATTTACATTGTCTTAGTCATTTTTCCATTCAGTATACCTACAAAGAAGGTAACTTTGTGGCTGATGGGTTAGCTAGGATAGGTTATTCCCTTCCTCTTGGGTGTCATAATTATCATATTCCTCCTGCTAATATTGTTCATCTCCTTGTGGGAGATTGTAGTGGGGCTTTCTTTGTTAGGCGTTCTGTTGTCTAGTGGGGCTTTGCCCCTCCTTTCTACCAAAAAAAGAAAAAGAACAACAATACACTATTCCTATAACATGCAAGCTATACTATTCCAATACCAAAGGGTTGTGGCTCAGTTGGCAACACAAACTGAGATTGTGGAAAGAGCTCCCGGGTTCGATCCCCACTAAACACGCTCTTCGGGAGGGGTGAGGAGCATTAACTGATACTACGCCCCGAACAGGATTGTCCCTGGTAATAAGGGATACATGTGGTTAACACAAAAAAAAAAAGCTATACTATTCCAATAGCATGCTTTCAACCACTCTAAGATTTGCAAGCTTTTGTCGTTGCGGCTGATCTCATTCACATTACAATTGGTGGCTTGATTTAATATGCTGACATTGCCTCCCTTAAATCAAGCATGTATCATTCTAAGCATTTTCTTCAACTTGTAAAATAACTCAGCTTTAAGTGGCTTTGTAAAAATATCTGCAATTTGTTCTTCAGTTAGACAATACTCGATCACCACTTCTTTCTCAACTACCAGCTCTCAGATCTTGTGAAACAAAATATCTATGTGCTTGGACCGTCCATGAAAAACTGGATTTTTACAGAGAGCAATGGTAGACTTGTTATCACAAAATATCCCTGTGGGAGTATCCTGCTTCTGATGCATTACTTCTAGAAGTCTTCTTAGCCATACTGCCTGTGTAGCACAACTGGCCGCAACTATATACTCTGCCTATGCTATTAATTGAGAGTGCAACAACTAGTTGTTTCTTTGAGTACCACAATACTGTGCCAATGCCTAGATGGAATGCGTACCCTGACATGCTTTTTCTTGTTTCTATATCTCCTGCCCAATCACTATCTGTATATCCAACAAGATTCACAGTAGTGTTATTGACATAAAAAATTCCATCGGTCAAAGTACCTTTGATGTATCTCAGAATTCTTTTGGCTCCTTGCAAATGACAAATACATGGCTCTTCCATAAAATCTACTGAGCAATCCAACTCCAATAACAATGTCTGGCCAAGTTGCAATCAAATATCTCATACTTCCCATCAAGCTCTTGTAAAAGGTTGGATCTATTTTCTTGTCATCTGTTTATCTTGTTAACTTCAACTTTTCTTCAACAAGAGTGAAAATCGGCTTTGAATTTTCCATCTTGAATTTCTTCAAAATATCACCAACATATTTCTTCTGAGATATGAAAATTCCATCATCTTGCTGATCGACCTCAGTGCCAAGGAAATACGACATTAAGCCTAAATCTGTCATTTCAAAGCATTTAATCATAGCCTCCCTGAATTCTGCAAACACCTTTAGATTATTGCCGGTGAAGATTAGATCATCAACATACAGGCACACAATGAGAATATTGTCTGGATTAACAACTTTAATATATAGAGTGTGCTCAAATGGGCATTTCTGAAATCCATGTTGCACAAAATAAGCGGTAGCGGATCTACTTGTATTCTTGTGGGGGCAATTGCCCCACCAAGGATTTTAATTTGTGCATATATACATATACATACATAAATATAGTCTCATTATTTCATAGTAATATTTTTGTTATCAATTAATTTTTTATCAAATGAAGAATCAGAGGAAAAACAAATATTATTGATCAATCTTGAGTATTTTTCATCTTAATTTATGAAACTAAATAAAAAATTTATTAAATATTAAAATATGGATTAGAGAAACAATTAAAATTATTATATGAAATCAGGGGTATCGACGGGCATTGACGCACTGTTAGTAATAGAAAAGATGACATATATACATATATATATATATACATATATATATATAATTTGAATATATAGTATATTATATTTTTTAACACTATAAATTTATATTTAAAATTTCTGGATCCGTCACTAAAAATAAAAATCAATCTTTTTATATCATGCTTTAGGTGTGTGCCATACAATACTTTCTTCAAGCCGTATACATTATCTTTTTTTTCCTTCAATCTAAGTTGTTCAATATACCTTGGTTGGTAGTACTCATTCGGTCAGATACAATTTTATAAGATTGTGAATTATGAATTACGGGACGTGACCCACGGAGGAAGAAGAAAATAACAAGGTTGAGGAAAATAAAAGGTAACAAACAATAAATTAAATATTAAAAATTTAAAATTACACAGAGAGAGAGAGGACCCCTGGTTGACAAAAATGGTGATTTAAGTAAAACCAATATTTTAAAAATCGAACCGGTAATTGTATCGGTAAATGTACTGATTCATGGTTCAATGGTCGAACCGTGATTGAACCAATATTAATTAAACATATATTTTAAATATTATATAATATTTTAATTAATAAAATAACACAAAATTATAAGAAATTAAGATATATGAAACTATAAATTTGTTTAAATAACCTTATTATAAGGTTTATAAAAAAAAAATAAAAATAATTGGTAAAATAATAAATATCTATGTGTAATTTTCAAACATATGTTTAGTATTTTAAATTAAAAAAATATAAAAAATGAATTTTTTTAAAAAGACCGGTTCAACTGGTTTTTTACCGGTTTTCCGATTTTATGATCGGTTATGTGCACGACCGATTCTATGGTTCTGTTGGACCAGACACCTGGTCGGTTCACCGGTTTTCCTATCCGACCAGTTGGTTCGATCCGATTTTCTAGCAAAACTCTTTCTTCGGTTTCTTTTGTTCAAATTATATACACTGGTTTTAACCATGAAAACACAAAAACATTTTTTTTTTAAAAAATGTTTGTATTTCTAAAATCACACTAAATAGATATAAATGTTCTTTCATTATTATGCTAAACATATATCGACTATTGTTAGAATTAAAATCGATTTGTTTTCTAAATTCGTGTCTCTTCAAACTCTATAACTTATAAATAATGAAATTAAATTAAATTAATTTAAATTCAAGTCATATAAACATGCACCTAGAGAATGTCAAACTATTTTAGGTTTGGATTGCCATTGAGAGGCATCCAAATGAACGTTCAACCCATAGCAACAAATTGTTTCTTCCAAATTGAGCATACATTTAGGTGTTTTTTAACAATCACCCAAACACACTACTAATCCCCCCTTATTATGTCTATCAACAACTAGGTTTAAGATAATAACATGTACAACATCTCCAATGGGGTTGTCATTGGAGTATTAAAAGTAAGGTCTCAGAAAAGCAACACAAATATCATTGTACAGATGTGGCAAGCATGATTCTTATTTTAAAGCACTCACTTTTTTACATAAGTAAATCACTATTATGAGTTCTTATGAGAAAAATAGAAAAAGTAATGAATGTGTGGTAAATTGTGAGATTCATTTAAAATTTCTTATAGAGTTGCTAGTATTGGAATGGAGAAGTGTTTAAATTGTAAAAAGTAAAATAAAGTGATATGTATGTGTGGGACTCAAACAAAAATTATTAAAATAAATAATAAACAACACTTATGGGTTGCTCCTTTGAAAATGATTTAAAGAAAAGGAGAAAATCTTACCCCGAACAAAAAAAGTATATGGCATTTTTTTTACTTATTTCTCATTTTAAAATTTTTCCAATTAATTGGTGGCTCGGTGATTTCATATATTTATACAAATTAACTTTTATATTTTTACTTGGCTTTAATAAATAAATATAATATTAATATTACTTATATAATTTATATACTTTTAATCCTTTTAAATGATTTTGACCCCTTTAATTTCTGAATTTGTCCATGGTCACATTAATATATATATATATATATTGGCATATCTATATATGATTGAGAATGTATAAATACATAAATTTACAAGTAAATATTTTGAGTTTTATATTTTTGACCCTTATAATTTTAACCCATTACCTCATTCCTTTTATATCTTTATTATTACTTTTATGCAAGTATTTGATTTGAAAGTCAAATTATGTTTTTTTCTCCAATAATAGTAATTACTAGCCAACTTTTTTTTCTCTCACATTTCATTCCCTTTACATATATGATAATAATTATTATTAAATTTTTTAAATAAAATGTCTCTATTGATCCAAGGTTTTAGATCTGTCACTATATATACAAGTTACTCTGGGATTAACTCTTATTAGAATTAATTCCCTTTAATATCTAATATTACCATCCATTTACTTATATTTTATAAAGTATATTATACGTCAAAATAAATTAAAGTTTCTTGATGTAGTGTCAATTGGTTTTTAAATTGTATGAATTTTTGTAAACTTGATATATTTTTTTAGTTCTTTCAATCGAACAGTTGGATTGATGAAGTTCAACATTTATTAAGAGTTATTAACCCAAATAACTTTGACAAGAGTTATTCTCAGAGTAACTTGATCCCTACCCTTACAATATTATGTATATGTACTTAAATAGGCCGGTCTAATAAGTTTAAAAGACTTTTTGAATGACTCAAAATGTTTAACTAGATATACTCTCTAAAAAAAAGCCTTCACCTAATTTATTTAATAAATTGACTTAACCCGGCCTAGGTCTGATATAGACTAGGTTATAAGTCCTCAATGGGTTATAACTTGACCTATTTCCACCCTTATGACCTATTTGTTTGTTTGATTTATGTATGTGTGAAGATTAAGTTTCTAGAAGAAACTCTTTTGAAGTTATTTTGTTTAATATCTCTTAATAAAATATAAATTTAATAAACCCAGAGGTTGAATAGTGTGATATTAATATATTGATTATGATTATCAAATTTCAAATAGATCAGATATTCATAGGTATGAAATTTTGTAGTTAATATTACCTCATATTTGAAAAAAAATATTATATGATAAAATAAAATTACAAAATGAAGTGTCAATTAAATTTTAAATTGTATGAATTTTTGTAAATTTGATAATTTTATATAATTCTTTCAATCTAACTATTAAATAAATAAAATTCAACATTTATAAAAAAAACTATTAAATAATGTAATTTAATCCTCATCTTATTATTTTTTATTATAATATTTTAAAATCATACTAGTATTAGGTTATTTGAATATATATGCATGTTGTCTTATGTAAAATACCTAAACATATAAGTTTATATAAAAATTATTATATTAAAATAGACTTTTAAACATACCATTAGAATTAGACTATACTTTTAAATTGATCAAGTCATATCTTAAAATAAAAACATATATTAAATAGACAGAATGTATTTAAGCCTTAGATGTAGGAGTTAGTCAAACTTATGCCTTAAAAGGCCTAGCTAGAAGTATCCTTATTCCCACCCCAAGTCATACTGAAATTTTCACATATTGTAGTGGAGAATGATCCTCTTTTTGTTGTTTATTGCCGGTTCCGTCGGTGCAACACAGAAGTGCTTCGGTAACACTCTGAATCCGTAAGAGAAGCTACTCAATAATAAGTCAACTACGAAATATTATAATATCAGAATTTTCAGTAAAGTTAAATAAGTAATAAAAAAAAAGTGTAAACGCATATTTGATTTAATGTTAAAATGTGGTAAATTCACGTTTTCAATGTTAGAAATAGTTGTCTTAAGAAATCAAAATTAAAAAATTAAATACATAATAAAAAAATAAGTGCAAGAACATATTTGATTTAGTGTTAAAATATGTAAACTCATATTTCTAACGTTAAAAATAGTTATATTGAAAAATTTAAATTTGTGTTTAATCGGTATACAACGCGAAATCAAACACATTGTGGAGAAAGTCCTTGGTGTTGCGATTACATCACCAAACCCGCGTTTGTGATTTGAGCAGAAGTAAATATTTAATAAAGTCAAAGTGTTTAATATTATAGATTTAAAATGTGACAAAATATGAGGTAGAACAGATCGACATTCAATATTATCTTCTCAGAATTTTCATTGAAATAAAAAAAAAGCTTTATTTTTAATCATAAATTTAAGCTTACGTGTCTTTTTCATTTTGTGATATGTTTGATTGCTTAATTTTTTTCTCTCACTCTTAAAACGCTTATCCAATATTTTTCTTTCATATTAATAAATCTATTAATTAATTGATCTCTTTATATTAGTAATTAGGGATGGCAATTGAGCTAAAGCCCTATGGGTAACCGCAAAATTTACCCGCAATGGGCAGGGTAAAAACCAGCAAAACGGGTATGAGCGCGGGTACGGGCAAAAGCCTGCATTTTTTCATGGGGATGGACGCGGGTACGGGCACTTTGATGCCTAGCCCGCCTCATACCCGCACTCTTATATATAATTATTTAATAAAAAATATCATATATAATTATATATAGAGATATATTAATTTTATTAAAATATCTATTATATTTATGCATATTTTTAAAATTGATATATAATATATTACAAATTAAAAATATATTTTTTAACTATCTATTTGTGTTTTTTTACTTTATAATATATGAATAATTAATGTTAATAATAATTTTTTACATATCTTGAAGAATTCTAACACATGATATCCAAGTTTATAAAATAATGTGACGTGAAAGTATATTGTAATATTTAATAAAAATTTTAAACTTTAGGTCATTTGTTGCGTTTTAGAACGTTAACATATTCTTTTTCAAAGTAATTAAATTATTGTAGTACTGATATTTAAAATTTATATTTGGACGATCTTCGAGTAACTTTTTCAATTGAGATTTAGTTTTCTGAAATTAATATTTTTTTAGTAAGTTATTAATTTTTTACTTAATAAAAGTGCGGGTACGGGCATATAGGTGCCCAGCAGGTATGGTGACGGACACTAAAGTTACCCACGCGGATACGGACGCGGGTACGTGCTTTTTTTGAAAATGCAGATATGGGGACGGGCAATGTGGTACCCTGCCCAGAGGGTACCCATTGCCATCCCTATTAGTAACATACTTATACAATGTATGAGAACACACCGTGATTTTATCACTGTTTTGAAAACCGGACTGGACCGCCCGGTCCGACTAGTTGAACAGGGAACTGGCTGTTGGTCCGGTTCGGTCAGTCCATCAAACCAGAGTGGCCAATAACCGGTGATGATGTCAGCAAATCGGTCTCGAACCGATCGGGTCAAAGGGTTGACCGATTTTCATTTTGTGTCAAAAAATTGCAAAAATTGCTTCCTACAAGGTTCAAACTCGGACTCTGAGGATACTAAGGAGTGTGCTGGCCACTAAGCTACAGGATCCTCTTGTTATACATGTGCAATATATATATACACAACATACAAAGTAGAAAAAATCTATAATTACAAATGTATTTCACTTTAATTTAATCTGATATTATATATATGTTTAAAAAAAATTATATAGTGAAAAATAAATATATAAAATTTTCATAATATAAAATATATATTTATGTTAATTTAAAATTTAATTTTTCTTAATTAATTTTACACTCAATATATTATATAATGTTAAATATATATATATATATATTTAATTATCACCGGTTCGACCACGGTTCAACTACGGTTGAACCAATGAACCTTGAACCAGTGCCTTCACCAGTTCAATGACCGGTCCGGTTTTTAAAACATTGGATTTTACCAAAAAGAAGGTTATATATAAAAATTATAACCCAATTGAGGCATATTGATATTGCACATAACACTGGTAAAATTTGCCTAGCCAGTGGTGACATTTTTTTGGTCTATATTTTACATTCCATGGTTATCATCCATGGAGATTTAAAAAATAAAAACTATGATCTCATTAAAATTAAAACAGGGTGAGAAAGCATTCATTTAGAGAAATCTGGTGGACATATACTCATTTAACCTGAGAGGAAGAATGTAAAACTCATCATTTTTAACATCTCCCATCCTGTTCTGGAAAGGAACCCACCATGGAAGTCCTCTGTCATTTGCTGTATGTTTGACATCAAGTGTGTTGTCAAGAAGTGTTCCAACAATTATTGCCACAGTTGGGGGAGAAGAAAATATGGTGTTCAAAATGTCATTAAACTGTTACAAACACAAAATGAAGAATACAGACAAAAAACACATAAGAAGTTAAGCAAAGAAATAGGTAAGCAAAAATTTTCCATTAGAAGGTAAATCAATTATTGAATATCTCAGCTTCAGAAATCCCAAATACATATTAATTAAACAAAATTCATGTTCAAATTAAACTAGGAAAGGAAAGTAAGTGTGTGTTTGATTTAACGTTGAAACAGTTATAAACTCACATTTTCAACGCTACAAATAATTGCGTTGAGAGATCCAAATTTGAGTTTGACCTTTTCTCAACGTCAAACCAAACATCCACACTATACACTATGTTTCCATGTTTGTCAAAACCATGCACCAACCATTGCTTTGAGTCAGGAATTTTTACTATATGAGTACACTAACTATAGACATAATCAATCAAAATTTTAAAATAATATTAAAATAATTTCTTTGTGAGTTTTAATATGTTTTTTATTATTGTTTAAATGTATTCTGAGATTTTAATTGGTTGTATATATAGACATTAGTGCTCATGTAAAAATTACTGAAACCTCTAGCTGTCAAGTTGCATAAGGATACTGCATAAAATTTGGTAAACCAAACTAGAGTGGCCAACATATTCCTGAAGGGTAACATCTTAATATACTATTGGCATTAGCTCAAACATTTTAGACATGTTTCTATATTTGTAAGTTACATACCCATCCACCATCTGTTCTAACTGGACCATGACCATCTGGGGCAGTGTTCATGATAAAAAATTGAGGTATTGAGATCCCTAGAAACAGGGACAGGCCCAAAACATAGAGATTTCTCATGGAGTTGTTATTGGTAAACTGTATAAATGAGATCCCAACAGCAGCTGCAAAAAAAAAGGAGGCAAATGAATGGCATGCTCGCATCAATCAATAAAAATTCTAATATTTCACAACCAACATCACCTACCCACAATACCAAACAAAACACAGTATATAGCTGCAAATATTGATAAGGGAATTGATGCAAAAAAGGCTCCAAATTTCCCTGAGACAAAGTACAAATAAAATAATTAGACAAGTGTAAAACAGAAACCCTGTCTGGTTCTAAGTGGAAAATAATACCAAATATGGAGAAGAAAATCATGAAAGCACACGATATCTGCACTACTCTTCTGCTCCCTATATGAGTTAGACCAAGTAGGCCAACATTTTCACTGCAAATTAATTTAAATTTTGTAAAGTCAAGTCAAAAAGGATTTTAATCATAACATTCCATCAAAAAGTTACAACAACACCAAAAAAGAAAAACTATTGACAAAATTTTTTGACCGCAGAAGAACTAAATTTTTTTTAACAACCGTGCCTATCTGGGACACAATTTTTTAGTGTGCATCTTTCTTACACAGATGCAGTAGTACCAACAACAGCACCAAAAATGCCTTCAAGCAACATGCCAATACCCTGTATTTAGGGAGTGAAAAACAACAATTTGTATTATAAATTATATGTATATATCAGGGTTTTGTAAAAATTTGAAAAATAATTTGTTCAGAATCAGGATGAACAAAACTTCACCTGTAGCCCAACGCTTCTGCTGAGCACATGTGCAGGAGGGGGTGTTGCACCACAGAGCCTGGCTGCTGCAAAGAATGTCCCAGTTGACTGCATCAAACAATGTACAATTTCACCAAGAATTTAACCCAAAAAAATAAAAACTAATCATCAAAAGGAACTCCAGATTAGATGTTCAGTTTCATGACAATGGATTAAAAATAAGGGAAATGCTAACGATTCCTTGAAGGCATTGGTTAAGTAACCAAAATTAGAAAGTTTTAACTGGACTGTATCCAATAAGCACCTATTGTGTATGGATTCCTTAACTAGTCCTTAGGAACTCGTTACAAGCACCCTTAAAAAAAGGGTAATACATCAAAAACATTTGAGAGCATTTCATAAGAGTGAAGTTAAAATTTTGTAATGCCTCAAATATTGAGAGTAAACATATAAATTATCAGAACAATTTGTAGAATCAAAGTATTAAGGTATAGTTGCTAAACCTCTGCAGAAGTGACAAGTGCAGCCCCCATCATCCCAAAGACAGGACTAGCTCTGAATATGGGAGTACCCCACTGAAATGGGTATGGAATTTTAATCCTAGAATAACAACAATAATAATATAATTGTTGTTATAAAGTTTTAGGAAAAGCATTTTAACTTAGCAAACTGTTAAAGCTACAAACATACCAAGGAGCAGAAGACAAGAGGTATGAGCGATCTGTGCAACAACTCACTTGGGTCCTTTGTTTAGCAGTATTGTATGCACCAGCCACAGTAAGGATAGCAGCAAAAGCCCAAATAATAGCAATGCAGACAAGTAAAGAAAACCTCTCAAGTACATGATGTGCAATAGGATGAATATGGTTCAAATACTGCACGGCCAAAGAATATGTGCTATTACATAGAAGAAGGTAAAACTCTAACAAATTGCTTCAGATGAGATCATATAAACCTGTTGGGTTATGACAAGTAGAATGAGCATAATCAATCCAATCTCCACACAATTTGCAACCTGTATGGAAGAAGAAAATTTTATTTATTGAACTCTTCCTCCATTAAGTTATTACCCCAATTTTTATTGGAATTGCATTAAGAATATTTACCTGTGGAAAACCCCTCATGAATTGACCAAGACCCACCAGGCATACCACAGGTACAATCACTATTGGACTAAATAATCTGATCAAGAAAGAAGAAACACCAAAAGCATTTAGAACTGTAAAAAAATAATCTTTAGATATAGACCATGAACTGTAAAAAAATTTAAAAGAAAAGGGGAAACAAGTCAAATTGAAAATTTAGATATATTTACCTTGTTAAACTTCCCCATGACTTACTATATCCAAGGATGATGTTGATGAAAGAAGAAACAATCAAGGATCCTTGTATTGTTCTCATTGTGTAGGTAAACCTCTACACGTGTTGGATCATAATTCATTAGCAGTTTGGAACCACCAAGTTTCATGTTGGAGAAAACAATTCAGTTAAAAATGTTCCATACAATTGAAGTAAATAAGCGTGCTTAGTTCCAGGAATAATTAATTTTTATCACATAAGGAGAAAACAATTCAGTTAAAAATGTTCCATACAATTGAATTTTGCCACACACATAAGTTCCACTTGCGATTAAATTCTTGCAAGAATAATTAATTTTTATTTTTAATGTTAGTATGATTAAACTAAAAGTCTTTAAGTTAGAATAATTAAGTTAGAAGCTATTTGCAACAAACAAACCTCATGTTCTGAAGCAAATGTCCGGTCTGTGTAATCATTTATGATGGACATCACAGGAAGAACAAAAGCAAATGATCCACTCATCACCGTTGGAAGCCTTGATCCAAACCAAGTTTGAAGCAGTGTGTTTACTCCGGACATAAACAACAATGACTGAATCACATGAGCTTTGTCACCCTATTCGACAAGAGCAACAAAGTGTAACAAGATTAAAACCAATCTTCTGTTCATCAATCATAGTATATAAAGTAAATTATGAGCCTATTTGTTTATAGTTGGAATTCTTCTAAAGGTCAAATGTAACAACTAGTCTGTGTTGGTCAAACATGCATTTAAAACTTCTCCAACTGAGAAACAAACCAACTCTATATAATTAATACCGTGTTTGATTTATCTAAAAATCAAGATTAAGTGTGTTTATTTTGACATTGAAACTGATCAAACTCAAGTTTAGAATCCTTAACGCAACTATTTCTAGCGTTGAAAACGTGAGTTTACGTTTCAACGCTAAACCAAACATGCTATAAAATGTGTGTACCTAGGATAACGCTATTATCGGTAGCGTTGTATCGGATCCACGTATTTTTTTAATAAACCAAACAGGTTATAACTGGACTTACATGATCACCACCCATTTGAGGCACTAGTGTAGTTGCGATTAAAACTGTTGTTCCAAGCATCACAATGTAGTGCTGAAAACCCAGTAGAAGTGCTTGTGCTGCCAATTTTTAAAGTGTAATCAAAAGGCTTGAAATCGAGGGCTAACAAAATTAACTTTTTTTTTTTTTTTGTATAATTTAGATAATTTTCATGCATAAAGAATCGCTTATTAACAGGGGAACAAAAGCAAAAGTTTTTTTTTTTTTTTCTTTCCAATAAAGATGATAATAAAAGTTTAGCATAACATCAATTTGAGAACTACTTTTGACATGAAAGAAAAGAATGAAATGAGAAAGAGATGACTAACGCCATGAAGGGTTGGAGTGGATGCAGTAGTGAAGGTGATAGAGTTGTTCAGTTGGAGTCCAAATGGGTCCCCTTGAAAGTGCAAGGTTAGGCGATGACAGAGGTGCCGGTGGTGGTGGTTGGTGGTGGTGATGGTACTCTGTCTCTCCCATTTTCTGTTCCTCTCTTGTTGCTTATTCTTTTATTGTGACTTGAATCAAATCAAATGGCTACTTTGAAAGAAAGGAAAACAGAACAAAGTAATCAATCAAAACAGAACAGAACAGAGTAAGGAGTTCGGGTACTGTATGGTCTGGCTGTGCATCATTGATTTAAAGGTTTTTTTTTTCTATTATTTTTTAATGTAAGAGTTTATAGGAAAGAGTTTTGCCGTTTTCTTGAAAAAACACGAAGAAAGCTGAGGGAAGGAATGAAGAAAGCGAATCAAAATTACGTTATATGGTAGTTGTATTCGTTGAAGCATTTATTTCCATTTAGAAGTATAAATTTCTCTCGATTGCGATATTTACTTACGTTACTTATATGATATGAGAGAGTAGGGTTGGTCAAGTAGAGCACAGGTATCGTATCCGACGGCTGACATATTGCCCGAACCCTCACTTATTTCTTTGGGTGAAGTAAAATATAAGTGTAAATGTTCTTTGAGCTAGAGGCTTTCCCTACCTTAGCCCGTACACCATTCTCTCACCCTAGATTTTTAGATACCAAAAGGAGTAAGGGATCTATATGTCCGGTTTTTCATTCTTCCACGTGCTCAAACTTGCTTTCCTGAGAACTATACGCAAGTTTTGTCAAATCTACAATGCGATACCAACACATTCTTTTACATAGAATATTTTCTCAAACACTTCCTTTTATTTGTTAAAAGTTATTTGAATCTCACTATATTATGAGTTGAATCCACATAATTTAATGAAATTTATATGGATATTTCAATCAGATTGAGTTGATAATAGTACAGTAGACAATGTGTTTGGAACAATTCCCTTTCTATCAATAACCATTATGCTATTTTCCATACATTTAAGTTAACTTATGATTAATAAGAGGGCGTTTGATAAGATATTTTAAGTTAGTTTATAATTTTATTTGACTAAATTAGAAGTGTTAAATAAATTAGTAAATGAGGTATATTTGACAAGATATTTAAGCTAATTTATATTTTAATTGGACTATTTTATAAGTTTGATTGACAAAAAGTAGATGCATTTAGGGAACAATTTTATCTCATTAGCTTATAGTGTTTTTACCCCTAATATCTTAATAAAATATTTTTCCTCTTAATTTGTTAAAAAAACTCTCATAAACTCATTGCAAGATCCTAACACTTTGATCGTCTAATAAAATTATTATTAACATAATATTAATAATAAAATGTATGCCACAAAAAAAAATTAAATAATCAAAATGAAAAAATAGCTTCAGGTTATGTTTGTCTCTACAAAATAAAGAAATTAAAACTAAAAAATAGTGTAACTAAAGTAATTGATATTATAATGAAAAATTATAAGAGTTTAAAATTAATAAAAAAATTATAATTATAATATCCAAAAATATATTTTGGTATATAAAATAAAATTACAATTTATATAAAAATAATATATACGTATGTCTTTTTCTATCATATTACATTTATCAACTATTTCAATAGTTAATTTTATCAAACAATTCTAACGTAGTAAGTTAGTTTATCAGCTTTCAACTAACAATTATTCACTCCGGTCCATTTTTATAAGGCACATTTAACCAAATTACACATACCAATAAAAGTGGTTAAGTTGGTTAATTTTATTGGAGTACTAAAAAATAGTTTCACTTTCTAATTTTACCCTTATTTAATATCACTAACTAACTCCACTATTTGATAGTTGGAAAGACATTAAAGTTAATAAGGATAAATAAGAAAAATGACAATAAATGCCGTCTTGAAATTGTAAATTGCATTATAAAAAAGACAAAAAAAGTTGTAAGAAGTGCCTTACAAAAAGGACGGAATGGAGTATTAGCTAAAAATTAGTTTTTTAATTGTTAGCTAACTTTTCAGTTTTCAAATAGCTTATCAACTATTTTTACCAAATATAATATATGAATATATTTGACAAGATTAATAAGATAATTTCTAACTTATTTAACTAATTATAAGCTAATTTGACTAAAATAAAAGTGTTTAATACACTAACATGTTTTAGTAACTTCTAAATTATAAGGTATTGATTTAACTTTTAACTTTTTTTTTCTTTCATTTTCATCCTGATATTTTAAAACATATCTCGATGTAAAACAAATATCACTTAATTATGTATCATGATTAAATTAAATTAAATTTGTTCAAATATTTTATTAAGATAAGTAGTTGTAGTTTATATACTCACAGTAATTTAAAATTTTTATGAATTGTTTTAATTATTATTCTCTTTTTACAATTTCTAAATTATTTTTTATATCATACTATTTAATTTAATTTTTAATATAATATTTTATCTCTAAAATGTTAATAACAATTTAAAATTTATAAAAAAATCTAAAATTATAACCTTATCTAATGATATATTTTTGTCTAGAAAATAAAAATATAATTTTTATAATTAAATTTATGTAATTATATTTTTATATATCATTTTTCAATTATCAACTACTTAAATAGTTTTACTAAACACTTTTAATTCAATAGTTTATTACCTAACAGTCATAAAAAAAAGCTTATAAACTAACTATATAGTGTTTTTCATGCGCTTCTTGAGCTTATGAATTTTCTTTTATTTTTATCATTTTTCTATCTTAATTTATTAAAAAGTTTGATAAACTCATTGCAAATCCTGACACTTAAATCATTTCATGGAGTTAGGGTTTGAAGCGGTGGAAGGAGACAATAATCCTTTCATGGAGTTACTATTAACATTAGATTAATAATAGACTGTATACTATCAAAAAAATTAAATAACTGAAATGAAAAAATAGTCTTAGGCTATGATTATCTGCAAAATAGTGTAACTAAATAATTGATCTTTAAACAAAAAATTATAAGAGTTTAAAATTAATTAAAAAATCTAAAATTATAATTAACTAAAAAATATTTTTTATTTATAACATAAAAATATATTTATCAGCTACTATAATAACTAATTTTACCCAATACTTTTAATTCAATAAATCAACTTATCAACTTTTAACTAAAAATTAATATTTCAAGTATTAACTTTAGGCTAGCTTATAAGTTTGGATACTTTGTAATCCAGTAATTACCATTCATTCTATTAATTGCAATTAAATAAACTCGGCCCAATCTTTTACTAAAAGGATTGAGCCGAATACTATACAGAATCCAGAAATACTTATTCAATAAAAAACAATAAAATAGAAATTAAATTTTTGGAACCCAAGAGTAAAAATAGAAAACACGCTGAAAATTGGACCCGTGAAAAGCACTCTACCACTACCACCGACTCAAGCCTCAATTAGTCTATTATAGTAAACTTCATGCCTATTTCGTTTCATTTTTGCTTCATAGAGTAATGATATACACTTCAGTTTTCCAATATCTTCCCCTCATTTTGATTTGGTTTTGCATCAAGTGGTTAACATAATCATGAAATTAACAATCACCCATCGAATTTTTCAGAAACTTCATGATTGAAGTTTTATCATTTTGTTTTGAAAAAAAAAGAAAAAAACACGAATCGTGAACCGCATTCACATATTCCTCTAGGATATTTCATCATACATTATTAATTCATGTAACATTATGCAAATCACTTATCCATCTGTCCCATACTGTGACAGCAAGATCTCAAACAATGAAAGAAAGAATGAGAGAGACAGAAAGAAAAAGAAGAGTCAAATTATTTATCTAAAGGGGAGGGTCCTTTCTATCGCACAACATCAAGCGACAAACATAGATGCATACAAACTGTTTGATAGTAATAATGAAAAGGAAAATGAGGTGTATGAAAATCCTAACTGGACGATATTGGATTTTCAGAGGTTCTCTTCGGTGAACCGCACGATATGTCTGGTGCGGCGAGTTATTATTCTTGACAAATCACACACCACATGTGCCCCTACCTTCACTCTCATCTCCATCACCCCCCTAACCTAGCTTGTCTCTTAGCAACAGCAATAACTCAAGTTGAAACTCAAAATCTATCACAAATACACATAGGTGAACCCAATGGCAAGGGAACTAGAGTATAATTGCATCAGATTGTTTTAAAAATAGCTAATAAGGAACAGAAATATATGTATAATAATCTTTATTCTTCAGTTAGTAATTCAACTTGTAACAAATTTGACCAGTGTATGTTTAGTTTACATAAAAATCATGTTTCAAATGTTGATATGGACCAACGCTACTCTCTGTAACGTTAGCTCGAATCCATGTTTGTAACGTGGTTTTGGTGTAAACTAAACACGCTATTAGTGATTGATAATTGATGCACCATTCTAGCCATAATTGAGTGTTGTCCCCCCTTTTGATTTTATTTTCTTGCCTTCTACCCTTTCTTACCAATTGGCAGTGGAGGATGCTATGCTCATGCCTGAAGGAATTAGATATAGATGGATTAACTTTAGTTTTCACCTTTACTATTCTATTTTAGTTACCCTTGAAATACCTATAACCCCCAGAGCAAGCCTTTGAAAAGTTTGTGCTATTCTTCTAGTTCATCTCTATATCCATGTCTCTTTATAAGACTATAACTCACATACGTTTTCCTCTGATTTGAAGCAAAAGAAGCCATTAGCAGTAAAATTACCTGATCCAGTTCATATGTTTTTCCATACTCTTTCTCTCCATCAATCCATCCAACTACAAGACTGTATTTTGTAATGAGTTTCCTTTCTATGAGGGAACGGGGTTGCAGATTTTGAAATCCTGCTCATCATTCTTTCATAGGGATTCCAAATCATTAGGGGGGCATCATCCTGCAGATTTTTTTTTTCATTTATCGAGGGAAGTTTCTAGGATTACTTGCCTTAAATATGATTTGGATTTGAAGTAGGCCTTGGATGTGGCTTTTTCCTTGGAGCAGAACTTTTCAAGATTTGATCCAGATAGTTTCCAAACAGTCTTTTCGTGTCAAACCCAATTCAGGAAAGTTGTGCTTCATAACTTGGATAAGTCTGTCATCCCCACCAAGAAAGAGAGCATTTAAGTAGTAGTTACACTATTTTGACATGGAGCTAGGGGTGGAAATAGGTCAGGCCGCTCGACAGGAGTCTACGGCCCAACCTACTTAAGACATAGTTTGGCTCAACTCGTTTAATAAAAAGGTCATATCTAAGCTTTTTAAAAAGCCTTTTTAATTAAATAGGCTAGGCTCATGCTTTTTTAAAAGTCTATTTGGTTTGACAGACTAACCTATTATAAATAATATTATTTTTAATAAACATATAAATATTTTATATATAATAAATAGTATAATAATATATAATTTTTTAAATTCTTCTGTGGCCTATTTAGAGATAGACTTATTTTCCTATCTAAACGTATATGTCAGTGACATATTTACATTATAAAAAAGTAAGTATTGGTTTGTAAGCGATGATCTATTTAGAGATAAATTTATTGACCTGTTTAAAGGTCATAATATGAAATGAGCTTTTAAACAGGCTAATAGGCCAAACCAGGTTTCGAAACAGGCCTAAAAAAATGGCCTATAACAGGTAACAGACCAGACTTGGGCCACAAAAATATAATGCAGACCAAACTTAGACTCTGCAAAGCCTAGCTCGGTTCAACCTACTCCCACCCCTACCTGGGGCACTACCATTGCCTAGCTGAATGATGACTCTGACGAAGAGATTCTAATCAATATCTGGTGCCACCTGCTGCCATCTATGAAGAAGCATGTTTGCTTCTTGTTCTATGCTCTTAGTAGCTATCACAGTTTGTGGCACAAGAACCAACTTGATCTTACAAAATTTGAGGATTTTAGGTCAAAGACAATTGACAAATGGATGAAATTTGTTTAATTTTAAAAATAAAGAGATTTAATTTGTTCGAAAAAACTTGAGAGACTAAAATTACATATAATTTAAACTAAAGGAATCAAATATAATTTAAACTAAAGGAATCAAATGTGCAATTAAACCAAAAAAATTATGGGGAAGAGAGATAAATAAGTTGTGAAATCTAACTCATGGAGCAAAAACATTTTTAAAGAGTGCAGGTCAAAATATCCATGAAATGCATTAACAAATTGTAGAGATTTTCCTCAGACTCAAATGACATGTCAACTTCATTATTATTTTACTATCGCACTGAAGTTTCAATATTTAGCTATTCAAAGCACCTTTAGAAGAGGTACTCATGAGTACGAACCGTTAGCAATGAAATATATACAACTCAGAACAATTATATTCATACACTTCTTCTTACACTTCATGTATACTATTACTTATCTCATCATCTATCACACCACACATGTCAATCTCTCTTATTTCCTTCATATCTCTCTCCCTATCCTAATACACACATGTCAAGAAAGATGCACACTCATTGTTATTAATACAACTCTGATCCATATAACTCACATGTCACACCCATTGCAAATTTCAGATAATCAGACCATAAGAAGAATGTTTCGTTGACAATGTTCTTGTGTCAAGAATGGCCGCTAATATCATCCAGCAAGAGGATTGAGCACCTGCCCAATAAAGAGTACTATTCCGGTTAAATCATCTCTGATCACGAACAAGAAAGGGTGATCTGCTACAAAGTCTATATGAGTTGGAATGCCCGGGCAACACCCATATAGCATGACAGCAGCAGTAGCCGCTGCAGCTTCAGTGCCTTCTTCATTTACTTCAATGAACGACTTGTGAAATATGTATTGAACATATAGGTTTTGACCCTCAGGAGAGTCCACCATTTTTGACAAATTTCCATGAACAGAGAAAGGCAACACCAGTCCCAGCTCCTTCAGAACATCAGAAGTTTCAAACCCAAAAGAAATATTGAATCTCGGAATCCTGAAGTCACCCACTTCCACTTTTTGATAAGGAAGACTACGTTCCAGGAACCCAGATTCAGAAGCCACCTGCTCAACCAAAGCTGGCAGCCCATCTTTTGCATCTGGAAGAAAAATGTACATAGAAAACCGACGCTTATCTTCACCTTGCTTATAAGGAAGACCAAGGACTTTGAAGCCATCAAAAGCACTAATAAACTGTTTCTTCTTGCTGGACATGAAGGGAACCCTGGCTGAGCTTCCATTAAGAAGGTGGAAATTATAGTGTTTTGTTTTTGAAGCATCAAACTTCTCATTCCATGCTCCTTTGAAGTAGAGTGCATTTGCAAAGATGAGGTTGGTTAAGCTGTTAACTGACCCGGGAGGAAGAACCTCTTTAATAAGGCCATTGGTCTCTTTTTCAGCCCACGAATTCACTTCATTGGTCACTTCAACAGCCTGTAAAACCATACCAAATTTAAAATCTATAGATCAGTTGAATTTAACATTTTGCTAATCTTATTTTTTTTTTACATATTTATGTTAGTCAATTAGGTAGATACAGTACAGGCCAAACACATGTATAAAGATTGAGAGTTGCAAAACAGACCGTCAAGTTTGGCACAATTTTGTTGCTCTAAAATCATTTTTGTGATATGCAAAAGGACCACCTGAGTTGCTTTCTTTTTAGTACTAGTAAATTTATGGTGGCAAGAAGTTGAAGCACTTGTTTGACATCTAGTTTACATTCTTTTTCGCTTGTTCACACATTCAAGAAGAAAAGGATGAACATGTCTAGCGTGATACATTTAGATAACATATACATAAAGCTGCTTGGATAATGGAAACAAAGATGAAGTTTAGTACGGTATTTGTCATATTTTGTTGGCAGAATATGAAGCATTTCATAACTCCAAATATATTCAGCTTTCAAACAGGTGAAAAACATTCACAAAGTGTCACCTAGCTTATTTCTATCTTTCTTAATCGTATCATCAACTAAACTAACTATCCCAATATGATTAATTTTATATTTCAATCCGGCACATCATCCTATAAAGAAAGAGCCTACTCTTCATAATTGTGAAGGTAAAATAATAATAACTAAAAAAGCAGGGCATGGATTCCACTGGAAAAAGAGGGAAATTTACCTTGGTACGGAAATCAACAGAAGCCAGAGTGGCCTTATAATCAGTATCCAGAAGTTGCTTGAAGGAAGGAAGAAGGGAAAGGGATTGATCAACCCAAACACCATCGGCGAAAGAGATGCGAGGCCCGCCGGCGGGAGCAGCATCGGAGAGGACAACGGAGACGAGCTGAGAGACGAAGGAGTTGAGGTGGTCGGTGGATTTGGATCGGAGGAAGGATAGGAGCTGATGGAGTGTGGGACCCTCGGAACCAGCAGCGATGATGCTAAGCACAAGGTGGAGAGACAAGGGTGAAAACACAATGTTCTTGTTAATGTCTTGAGATTCTTTCGAGAATAAATGCTTGGCGATGCTGAGAGAAACATTGGTTTGGTTTCTAACTGATTTACGGAGTTCCATTGTTGTTCCAATTTTGGAAGTGGCTGAAACTGAATTATGAGCAACAACAAGAGAGGACTTGAATTTCATTTTAAAGTACCACGCGCCGCGCTTTCATAGTCCCACTTTGCTTAAGGATTAAGTTTCTCTTTTTGGGTCAATGCTTTGGTTTATTTGCTCAAAAGGATTTTGGATTATTGAAAGCCTGAAGGTAAAGGCCCAAAGATACATACAACACGACTGACAGAGCCCAACTCATAACAATACAATACCATCTTAATCTTAATTTTAATTTTAATATATCTATAAACAAATGAGTGGGAGACTATGTTTTCCGTCAAAACTTAGGCTAAAATTGTAATATCATATTCAATTTATTTTTTTTGAATTTGAAAAGCTGATTTCAAATTTGAATTTGTGTAGTGGGTTTGAACCTGCAATTTAGAGTAATTGCAATTAATGTAATTATCATTTGAATGTGGAATTAGCTAGTTTAAAGAATGCCAAATAATAAAGAAAAGGGGCTGGCGGTGAGGATATGCATGAGAAGAGAGAATTGGTAAAGTTCAAAGTTTAATCACATGACCTGATGTGCTTTTTGCCCTTTTCATTTTATTTTATTCATCTATAAGAGGCAGTACTGTTATGTGTCATGAATGATCAGTCAATTTATCCTGAATGTTCACAAAGTATTATGTTCACACAGTCATTTTATCTTGAATGTTCACAGTGTTATGTGTCTGTCAATTGCTACATTATAAGAAATTAAGAATCACTTGATATTTTTCATCATGCCATCTTGGCTGCAACTCTGCCTCTTTTCACAACAAGAAGCTTTTTTTTTTTTTTTTCATGTAAACATGTTCTCATTGAGTTTTACTCTTTTATTATAAACTATTTTAAACACTAAAATTAATTTAATCATATTCTTTAACTAGTTGGGTTTTACTTGTATGTCACTGAAAAATGTAAAAGGATAGAGAGATCACTGAAAGTGTATTAGTTACAAAAAAATAAGAAATGTTTGTTTTGACTGAGGTGATGCCATGTATCTCCTTTACTTCTAGAGTTCTGAAATGTTTGGTTGGAATTATATCTAATTATCGTCTATGCTTTTGTTACTTTCCTTCTAATACTCCCTCCTCCCTCCAAAAATAAGAAAGAAGGAATTTTGGCGAAGAACCTAGTCTTAAATCGTGTAACTTATAGTCTGTTTTACACTTATTATACCTATGAAGGATGAAGGATGATATTAGAATCAATTTTGTTAGTTTATCCATCAAAGTATCTAAAATATGCATCCAAATGGTTCTGTTTTCATGCTTCATAAGTAATTCGTTTTACTATTGTCGTTTACCTGTTTCTTTATGTGTTGAGCTGATGGCTGGTGCAGACTCTAACACTATTGTTGAGGGAGGCATTATTTAGTATATGAATTGAGCCCTTCCACATTGTGGAAAATCTTTCATTTAAGTTTTCTATATAATAAAATATTAAAATGGCTCTTTTCAATTAAATTAAAAATGCCTGTGTTGAAAAAGCTTTTGGATGAAGAATTTAAAATTAGATTTTCATTGCAGGTTAGGAGGGAAAAGATAAGTGAGAGGATGAAGTTTCTTCAAGACCTTGTACCTGGATGCAGCAAAGTGGCTTCTAAATTTGAAATCAGAAGATTTCACTAAGTCATATTCTTAATGTGTTTAGGGTATATCACTTTTTTTAACATGAAATTTGTTGATGTCTTCAGGTCACTGGCAAGGCAGTGATGCTAGATGAAACAATCAACTATGTACAGTCACTTCAACGACAGGTTGAGGTATGGATAAGCTTATCTCCCTATTTTCCCACCAGTGATTCTGAACTCATCTAGCTGATTTGCCCTGTATGCTATTGAACTGTTTCATCACATTACCAACATTTATATTTCCCTAGAATTTATCATTAGCATTTTTGAGAATCATAATATTCTTCTATGTATTTGAAATTAATGACCTCAGTTTGAAAGATAACTCCTGATATCTTATATAATCACTGTTTAAATAATTTTTTTTTTGTTAAAAGCAATATCCAAAATAATTTAGAGCTGTGACAATTTTCAGAAGCAACAATGAGTAGCTTCTCAAAAATAGGGTATTGGTAAATTAATATGTGGTTAAACCATTGACCAAGCTTTTGCGAAACTCAGTAAATCCATATAGACAATGTAAACACATTTGATATTACCAACTGTGCTCAATTTTAAGATGTAATGAATTGTAGAAGTATCTACCATAAATTATAAATTACATTGTCATCAAACATCATAACCATAATTTATGAAAAGAAAAATATTTTTAAAAACGTGTAATATACATAAAAGTGCAGTAAGTATAATTATTTGAGAGATATTAGGAATACTATGCGCATGAATTTGAATGGAGTTGGTAGATTTGTTACCAAAAAACATAATTTTAAAAGAACATGTCCTTAAATGTGTCTAAAAAGCCTTTAATATGAACAAGATAATATTCAAGAAAAGCATTAAATAGATCATATTCAAACGTGCATAGATGTTGTACCATTTGAATGGTCAATTTTTTCACGTCCAGGAATTTAAGCATATTAAAGGAAAAAAAAGGTCATAAAACTGAGTGTTATGATTTAAGAAGTATGTAACAGAAAATTTTGCAAAAATGTTAAAAATAACTTGTTTAACTTTTATATGCAGTAAGCAATCCTATATAATAAATCATTTAAAGAGTACTAAAACATTTTGAGGTAATATCAATTTTCAAATTTTTTGACAAGTATAGAAATAGGGGTTATAATTAAAAATAAGAATTGAAGTTACATTTGTTATGCAATAATGCACTCTTGTCAATTCCCTGTTTGCTTCCTGCATTTTACTCTTGACAGATTGAGAGAGAAGGAAAAGATGTGACTATTACAGCCTTTTCGAAAATGGTTGGCTATGCTCTCAAGGTTTGTGTCCCTAAGATTTTTTTTTTTGTATTCTTGACGTATATAGTTTGTTTGTTTTATCACTTGCTAATACAATGTGAAGTGTATATAGGTTTGTCTTATGTTTAAATATTAAATAAATAATAAGAGAAGAAATGAGGATAATATATATGTAATGTAAGTATATTGGATGGTTGGTTGTTTTAAAAGAGATGGATGGTTGGTTAATTTGTTTGGGTGTCATGATATTTAGTTGATATGAAGCTTAGAAATATAGGGATGCTTTGATTAATATTGATGCTTATATATAAATTACTTTGGGGTCATGATCTCGGTAGGTGACTAGCTTCTTAAATATATTATCATTAGCTTCGGATTAGCTACGAAATTTCAGTAGCTAATAGAAACAACGACGGTTGTTGAAGAAACCGTCGTCGTTTGTGCAGTCCAAAATGGCTATATATCAGACATACAACAACGGTTACTGTGTGAACTGTCGTTGTTTCCTGGACATACAACGACGGTTCCAACTTTAATCGTCGTTGTTTCTACCTTATAACGACGGTTGACAGACGTCGTTGAAAGCCCACTTTTTAACAACACTTAAGTCAACGACGGGTCAACAACCGTCATTAAAAGTCATTTTTAACCATCGTTAAAAGCCCAATTTGTAGTAGTGGCTACTCACTCTAGCTATCTTAGACTTATGAATAGAGATACTTTTTATTTGTATATTCATATATCTATGTGTTTAACTTATTTGATGACCTTATTTTAATTCATTTAAATTTTATTTCACAAGTTATAATCAAAAGATGTTTTGAGTAAATTTTTAGTATGAAAATTGAAAATCTATGACTTGGATGGCTTTCATTCACATATCAGGTACTAAAAGCATTACGCTTGAAACTAAGCCCCTCCCCTTATTTTGTTTGGATGTTTGAATGTATTTTACATCTATTAGTTGATTTAAATATTTTTAAGCCATCGGGGCTCTACTTGTATATGTTTGTTAAAAAAACCATCCTTTCATGAGTCTTTTATTGTTTTAACCTCAAGTTATTCTTTAAAACCTTGAAAGTAGGTTGTTACAAATGGCAAAGATGAAAAAATAATAATAATAAATGCTTTCAAAACTTTATAAAAAGATTTAAAAAAAAAAAACCGAGAATCATACTTTTTTTCTTTCACCTTGTTTTCTTTTTTTTTCTTTCACATCATATCATTTATCATTTTCACTTAATTTTTTTCTTTTTTCTTTGTACATCTCTCTTCCTTCCACTTCTACATCCCAAATTTGGGATGAACAATAATAATTATTCTATAAAATTATAAATAATAACAATGGGCTAATATACAATTCGGTTCCTTAAAGTTTTGGTGTGTACTATTTGGTCTGTTAATGTAAACTTAAAATTTAGTCCTTTCGAAGATAAATTAACCCCTAAAAGTGTTGATATATACCATTTAATCCCTAAATGTGTTAATTTTACCCATAATTAATTTACTCACACTTTTATAGTGAAAGACCCGGAATGTGATTAAGTTAACACATTTGGTGATCACATTACACACTAATACTTTCGAACATCAAAGATAAACATGGTGTCATTTTTCGAGAACAAATTATATATTAACTCTGATAATAATAATGACATAATTTTTAATATTTCAATTATCAAAATTTTTTAAAATCAATCCTGAATCACAAATGTCTATGGTCCAATTTAATTAGATACACTTCTGAGAAGAATTTTTAGAAGATAAAATTAAAATATAATGAATCAAAGAGGTCAAATAAATTTGAGTCTGTTTGGGTGAAACTTCTGCATAAGTACTTCTAGGTAAAAAAAATAGCATGAATCAAAGAAGTTAAATGCATTTAACTTTTCCATAAGTTAAAATTAGTCTTTGTAGACCACCTATATATTCCAAAAACTCTCTCATTAAACTTCTCCAAAAGTAACTAATTTTAACTTATGGAGAAGTTAAATGCATTTGACATCTTTGATTCATGCTATTTTTTCACCTAGAAGTACTTTTGCAGAAATTCCACCAAACAGGCTCTTTAACTTTCCCCTAGGTTGAAATTACTTATGGAGAAGTTAAATGGGAGAACTTTTGGAGTACGTAGACTACAAAGACTAATTTCAACTTATGGAGAAGTTAAATGCATATGACTCAATTGATTCATCATTCATTCTATTTATTTCTTCTAAAGGTACTTTGCAAAAATTTATCCAAATCAGCCATATACCGCAGATAAAAAAAATCTTTTCTACGGAACACACCATTTTAGTTGACACACACCCTCCCCTCAATACTGTACAAGAGGAATAAGTTGGTTGGAAATTGGATCGGAATATTGGGGTGCGATACTGTTGTAGGGGTGTTCGCGGATTGGATTGGATTGATTTTGAGGGAAAAATCATCCAATCCAATAATTTCGGTTTTTTTATTTAATCATTCAATCGGTTTTGATTTTTTTCCCAATCCAATCCAATTTTAATCGGTTTGGATTGGATTGGATTACGGTTTCTCAAATAAACTAAAAAATGAAGTTATGAAAGTAAAATTATGATAAAAATATGCAATTATCTTATCTTATTTATAACATACAAATTACTTAATAGCTTCCAATCCCATCATTGAATGTTATTTGTTAAATATAGTTGCACTATAATAAATTTTTTACATCATCACAGAAAAATAATATCAATAATGATAATATATTAATATGTTCATAAAACTTTGGATCGGTTTGGATTGGATTGGTTCTCGTAGGCAGATCCAAAATCCAATCCAATCCAATTAAAAATTTCGGTTTTTTACGGTTTGCGGTTATTTCGGTTTACGGTTAATTCGGTTTGCGATTTTTTGTATTGGTTGTTGCGTTTCCAATTGGATTGGATTTTAACACCCCAATTATGTTGTCAACGTACTGTATTTACTTTCTATTAAAATTTTACGTGCAATAGGTTGTTGAGATATGTATATTTTATTATTTTATTATTTTATCAATCTTCATTCATCACATCACGTCCTTATATCATGTATGAGAGATGAACTTATTAAAACGTGTAAATTAAAACTATTTTTTATCCATATACTTTTAAATGATAAATATTTCACAAATATATATATATAATTCGTGAAAAATTTATCATAAAAAAGTACACATAATAAAATAAATATCCCAATTCAGTCTTTTAAAAATAAAGATATATTTTTTTTTTCAATATTTTTCATCAAACCTATCTCTCAAATATATAAAATTATCATTAAATTAGTATTTTCCATCACTTCAATCCTTCATATAGCCATTTGGTGAAATTTGTATATTTTCAATGATTAATTTAATGAAAATTTTATATATATGTGTGTGTGATCGTTAAGTCGATAAAATCCATAAAATTTAAAAATAATTTAATATTTAAATAAACTTTAATTTAAGCGTGTAATTAATATACTTAAGTAAATATTTTCTACTGAATTATATATATATATATATATATATATATATATATATATAATTGGGATTAGAGCGTGAGTTTTAGTCATATGTTGACCATCCTATGATCTCCCAGAATACATAAACATGCATTGTTCAAAATGAAACTCCACAGTCCACAACAACTAGCTGCAATAATTGATGCCATTACGTGACATGAACTTAGTCATATACAGACACATATGTAAAACATACATGCATCAATAAAGTAGTTCAGACTTCAGAGATGCCAATCAATCCCAATAACTAACGTCGTGTTCGACTGTATCAGCATTTAATTAATACGTTATGTTCATAAAAAGATCATTAAGTCAACTAATAAATTCAAAACATCCACATTATAGGGTTGGGGAAGGGAAGAACAGGAACCAGCTGACAAAATGTAACCAAATTTATTTTTCTAATGCCAAGTTGACATAATTTTCTTATAGCTTACTTCATTCGCAAGTTGCGGCACATAATCTATTCGTTCGTTCCTTCCTATATAAACCTATGGCAAATGAACTATTAATTAGTACCTAAAGAAGCGGGTTCTGTCCTTCGGATCAAACAAGACACTAACAATGGTAATTGGCAATCCTTTAGTTTTTTCTTGCCGGACATTCTTATTATTCTTTTTTATTTGACCAATAAAAAAGAATGAATTTGTGTATATTTGGTCTAACGTTGAAACTGACCAAACTTATGTTTGAATTCTTCTACACAACTATTTTTAACGTTCGAAACACAATTTTACCACGTTTTAACGTTAAACCACACATATTATCAGTTTTTCAAACATGCTCAGGATTTCATAGTCAAGGTTCAAGACTACTTGTCCTTAGTGATTTTGAACCTTCACTTAATTAGCTTAATCTCATGCATTAATTTAGTGTCATATATCTCTCTCCCTTTTCTACATTAAAGGAAAGCACTTCTTAACTTGTTTTGGTTAATTGAATTTGTTTGATCACTCACTAGGGAATCTGCAGAGATATGGGTACCCAATCAAGAGTACAAAGAAGGCTGGGAGGAAACAGAGCTGCACTTTTTGTATACGGTAACAGATTAATTGAAAAATCCCCTGTTCTGCCTTGTACCTTTTTATGTGTGGTTAACAAATTGAAATTTGAATTTGTGGACGCAGCTATGGAAGGGCTAGAGAACATGGCCTTTGTTGCCAATGCAGTGAGCCTAGTAACTTACTTCTTTGGGTACATGAACTTCAGCTTAACAAAATCAGCCACAACACTGACCAACTTTATGGGAACTGCATTTTTACTAGCACTTGTTGGCGGGTTAATCTGTGATACCTATCTGTCTAGGTTCAAGACTTGTGTTCTTTTTGCATGCATGGAATTGTTGGTAAGTTAAATCTCCTTTCAGCATCATGAAGTGGTTTCTGATTATTAGCTTAGAATGAACGATCAATAAGGATGAATCAGATGAATAATCATAAATGAAACAGAATATATGAGCATCACTTATTTCTTTTTGAATAGTTTAAGAGCCTCTAGAACTATAGTGCCTCAATTATTGAAGTGAAGTCCAGCTAGGGCCTTGACTGGCATGTTTCTTTCAATAGTTACCAACAACAACCGATAATATAGACGTGGGCACACCTCAAAATCTTCTCAGCCAGAGTAGCGTATTTTGAAGTGTAGGATGCCAGCACCAAAAGACATCAATTATTAATTTATTACAACAATAATACTAACTTGGTTGAAGCCAGCATCCTATCTTATGGGTAGTTGAAACTCATAAAGAGTGTAGGTCGAAAAACATTTCAGCTAGATAAAAAGTAAAATTAATAACTGAAATTATTTGGCCAAAGTTTGGTAAGGTGACTTTCTTAAGTAGCTATTAAATTTTACTAGTTTTTTTTAGAAGTTACCTAAGGCAACTTTTTAAAAAAGGCTTTTTTTTCAACTACTAGCTAAAATTATTTGATCATTTTTTTTAAAATTTTATGCTTTAATAACTCTAACTCATCATTATTTAATAGTTAATGATGTCTTTATAAGTTATTTTACCATTTTCAGTTAATTTAAAAGCTAGATTTTCCAAACATTTTCAATTAAATCGGTTAGTTTTTCAACTCACAGCTATTTTTTTAGTTAATTTTACCAAATACAATCAAAATCCTAACAATTTTAACTTCAATTCTTTTATCATAAGATCAAGCATCCAACTTTAAGGAGAATGTTTAGGAAAAGGCAATTGATTCTTTTGATTGCAGGGATATGGTATCCTCACAGTTCAAGCACACTTCCATCAGTTAAGACCCATCCCCTGCAAAGATGTAGCACCAAACCAGATGAACCAATGTAAGGCTGTTACAGGTGGCCAAGCTGCAATACTTTATGCTGGACTATACCTTATTGCATTAGGAACAGGTGGTGTTAAGGCAGCTTTACCAGCCTTAGGGGCTGACCAGTTTGATGATAAAGTTCCCAAAGAGAAAGCTCAACTATCAAGTTTTTTCAACTGGTTCTTGTTTAGCCTCACCACTGGAGCAATAGTTGGTGTTACTTTCATTGTTTGGATCAGTACCAACCAAGGATGGGATTGGAGCTTTACTATATGCACTATAGCTGTGTTATTCGCAATTATCTTCATATCCATGGGAAAATCATTATACCGAAACAATATCCCAAAGGGAAGCCCTCTAATTCGAATCATACAGGTCAGTAACATATTTTTCTATTTTTTCACACTTGGTCATATAATTCAAAATTTTATTATTGCATTATAAAGGAAAACAGGCTCATATATTTTATTTGTCTGAACTATTAGGTGTTTGTGGCGGCCTTCAGAAACAGAAAACTTCAAATTCCACAGAATGCAGATGAACTACATGAGATTCATGAAAAAGAAAGAGACGACAATTATGAAATCCTTAAAAAGACAGATCAATTCAGGTTATAAGAAATATAACAAAACAGATTTATAGGATGTCTGGTTTTAGTCAAAATCACATTACAAACTTAGGGTATGATTGGTTTAGCGTTGAAACATGATAAACTCACGTTTCCAATGCTACAAATAGTTGTGTTGAGAGGTCAAAACTTGAGTTTGGCCACTTCTCAACACCAAACCAAACATGCACTTAAATAAGTAGAATTGGATTGGATCCATATTTGTAACGTGATTTTGATATACTCCACAAACTTATTTGAGTCTTTTTTTTTAATGAAACTGATTTTGATTAAAAATGAGTTTATGTAACGTCTTTAATTTAATTTTATAATAAAAACACTATAAATTTAGATCAAACGTGAGTTTAGATCAAAATTAATTTTCTTTTAGTGCACTAGAACACTTACCCAAATTTCAAACTATGTTTACATATCTTTAAATGTGATTGTGAGTGGCACAAGCACCCATCCAAACATAGTTTAACTTTGATGCCACATGACCAATAGTGTGTTTGGTTTTCATTAAAACCATATTACAATTGTGGATCCGAGTCAATACCACAAGAGTAGCGTTGGACTGGATCCACGTTTGGAACATGATTTTGGCTCAAACCAAACATACTATAATAGTATAATCTTTGATTAGAAATACAATTTTTCTATGACAGTTACTCATTTGGTATTCTCTGAAAAATGGATTCCCAGATTCTTGGACAGGGCAGCAATTCCTAGAAGCAGCACAGGTGCAACAACTTCCACAACCTCAGGACCCTGGAGCCTATGCACAGTAACACAAGTAGAAGAAACAAAAATCCTAATCCGCATGCTACCAATAATATTCAGCACCATATTCATGAACACTTGTTTGGCTCAGCTTCAAACATTCTCTATACAACAAAGCACCACCATGAACACCAAAATCATGGGATTTAAAATGCCAGGACCCTCTCTCCCAGTCATTCCTCTGTTATTCATGTTTGTCCTAATCCCTTTATATGACCGTTTTTTTGTCCCACTTGCTCGAAGAATCACAGGGATTCCCACTGGAATTCGACACCTTCAACGAATTGGAATTGGATTGGTTCTCTCAGCTATTTCAATGGCAATTGCTGGTTTTGTTGAAACAAAGCGCAAACACGTGGCCATTCAACACAACATGGTAGATACCACAGAGCCTTTACCAATAAGTGTGTTTTGGCTGGGTTTTCAATATGCTATTTTTGGAGCTGCAGATATGTTTACACTTATTGGGCTTCTAGAGTTTTTCTATGCAGAAAGTTCAGCTGGGATGAAGTCACTAAGCACAGCAATCTCTTGGTGTTCTGTTGCATTCGGTTACTTTACAAGCACAGTGGTTGTTGAGGTTGTTAACAAAGTCAGTGGAGGGTGGTTGACGAGTAATAACTTGAATAGAGACAAACTCAACTACTTCTATTGGTTATTGGCCGTGATAAGCGTTCTCAACTTTGGATTTTACTTGCTTTGTGCTTCTTGGTATAGATACAAAACGGTAGAAGACAAACATGGTGATTCAAAAGATAATGTTGACATCGCCCAGGTTTAGATTATTAGGCCTATAAGGTGTTCGTTGTAATTTATATGTTGCTATTCCATTATCTTTCTTGTTCTCTAGAAGCTAGCTAAACCTCCATATATATAGTAAAAGAATTTAGATTTAATTACACTTTTCATCTTTCTATTACACTACATTCGTGATTTTGATCCCTAAATTTGGTCCTACTAAAATTTCTAATCTTAAACAACCCTTAAAATTTTGGTTCCTCTCTTTCTCTATTTATCATGACAAAAAAAAATTAGAGGGACTAAAATATAACTATAATAGAGGGATTAAAAGTATAATTAAGTATAATTAAATATGTGTTTGATTTTTATCAAAATCACATTTTATTTTAAATATGAAACCCTTCTCATCATCAGTATAATACGGGATCTCTATTTTTCTTTTCAACCCTTTTTCTTCAGCTAAACAACAGCTAATGGATATCATTTGCAGAAGGGCGTTTGGTCAAAAACGACTTATCAACGGCCCTAGGAAGGGTTGAATTAAACAATATTGGAAATACTATGCTAATATGATTGATTGTCATAGCGACAAGGTTGGTAGTTAAGCCAAATGCAACGCTCAGATATTTTATATGTTATGAATGTGATATGCTAAATATTTGTTCCTAAAATACAAGCTACAGGTGCCTTGAATTAGTTATTATTATTGTTTTGCAGGTTTGTATTTTATTGTAGTCTGTATAATAGAATTTGGATATATTTCCACAGCAGAAAGTTGCTCTCGGTAAAGTTCGACTTCGACTTCGAAGTTTTAAATCGTTTATCCTATACCCTGTTTCAGTTTGTGCCCCATCAAATATATTGTGAGAATTTACCAATAAAAAAACACAGATTTTCTCATCATTTAAAAGAAAACTTAACATAGTTACCTTTTATGAGACTTTACCTCCATCCGATTTAACCCTACTTCACAGTGCCTCCATTACTTTAAGCAAAACCCATCCAATCCTCAAGTCATCAACCTCCTCTGTTCAACAAGCGCATGCCTCACACATGGAATAAAATATAACAGAAATCTTCAATTTCACAACCTATAGTGATAGGGTCTATATCAACTTTGACTATAGTTTTGGTACGTCGCCAAAGTATCATTGGGCAGCTGGTAGCACATGCTTCTTGCTGGCAACACAACCTCCTCATATATATTTCTAAATTAAAGTTTGATACTGAAAGATTATTCACTGACTGTTTTTTAATGAAGCTCAAGAAAAGCCCAAAAAATAGAAAGACAGAAATATTACCTATCAGTAATCATATATTTTCTACTTCATCAAAGTGGCATTTAAGCAATCATCATGTTCAAAATCTGAACACTCCTCTTCATGATACCTTCTACGCTGTTAACGGTTCCCTATCAAATATATATCAAGGATATATTTATGAATTAAAAAATGAGGGGAAAGGGAAGGAAGAGAAAGGTTTCAAAAAAGCCCTTCTCTCCCGTGTGTTTGTGAACGCAATTCTCTCATTTTATAATTTATAAAGTCTTTCCTTTCCTTCCTCCCCTTTCATTTCCTCTTAAACCTTTCTTTTTCCTTCTCTTCAAACTCACAAACACACCAACATTTAGCACATAATTATGGTTAAGTTTAAGTGACCATTTGATACCGCTTACTTTGGGTTTTTCTTCTCCTTTTAAGGAGAAGTTGTGCCAAACACTCTTTTTCTAAAAGCTCTTTAAAAATAAAAGTAGCTTAATTTTTGTTAAAAGAATTAGCTTCTCAAAGTGTCACTTTCTGTAGCTTATTTAAAAGGACACGAGCTTATTTTTTTTTCGTTTTTTCTTTTTGTCAAACCTCTTCCTCCTAAGTCTGGTACATCAAACACATGATAGGAAATCAATCTAATCCTACTATCCTTTCTTTCTTGAGATTTTTCAAGATCATCTACGAAAATGGGGTGAAGGCTATTATATACCCCTAAGTTATGTGGTATACGTTGTGCCACTTAATGGACTTAATTTAAACCATTAGATATAGTATTATAATAATTGAATGGTCAGGATGAGTTGTTTATTAAAATTTTATTAAAGACCTCGTCAATTTCATAAAGGTTATGCGAAGCTTTTTTAACATGTACATGAACCTTAAACATGGTAACTCATTTCCTTATGTATAATCGCGCATAGCTAAAAGCACAAACTGCATATAAACTACTATATGTGAAGTTAACGATGCCTGTAAGTATATATATATATATATATATATATATATATATATATATGAAAAGAAAAAAATGTGTGATGTGTTTACATCTGTGAATGTAGCTACCTGATTATGAATTACTGAATTATAATTTATATAAAATATTCTAAAAAATATTTTCATTTTTATTGATAAATTTATAGAATTTTGTAATTAAAGTTTCTTTGTTAATTTAGAATAAAATAAAATATTTTTTATAAAATAACTTTTATTTAAAAATAGTTTTTAAGTTTAAAAATTTTAAAACCACCGAACAATTTGTACTTTCATTTTGAAAGCTCTTATTTTTAGCTTTATTTTTTAAGTAACTTATAAGTAAAAAAAAAATATGTTGGGCCAAACTTATCATGTTACTTGTGGTAATGGAGTCAAAATACCCACCATAGCAGGTTGCCCACCAATAACATTTTAAATTCAAAAAATATAAAATGGTCTTCAACAAATTGTAATATCTAGCAACTCAACCCCAACGGCTCCTTCAATGACATTACCAAATTAAAAATAACATCAACCCCTAAAAGCCTAAGATTGGATTTCCCTTGATGCATCTTCATCACATACTCAACAAACTCAATTTGATCCACAAACTCCATGACCAGAACAACCTCCATGATGGAATCCACAGTTAAGGCTCTGGTTTAGCCTTGTTCAGTGCCTTCTTCACCAAATACCTCAGTCCTCATGAAATATAATATCCCCATCCCCACAAGTACCCTTCCCAGTCAAACCATCTATTTCTTCCCATGAAACATTATGACTCCTGACTCGTGACTTTAGCGTAGGAATGAAAAAAATGGGTTGAATTCAATGGGTCAACCCAAATTTGACCCGTAAAAAAAATGATGAATTAGGTTGCGTGACTCAACCCACCAACCTACTTTAACCCATTTGTTTAACTTATTAGTCATATTATAAGGGTTTGAACATATTGGGTTGGGTCAACCCGTTGGGTTTTTTCTTTTTAAAAGTAAAGGATAATCGTAACATTAGTTTAGTTTTAAATGATACCAATAAAAATTATGTTACATAATTTATTACTTTTTAGTTTCTTTTTTTCTGTCTAGGGGAGGGGCCTGGGGATGGGATTTTCCTTATTGCAGGGTTTGAACCCTGCTCCTCTCAATACATGTCTCATAGCTTTCTCACTTGATCTACTATCAAGGACTACTTTTTTAGTTTCTATCTCTATTATTTTTTTAAATATTGTTCATTTTTTTCTTTGCGGGTCAACTCATGGATCGCCCTTCAATAACCTTTTTTTAAATACATACCAAACCGCTAACCCACCCAAAAATGAATTGGGTTCTAATTCCTAACCAACTATTATAGCCCGTTTGGTTTGGCATTACAAAAATCAAAACCATGGTTTCATGGAATTGATTTTAAATCACTTCCGTCAAACATGCTTCGTAAAATGTGCATCAATCATGTAACGCCCCCGAGCCGCTTGCGGGGGTAATGAGGGTCCCCACAAACCAACACGAGTCTTTCCAGTATGCTTTGTCCTCACTTGCACACTTTCCGGGAAACTCCCTAGAAGGTCACTCATCTGGATCCCTCTCATTCGGATGTGGGCTCGGTTCATCCATGTGTCCCCTTTTTGCTTAGAAGCCTTCCAGGAATCGCTCCTTGTTCGTGCCTCTTTGCACCGGCGATCACTCCCCACCCTCATTTGCCTCCGGCTCTCACATACCCACCAACTTCCGGCTAGTTCGTCCCCGAACCACACCGTATTAGGAGAGGCTCGGCTTTGATACCAATTGTAACGCTCCCGAGCCGCTTGCAGGAGTGATGAGGGTCTCCAAAAACCAACACAAGTCTTTCCAGTATGTTTTATCCTCACTTGCACACTTTCTGGGAAACTTCCCAGAAGGTCACCCATCCCTGAATTGCTCCAAGCCAAGCACACTTAACTATGGAGTTCTTATGTTATGGGCTTCCGAAAAGAAGATGCATCTTGTTGGTATAGTTCTCCACAACAATTTCATTTAAGTTATCCTCAACAGTACAATCCCATACTTGCACAGCCTCTTGATCCATCTCATTCAGATGTGGGCTCGGTTCATCCATGTGTCCCTTTTTTTGCTTAGAAGCCTGCCAGGAGCTACTCATTGTTCGTGCCTCTTTGCACCGGCGATCACTCCCCGTCCTTATCAGCCTCCAGCTCTCACAAAAAATCTCAATCATTGATTTATAGAATCAATTCTAGTCAACTATAAACCAAACGGACACTAAAAGTGGTTCAACCCAATTCGCTTTTTGAGTTTGAGTGCTTGTCAAATTAAGTCAGGGCGGGTTGACCCATCCTTTCATCTCTACTTTTGAGTATCTCATTTGCTCTATCATAACTTATGAAAATATTTACTTAAAGAAAAAAAATATTTTTTGTGTGAAAAGAAAAGATACATTGACACTGTGTTTAGTTTGTGAGTAGAAATAGAGAAGAGCGAAATAGAGAGAAGATAAATTGGAAAGAAATGGAGATGATTTATAGATTGTTTAATGGGGAAGAATAAAGGTGAAATAGAACCGGGTAGTTGTTTGGTTGAAGAAAGAAGATAAGAAAGAAATTATTTTTTATTTACACCCAGATTAAGAAACCGAAAATCCGCTTCACACGTTTAGCTCCTTCCTACTACCTTCACCCAAAAACAACACACCAACCATGGCACCATCGAAATATAGTAGCTGTACACAAACAAAAAAAAAAAACACCCTCCCAAATTAGTGAGGAGTCTTTGTCTCACCAAGCAGCCAACATCACACCTCAACATGGCCGATCTCGCTCACCCACCATGGCCACCACGAAGCTCACCTGGAACCACCGCGCCACTATATATCTCTTGCCTCGGCTGGAACCAATCGCAATAAATGGTCACACTGCAAGCTCCACCTCCTCTTGCCACTGTCGAAACCCATCATAACGATCAACCACAGACGATCACGTTGCGAGCTCCACCGAATCTTTCCTCGGCCAAAAGAGAGAATAACAAACGGTCCCTCTATAAGCTTCCCTAGAGTCATCTTCATCTCTCCTGATAAGCGTTTCTGTTGCTAGGCACAACTCCCCTCCATCCCTTGTCGATTTCACGAAGAAATGCGCAACTATGGGACCCAGGTAACTTTTACATTTCCACTCTATCTCAAATATGCACCAAACAAAAGAAGTGTGAAAACTTCTCTAGTATTTCTCTTCCCCATGTCTATTTCTCTGTTGTTTCTATGCTAAAGCATAAAAGAAAATTACAGTGTGCACTCTACAGCCTGTTTCCAAAACTACAATGCTTTGTGCTTTTATATATCAAAATAAAAGTATTCAATTAAGTAGTGTGTTTGTTTTCCGTCCAATCCTTGGCAAATGTACGTTTTTTAAGATGGAAGGGGTCTGTTGCTTTGAGAAAATGAACATTGGAAAGAGTATTATTTTTCCGTTTGCAAGGTTGGCAACGAAAAAAAAAAAAAATGCTAGTAGTCGATCACTTGGGTCAAATTACATTATACCACGGGTTGGTTCAAGTGGTACATGCTTGTTTGTGGATGGAAAAAATCCCGGCGGGGAGAGCTAGCCCCACCATGATGTGGATGTTTCTGACTCGAACATGATTGCCTTCATGGAGGATACCTGTGATTAAAAAAAAATTACATTATTCTTTTTTCCTTATCAAACATTAGTAAAAATAGAAATGCACAAAAAAAAAAAAAAAACAAAATTGCTCTATCCAAATTGTTTACTTCAATTTTTATGCAATCAGAAACAATTTTACCAAAAAAAAAATATTATTTTAAAAATAAGTTTTCAATTTTTTTAAATATGAAATTTTAAAAAGGCATAATTGTGATATTGTCCCTCTAATTTAGAACATGGACAATTTTGATCTCTCAAATATTTTTTTAATAATTCAATCCTTGTATTTTTAAAATTAAACAAATATGATCTCTCTATTAATTGTCTTTTATCTAAAAGTTTCAATTTCTCATTGTTCATCCAATTATTTGTGAGTCTATTGTAGATATGAGATGTGGAGTAATTTATAGTTTCAAATGTCCAAAATTTAATGAAAGTTTATTAAAATTCAAAAGATTTTTTAAAGCAGGAAAAATTTACATTCTTCAATTTAAAACGAAATTTATTTTAATTGATGAATTTTGAATTAAAAAATTTAAAATAACTTAACCGATTTAATTTAAAGAGATGATAAAGAAATAGAGAAATTTAATTATTAAATAATTTTCAAAGAGATCATATTTTCTTAATTAATTCAAGAAAAATTTTAAAAACTAATTAAGATTGCAGAACCAAAGTGTAATTAATTAAAACATTTTAAAAAATATACCTATCCTAAAAAAATATGATTTAATTTTAATATTTGTAATTTAGTTTTAAAACTTAAAGAAAAAATGAATATCAAATAAAAAATAAATCATGGCACAAATCATCATTAAAATAATTTTTATTAACTAAATTAATTTATAAAATTACATTAAATTAGTTGTATAGTGTATTATTTTCTTATCTGTATTTTATATTTCACAAAAATATCCTTATAATATATGAGTTGCTTGTTAGTTTAATTTTAAAATAAAAAGTTTAGAATAAATGTAAGAAAGAAAATAATACACGATACAACAATGAAACTAATTTATCATTAGTTTTAAAAAAATGGAATAAAATCTTTAAATATATTTATTTTTATATTTTATTTTATTACCATTAAAATAAATTTTAATCAATTAAATGTTTTTTAATATTTTAATTTTAATTTATTTTAATAAAATTAAAATATTTTTATACACTAAATTAATTTGTTAAATATTTTTTAGTTTAGTTTTTGGTATTTAAGAAAATAGTGTGATTTTACAATTGTGAAAAATTAAAGGATTAGTTAGAGTTTGTTGCACCCATAAAAATTACAAACACTAAAATACCCTAATTAATAGTGTTCATATTTGAATGTATAGGGGCAAATACCCTAATTAAAATACCCTAATTACAAACACTAAAATACCCTAATTAAAAACATTGCTATTAGCGTAATAAATGTATAGGGGCCAACCTGCAAGAGAAAGGCAAAGAGACATACGTATTAGCTTGAGACTGACTGAGTGGAGCTTTTGAGGTGAGTTACCAACCACCAAGAAATCCCCACAAAAAAATATTCCGTGAATCAAACATACAAGCCGAAACACCTTAGTCAGCAAGCTTTATGCCCCATTGCTACTGAGTACATTATTATCAGCCTTGGCATGTCGATGTATTATTGTCTTGCTGATAAAGATAGTCATTTGTGTGTCTTTTAATTACACTGGATTCATTTTGAAATATAAATCCAAATCAGCGCTATTCTCGGTTAATGTTCTCAGTTCAGTAACATTAACGCTGATTAACATTGACTTGTATCAACGTTTCAAATTGGGCTTTTTGACCATAGTGGTACGGATTTTACAAAAATTTACCAATAAAATGTTGAAAAAATATAATTTACCATGATGAGGTAGATTTTGACACGGTGGAAGGCAGATGCGCTAACTGGGTTGGAGCCTCTTGATGCGCCAACCCAGTTAGCGCTTCATGTTACGGGCAACATATATAGGATGCGCTAACTGAGTTAGCGCTTTAAAGGCGCTAACTCAGTTAGCGCATCCTATATATGTTGCCCATGACATGAAGCGCTAACTGGGTTGGCGCATCAAGAGGCACCAACCCAGTTGGCGCATCACTTGTATTTTTAAAAATTTTTTAGACTTACCTGTGTAATTTAGTTTCAATGTAGAGAATAAATTCTCGAATATATTCTAGTACAGTTAATGAAACACAACCTCCACATAGGAGATAACGGGGTGTCAACTTTAAGTAAAAATTTTGCAACAAAATAATTTCAAATAATATATTATATATAAATTACGGTAATTAATACAAGTTAAGTATTTGGGGGGAATGGGGAGAGAATACAAATTCGTCGTAGGTTCCTAACATTCTGAGGTGGGTTTCTTCTTGGTTCTCGGTCGTCTTCTTCACCTTCCACTATGTTTTCAGATGCACTAGCTTCTTGGGAAATGCTTCATTTAAGTTAAAACCAATGTCTGGTGGTTCATGTTGTCCGGAAGAGCCGTCCTGGTATGTGAACCCACCCGATGCTGGTGACATCATTTGAGCATGTTGCCACTGATCAATCCAACGATTGGGTGTTGAATGTGATCCACCTGGTTGGGTATACACTGGTGGAGTAACATTTGCCGGAGGTGTGGACATATAACAATCCCCCATTGAAAATGGAGGGGGATTGTTATAATTTTGAGAAGGCATATGTGGAGGCGAAGGCTGAGACGGAAAATAATATGAAGAAATCGGTTGAAAAGGATCAACAGAAGGCACATAATACATCCCTGGCTCAGGTTGTGGTGCCGGTGGGATTGTGAGTTGTTCATGTGGAACTCGTCTACGACGACGATGAAGTCCTTTTCCTTCCACCCGTCCTGCAGGGTTGTCAGTGGTAACTTGTGATTCTTGTGCAGGCTGAGATGGTTCTGGAGCAGACACTGTAGGTGATGTTATTCTGTCTACTGAACGACAGATCTGCAGGCAATGACTAATTTCTGAACGCATGTTTGCAAATGAGAATGTACTCTCCCCTTCCGATGTCACAGTAAAATACATGCGCTCCAAAGTATCAATCTGTTGAAAGAACCGAAAGAAAAATTTTAAAATCAGTCTGTATGTGTCATGATATTATTAGAATGATCTTAAAAAAATAATAAAACATAGATACCATGTTGCCAGTCTTTGCATTTGATTGACTAATCCAATGTTTGGTGTGCTTCTTGTACCACACCATATACTCAGAATTGGATGGGAGGTCGAATTTGCCACCACACTCCTCATTTGTCCATTTGTAATTCATCCGCTAATCCCACTGGGACACATATATGGCATGTTTGACACGCCAATTCTCAGCAGTCTTTCCTTTTAAAGTGACATCATGCATATGATCTGGTTGTGATGGAGGGCGTGGGATATGTTGCACCATATTAAACTGGCGCATACAACGATCTGGATGATGCCACTCAATAATATGGAAGCAAATGAGTGGCACAACTGCTCGCCATATATAACTTCCCTCCAAACAATATGGCGGGAGCTGAATCACAATTTCCCTTGTGTATGGGAACCAGACAATCTGCAGACATTGCACAATAAGTTAGTAATTATAAATTTCATAGTATTTGAATAATATTTAGAAGTAAAGAAATACTAACATCTGAATTTTCCATCCTATCGAACATGTTTCGATAGTATTCGAGTGTTCTGTGCTGAACGGTAAAAGTTGTGCCTCCTGACCACCTTTCACCAAGTGGCATCCCAGGATTTGGTGGTGGAGGTTGAGGGGCGATAGATGGGAAAAGCATCCAGGCCCACAATTGTACGAGAACACATGCTCCACCAATCTCCTTACGGTTGTAGTCAGTGGCTTTACATAATTCTCGGTACAAGTAGCTAAGAACAGCAGACCCACAACTGTATAAGCCAGCCAGTTCAAAATCCGCTAATAACGGTAAATATCTCAGAGGGACCCACCTACCGGAATGATCTGGAAATAATAAACCACCCATAAGACGTAATATAAACGCCCGAGTATACCGTTGTATTAGTATTTCATCATGGGCGTGGACATTAAAGTCACCAAAATGATCATTAAGGCACTTCATTTTGAGACGTCCTCCTTGCAGTTCCGCCTCTGATGGAGCCACGCCCAACAATTCTTGCACTAGAGGCTGCCAATTTGCATAGGTGACACCCGTGACAGGTTCACCATCAACTTTTAAACCAAGCTGAAAATTAACATCTAGTAGGGTGATGGTACACTCACCCTGTGGCATGTGAAAGGTGTGTGTCTCGGGCCTCCATCGTTCCACCAAAGCGGTTATCAATGTATGATCTATTTGAAAAAAATCAAATAAAGCCACACCCAAAAAACTAGCTTGCAAAAGAAGTGGCTTGATTTGTTCTGGAACAACATTTGCACGTCCAACGCGATCACCTGCTCGTCGAACCGTTAAAATTCTATCAAGTACACCGTTCCAGATGTGCTCAGACACATGAGTGTCTTGTAATCGCAAAAGTGACGGGTCTATTGGGCCTGGATGAACAACTCTCTCGGATGCCATTGTAAAGGTAGAAAAAATTTGGTTAGGAAATATATGATGAGAGAATTCGAGTTTGAAGAGAATAAGCTAACAGCGTACAAAATTGTATGAAAGGATACATATATATAGGAAGTGATGTGTATCCATGTAAATTAATTTTCTGAGTTAGTTTAAAAAAAAATCGCACCAAAAAAAAAATAAAAGAGTCACATGTAAGTGGAGTACACACTGCATGAGAGAGTCTTGTGCCTTTCCAATGTATTCCTACGCCTTCCCAAAGCTTTCTCGTGCTCCATTATTGCTGCAAAGCGTGAGAGTCCAAAGCTTTCTCGTGTTCCATTATTGATGTTTGGTGTTTGCTCCAAAGCGTGAGATTCCAAAGCGTATGATTCCAAAGCGTGAGATGTTGTGTGAAGTACATCCAACATGCACGAAGTGATATGAGTGACAATACGCTAACTTATTGGGCGCATCTAAGGCAGAGAAATGGTATGCATGTAATGCGCTAACTTACTTAGTGCATCTAAGCACAATACGCTAACTTACTTAGCGCATCCCATTCCACGTATTATTTGCATGTCTCTACGTGTTTTTGCATGGTTTATCACTTATTTTACGTGAGAAAGTGATTAATTCTTTCTATATCATTTTCATTAACATTATTCTTATTTATGTTATTATTTTAAATTTTATAATTATTATTATTGTACAATTTTTATTTATGTTACTTATTTTACTTGATACAATTTTATTAAGTGTTGTTATTATTTTAATTTTTATTTATGTTACTTATTTTAGTTGATATAATTTTTATACAAGAACAACATGAAACACAAATTTTATTTATGGATCATTTACATTGTCATTAGCATGAGTTTGGTCTTGCTGCTCCTCTAAATAACGAGGGCAAATTCGACGACTATGACCTGCACGATGACAATGAGTACATCTTTGCGAACTCTATGTCTCTGTCCAGTCCATTTCATTTCTTATGCGTGTTGACTTGGGTCGACCTTTACCACGCATGGTCGACTCATCCGGAATAATACGGGGACCATTATAGGGCGGCATGTTGTCTTCATTTCCAATCAGCCACCATTGTCCAGAATAGGCTTCAACAATACTGTGAGTGGAGTACACAGGATCAACATATTGGTAGAAGTCAATGCTCACAGCGGCACACGCAGCTATAGCATGTGAGCACTGAAACCTATAAGCTTGGAAAACCCCACACTCACAGTAGTGTTTATTTAAGATTATAGCCCATGTATGACCCCCTTTTTGTGTAACCGAATTATAAGGTTCCTCAACCTCAAACTTGGTCGACTGGATGTCATATCTCTGCACTCGATGAGAACATGCATCTTGATTTTTGCTGAACAACTGTGTGAACTTTCTGCAGTATCTGCGTCCAGAAGATATCTCAGATTGAGCTTCAGCCCCACGCCTCATAAAATACTCTACTAGTCGTGCATATGTACACTTGACTAGTGCTGTTATTGGCAAATTTCTACCCCCTTTCAATATCTTATTCACAGCCTCAGACAGGTTAGTCGTCATGTGTCCATACCTACGGCCTTCATAGTCGTGTGCGAGACTCCATTTTTCTTTAGAGATGCCATCAATCCATCTTTGAATTTTTGGACTTGTTTCACGAAAGTTGTTCAAATTCCTTTCAAACTGATGGATACATGGCGTATACCCTGAAAATAGTTAGACATGTAAAGAAAATCCGATAAATATATAAAAAATTAATCAACACAATTACCCAATTTTAGAAGGTCTGCTTTAAGTTTTGCATTTTTAAATTTGTGGTTGAAATTGCTCGCAATATGTCGAATGCAATAAACATGATACGCATTTGGAGGCTGCCACACAGGGGATCTTGCTACAGCTGATTTTATGCTCACATGTCGATCAGATATAAGACATATTCCTTGCTTTTGGGTCACATGTGCACGTATATTAGACAGGAACCACGACCAAGCCTCCAATGTCTCTCCTTCGACAATAGCAAATGCAATTGGCAACACACAAGTGTTTCCATCTTGAGTGGTGGCGATTAAAAGAGTCCCCCGATATTTCCCATACAAGAATGTTCCATCAATTTGTAACACTGGCTTGCAAAAATTGAAGGCATCTACACATTGTTTAAAAGTCCAGAAAACTCTATGAAAGGTACGGAAACGAGGGTCAACTGCATTATCAAATACAAACTCACTTATTTCAATTATATAAGTAGATCCAGGGGAGTATAATACCATTTTCTCCAACCATCTAGGCAGTTGTTCATACGACTCATCCCAATCGCCGTACACCCTCACTATTGCTTTCTGTTTAGCTTTCCAGGCCTTTCTATACGAGATGGAGTAACCAAATTGTCCTTTGATCCTTTCTTGAATCAACGAAATGGGAACTGATGGATCTATAGCAACCATGCCTACATCAAAATAACAACTTTTCATTATAAGTATCATGCAATAACATTTCATGAAATAGAATGATATAAACATTTTTACGCAAATGAAAATTATCATACCGAAGATGCAGGTGGATACAAATTATGAATCCAATTTTTGGTGATCTTGAGATAGCATTGCATTCATGCAGATATGTCGACCGCTCCATTTAGAGATGACCCATTTATTTGATTTCTTACCTAACATTGCTCTCATCCGCCACAGACAACCTTCAGAATAATTTGGACACTTCAAGGTCAAATAAGTAGGCTTTGATTCGACTACATAGTAGGTCTGGTGTATCTTCATGGAGTAATGCTTAACGGCCATTTGGACAGACTGTTTGCTATCAAAACGTAATCCAACATACAACTCATCTCCAACTTTCCATGATCCCGGCACATCCAAGCCAGGAAATTCTATCTCCTGATCAGGGTGGTCCCAATTTATTGCCTTATAGTGAGGAGTTAAATTCCAATAAGGAGCTTCTGTTCCACCTACAAACATGGACAAAATCATAGGATTATAATGTACAAAAAAATAACAATATCTAAATATTACTAATTACCTTCATGTAGTTCAGGTTGATCCTGATTTGACACGGTATCAGGTGAATTCCCCATAAACGTGGGGGGGATTACATGATCAACAATTGCATCAAAGTCACCCCCCCACATCTGTATCGGATGAATCTCCCTCTGGGACTTGGCCTTCATCTTCCTCATCCTCACTATCGCCACATTCTCTGTCCACATTCTCATAAGCTTCACGATCAAGAATGTTGGTGTCCTCAATTGTTACATTTCCTGATAGATATACATGATGATCTTCAATCCCCATTGACAGTTGCGTATCCAATTGAACGGGTTGGACGGGTGAAGATGAACTACCAACATTGTCAATCTTTGCATATAATTCAAGAACAGTCATCAATGACTGCTGCTCGAAAGCCTGGATGATGCACTCCACATCTTCATCATCACATATTTGAAGACATGTATATGTGGTGGGGTTTTGTGATGTTAAAAACCTACACGTTAGACTAGACACGATTTGATTTTTTGAAAGATTAAATTTTTTGTGAATCTTCCTCTTCAAAAAATTAAAACTAATTCCCCTTTTTATATGAATAGTCTTCTTATCACCTTCAAACATTATACCTTGCACACCTTCATACTTTCTACCATTCCAATAAATAAAAGTAATAATTTGACTCATTTTATATTACTAAATTACTAACAAATAAGCAAACTAATATACGAAAAAATAAATGCAAGTTGTAATTGCACATAAACCATACCACAAAAAGAACACCAGTTGTTAGACTTGTGGCCAACTGAATCTGCTCTCATTTATAGTGGCATGCTCCTTGTTTTCGGACAGATATCCATGACCATTAAAACTATAATTTCCATCTAATCCATTACATCATACATAGACATATTGACAGACGAATATATTCTGAGAATATATTCTATTAACGGTACAAGAATATATTCGAGAATATATTCTCTAAAAATGAAATGACACAATTAAGTGTCAAAAATTTTTAAAAACGAATACATAGAAGTGATGCGCTAACTGGGTTGGTGCATCTTGATGCGCTAACTGGGTTGGTGCATCTTGATGCGCCAACACAGTTAGCGCATCATGTTAGGGGAAAGATATATAGGATGCGCTAACTGAGTTAGCGCATCCTATATATTTTTTCCTTAACATGATGCGTTAACTGGGTTGGCGCTTTTAGAGGCACCAACCCAGTTAGCGCATTAGCCTTCCACCGTGGCAAAAATCACCCCACTTTGATAAATATATTTTTTGTCACATTATTTTAGTAATTAAATTTTTTTTTCACCCCTATACGGTGAAAAAAGCCTTCAAACTGTGGATATAAGCTATCTTCATCAGAAATGTCTTCTTTGATGCAAAAGCACGACCACTGCTGCCTGTCATCATGGGTCAGCAAGCCATTACAATAGGGAGAGTTTTCGACCCCACAGTTGTTTCCTGACTGATAATGATGACCTGAATGTGTCTCCTCCCAGCTTCTAAAGTTGCTTCAATGGCCGCTGCTGCAAACACCAAACACTTTACCCATACTCACACGAGTTCATTTCAATTGGAGCAATCACTTTGATGCTAACGACGGTCTTCATTGCAAATGTGCGTCAATTACCTATAGTGACCAGCACTTGGAGCGATATCCATCCTTGAATATATTATTAACAAATTTTACATTCAGTATTTGTTTTGCAAACCCTGGTCCAGTGGATCAGGGTGTACGGTAGAAAGCGCCTACGATAATTGGGATCAATCTGACCCAACGAATAATCCAAATTCAAACAGCACACTAGAGAAACATAAAACTGGGATCTTATTCTGAAATTGTATCTCACTTGATTTGAAAACAGGCAACCCTAATCGTGCCCAGAAATTTTCACGTATGAATGGCGATATAGATTCATATTAACCATAAACATGGAGAAGGCTTGCTTATGAAACTTACAAGGAATCAAATAGATCCATGTCGAGGCTTTCCCCGAGTTTCTAGCATTCAGCAACTACACATGAAAGAATACATCACAAATCCACCATCATTTTTATTTTTGAATCATCATGTTTCTTTAATTTTTCTTTTCACCTTGAACTTTTGCAGGGAGAAAAACATCTCAGCATAGCACTATAGAACGCATAATGTCATAAATTGGTCATTGACAAATTCGCATGAATGAATAAGATATTCATCCCAAACCGTCTTCAAGATGAGAGCAGGCACATCTTGCAGAATCGTTGAATAACAGCTCACTCCCGGGCCAAAACGATAGGAGCGATTCGTCTAGAACAAATAGAAGTATCTGGAATCCTTCATCACTCTTGGAAAATGCAGCCGAAATCATGTCAAGAAATTGCCACAGCATTGTTTCCAGGTGGGAGGTTTTGAAGGGGTTTAGTGTCAGATACTTTGGATGGAGGCCAGTAGCGAAACATGGATCTACCAACAATGTTCTCGATAGGGAGTGGACCCCTGAAAAGACACAACAACAAGAAGAACAAATATGCTCAGTTGGACATCAGGATAATATGTATGAAATTCTGAGATTTGACAGCATATTTACATAAGCTAGCTGTTTTGAGAAGAACAGCATCAACAAATAGGCCAAATTGTGTCCTCCACCTATAGTAACATATTCTCCAGCACAAAAAACAGAGAAAAATCAGTTGGAAAGGGGCTGAAAAGTTACCAGTAACTAGAATCAAAACTCTTGTTACGATTGTCTCCCAGCACATAAACATGTCCCTTTGGAACAACCTGCAAACAAAAGAAAAAGAAACTACTATTAACATTTTGTCAAGACCCATAATCAATTAATAAAGCACCATGACCACGGCAAAGTCAAAATTACCATTGGAGCTATCTCATAATTAAGAGGCTCTAAAACGAATTCCTCTTCTTCAGCCTCACCATTCACCAATAGTTTCCCTCCACGAACCTACCACAAAACCCAAAAGATATCAATGTCAGAGATCAAGGCACAGCACTTCAAAGGTGATCAAATTAATTACTCTGAATATAGAATCTTACTTCAACAAGGTCACCAGCTTTAGCCACAACTCTTTTATAAATATATCAGATGAACTATAACCATATTCCTACATAAGAAAAATCAAACAAGGAACCATCCTAATTCATCAGCACCTTTATATAAATATGAATTTAGTCCTACAAGAAATTCAATAACGGATTGCATCAAGCAGTTATGTATATATATACCTGTGCTCTGGATGGCGCTTTAAATATTACTATGTCTGAAACATCAGGCCTTCTGAAGAAGTAAGAAACCTGTTCCAACATTAACAACCTTAATCAGTTGAAGAAGAATAAATAGACACAAATGATTAAGAATATGAAATTTCTTGTCTAGTGAAACAAGAACCAACCTTCTCTGTTAGAACACGGTCACCTACTTCTAGAGTTGGGTACATAGAAGCAGAGGGAATAGATTTAGGTTCAGCCAAGAAAGACTTGAAGAGGACACTAACAGTTAAAGCAGTGAACACAGCCTTGGCGTCCTCTGAACATATATTCAGTAACCGCGAAAGCCAACTAGGCCTCTCATAATCCCTTGCGTTTAAACCCGATTGCGCGTTCACAACACTGCGCGTTCCACCTTTATCCACTTCCCATGTTGTGGGGTCAGGAAGGGACTCATTGCAAGGAAGCCACTTCGAACCCTGAAAGAAGGGTATGATCGAAGAGGTCTTAAGAGGCGAAATACCCATTATACCCATAGCCGCCGTGGATGACCCAGAAACACCAGCCGTTGACTTCATCATCGAGATCAAACCTAAGATAATTGGGTTCTTACAGCTGTCGCCGAGAATTTCTCCGGCGAGGGTAGAATAGGCAGAGGCACAAGCAGAGTTTCCAGCCCAAGAATTGGATTTAGGCCTTCTGAGATCGGAATAGAAATTGCGTACCCCGCCGGCGGAGTTGATGTCTGGTTTCTGGTTACTTCCGAAGAAGCGAGAGAGGATCCAACATTCTTGGACGCAACGAGAATTGGCGACACGAACTCCGGCGGAGGAGACGAGATTCTGGGCGACGTAGCCGGAAAAGGAGAAGGTAACACGGATAGCCATAACTGCGAAGTTGATTAGCAAAAGGAAGAAAAAGTACAGGGTGGTGTTGGAGAGAGAGATTTGAGTGGGACGAAACCCTAGCAAGAGAAGAAAATCATTTTCGAAGAAGGAATAAGGGAATCGAAAGCGGAAGGGTTGAATTGAACGGTGGAGAGGAAATCAGGGGAGGGAATCGCCGGCGTGCGAACCCCCGGAACGCAAGAAGAGAGAGCGCTGCAGAGAAAAAGTTGGTGGTTGGTTGAGGAATTTGTTTTGGGAGAGAGTAGAGAATAGAGAGAGAAGGTGGAGAAAGAAAATGAAAATGGGAAGAGAGTCAGAGAGAAGTGGGTATGACTGGGCTTTAATGCACGGCGGCTACAACCCTCGACTTATAGTATCAGACGAATATCATACCCTAATTACGATATTGCCTGTAAATGAATCCAAATTTTCAATTTTCACCCAAAATAAAAAAATCTAAAATTTCCTATTTTCACACATCAATTTCAAGTATAATATCATTCAAATTTTTTAAAATTTTTGTAATATTTTTACTTCAATTATTTTAGAATAACTTACTTTTTAAAACTCGAATGTTTAAAAGTTTTAGTGTGTGTTTGGATTGACGTTTGCAAACTTGAGTTTAGGTGAACGTGATTTATTGAACGTGATTTGAAGGGAACTTGAGTTTGTATAAACGTGATTTCTTGTTTGGATAGTTCGTTACAAACGTGGGTTTAAGAAAGTGAATGTTGTTTGGTTGAGATTTTATAAATCACGTTTGCATGTATAATTACTAAAAAAGACATGTCTTTATTTGTTATATCTATTTGTTATATAGATATAGATTACATTTTATTAAAATAAAGTATATAATTAATTTTAATAAATAGCCAATACATAAATAAAAAAACTTCCATTTTTATTTCTTCTTCTTATATCTATATAAACGCCATGTTAAACCAAAACATTATTTCATATCTTACAAACTTATCATATATACACTTCTAACAGTGGTCGAATTAAACTCTTCAAAATCTCGTAAGGGGATAACATGAAAACACAACACAAATATATAGCTAGATATATAGATACGTACTAATTAATTCTAATTACAGAAGCAAACCCCATAGATATATTTGAAAATTAATTAATTTAAAAAAATTATGTTTTAAAATATATTTTTTTAATATGAGTGTTTGAGTAAATTATAAATAGTATATAGGAAACTCCAGAAGTTGAAAGAGAATCATATTATTGGTCTAAGGAAGAAGTTTTAGAAGCTATATTGTTTTTCATTGAGTCAGAAATAATTACTTATTAGATAGAGTATTAATGTGGTCCGTAAACGAGGTGGAAAAATAAAAGAGTTGCATTTGGCTTATTATAGATGATGGGTCATATAATATATATAATCCTTGAGGGGAGGGGCCACTGGCCAGGGGCATATTTTGTAAAAGTATTTTAAACTCAATTTTGGTTAAACTCACGCATGGAACGTAAAAGCTACAACAAGTTGCATTCGGCTGAACTCACATCTAACTCTAAACGTGCGTGTCAAATGTTATGCCAAACATAATAAAAAAAGAAAAATGAAATTCATACACCATACAACATTACAACCAAGAAAGAGAAAGAGAGAGAAATGTGAGATGTGATAGGTGATGTGATAGAGAGATATAAAGAGAAAAAGTGTATTGTATGAGTTGTTGTATATTTTTGGTTGTATGAATTCATTATCTCATAAAAAAATTTCAACTCACGTTTAAATTGTCGGAACGGACGTATAAGGTGGTGGACCGCGAATCCAAACATGCCCTTAATTAAATAAAAATAGTAATACTCTTAAAGCTGAAAATAAGACTTTCAAAAATAAAATATTTTTATTAAAAGAGAAAATATTTATTATTTATTTATGTTTCTAATGTGAATAATATTTTTATTTTAATGAAAATATTCCATATTTTAAAATTATCAAAACCGTAAAACTATATTTATCTAATTTTAAAAATAAAGCTACCTTTTGAAGAAAAAAAAAAACTTAAAAGATCCAAAATCCAATACACTTCAAATTGAAGACACCGCTAGGTACACCCTTTAAAAAAAAGACACCACTAGGTAATTAAACATAGAATTGAACTGTTATGCACTAACAATATAAAAATTTCACAAGGTCAGCCAATTATGTATTTTTATTAGAAAAAAAATTACGGTGAGGGGATGGTACCCCAATTCAAGGCAGGGAAAACTCTTGGACTCAAGAGCACTTACAATCATGTACTTACATTTATCTCACCCCAAGGAGATGAATGGGGGTTCGAACCTGCGGCCTTTCAGATACTAAAAGCCGTCTTGCTCCACTCGACCAATTCCTTGGGGTTTCAGCCAATTATGTATTAACATAATTTTTTTTGTTTAACCACATGTATTATCCACAAGAGACAATCATGTTCGAGCCGGGAACATCCACAATACTCGAACCAGAGATATTGCTTAAGGGGAATTAAGCATATCTTTTAATGAGTTAATAATATATAATGTGTCATATTCATTAAATGATCTGTCAATACATAACACTATATTTATTAAATTCTTAATGCTAATGTTATTAGTTGTTTATTTATCTTTTTGTTTTGTTTTTTATAAGAATCGAGATTTTTTTACAACCCATATTCCTCGACCCTTATATTTCTTTTTATATATATATATATAATCACAATATGTAATTATTACATCTCTTCCGTTTTCTTTTTCTTTTTTTCTTTTTTTTTTTATCCATTTCTTCCCTGTATCTTCATTTAAGATTGAGGTGTCAAACTATTTATTTCCTTTGTATAAACTATAAGAAAAATCATACTTTTCTCAATTTTTTAACAAGAACAAATGAATAAATTATCAAAATTAAGCAAACGCACCAAACAATGATTGGTTGTAGTTAAAATAGACTGTGCTCCCAGGTACACTTTACCAGTAAGGTAAGGGGTTCAGATCCTAAAACTCTTACTCTTGCTAAAGCTTTAGTGATTTACCTAATTATCACCTCCGACCTTAATGTTATTTTTGTGGGGATTTTCGGTCAAAACGGAAAAAAAATAATAATGAAATTAGATAATTGTAATTAATTATATTATAAATTTAAATTTTATTTCATAAAGGATTTAATAAGTATACGCTGACAGTGTAAAAAAAATTTGCACCGTCATCCAATAATGTGCTGCCACATCATTTATAATAACACATGATGTGTAACACTCATTAATTGATGTGGCAACACATCATTAGATGACAGTATAAAAATCAATGTATGGTAATTAAACTCTTCATAAATCTCATCGTACTACATAATTGAAATAACATATAAATGCCTCATCATCAACTCACAAAAATTTAAGGATATAAAAAACTTAACAATTAATATAATTAAAAACGATACGATCTTGATAAGTAAGACTTTAAAAAATGAAATGATTTTATTAAAATAGAAATTATTTATTATTTGTTTATATTTTTTTTTTTTGATATAATTATTACTTTCTATTTTAATAAAAATATTTTCATATTTGGAAGTTTTATTCTCGGCATTGTTATCAAAATCGAAAATAATATACTATGTTAACTCTCTATATTATAATTTTGAGGCTTCACCTTGAAGAGTGAGACATTCATTCATCTCTCTCCTTCTTAATAATTTTTAGCATTCTTCTTTCTCTTATTTGATGATGAATCAGTTGTGAGAGTGAGATTCTCCTTCTTAATCTCTATTACTAATATTCTCTCACTTTCTATTTAAATTTTTAAATATTAATCCTAAATTTTGAAATTTATTAAGATTCAAAATTTATTTTAGTATTTTCAATTCCAATCCTTATTTTTAATATGAATATTTATTCTTATTATTATGATTTTAATTTATTTATTATATCTTATTATTAAATATAAATGTAAATTAAATTTTAATAATAAAATATTATCTACTGTTATAATTTAAAATTAAATAATTATAAAAAAATATTTTAATTATATAAAAATGTATTTTTATCCTCGTATCAGACATGTTAATATACTAGTTTATTGTATTTGAAAAAAAAAAATGCATTTTTTATTCTTTTTATAAAAAGATCCTTATAAACGAAAAGGATAGCCACCTACATTCAGATGGATCATGGTTCATGGATGATGCATGTGTCACAAATGACGTAAGCGCAAACGTCACTCGACAATTGCTTGCGCTGAATCAAATCGAAGTTAGTACAAGTTTTTTTTTTAAAAGGGTGAGATTAGTACAAGTCAAAGGCCTTAACTACGAAGCTGGAATGCACGTTCCTGAACCTAAAGTACAGAGATGCTTTTGACTCGTCAATGAATTAATAAGTAATGTGAGCATAAGAAATAACTCAAATAAGAAGTTTAAAACTTTTTGTTTATAACCAGTGAGTATTTTGGTCAGCTCATTAAGAAGGATGATATCATTCAAGATCATTTCATGATCAAAAGACAATGTCACAAAATTTAATATATAGGACTAAATTAGTAAGCCTTTGATGTATGTTTTTCTTAATTTAAAAATTCTTTGAAATTGATTTAATTAATAAAGATTAATTTATAGCAGTAAATGTTTTGTAAAATAAAAAATATGAATATTTATAACTTTTAAATTTTAAAAATATCTAAACAGATATAATTGATAGAAAATTATTTTAATGATAATTTATAAATATCTTATTTTAATTTAGGCAAATGTTACATGTTAGAGTTATTAATTCAGGCTATCAGGTATGATGAGAGTAGCAAGCTTTTATGGTTTACACTAAAAAGTCTGAAAATTATTAAGACCTCTAAAATAAATACTCTAGCTCTACGTTTTGTTGGTTTTTTTTTGGGTAGGCCAAGTGTTTTTTTGGTCCATGGCCAAGTTATTTTATGAGTTCTTGTAAATAGTGAGTTTTATTAGACTGGGCTAAAAAGTTTGAAAGTTAGTTGGACTTTTAAAATAATGGTTAAAACTCGACATTTTTGCGGGTTTTTGTGAACCGACCCAATCTGCCTAACCCATTTTGAGAGCTCTATTACTAGTTAAGAAATAATTAAAACATTGAAAAATTTTACTTCAAATTGTAACATTTAATGTTACCTTCAATATTGTGATTTTTAATAATTATTTTATTTATTGAATAATAGTAGGACCCTTATATTTAAGGAAAATATTAATGAGTAGCCTAAGAGCATTGATTAAGGAACCAAATTAGAAAGTTTTTATGAGATTATGTAGCATGTAATGTTATAAATGCAATTAATACTGTGATTTTTAATAAAAACATTATATATATAGATTTCCTGACCAGTGTTATTAGAACACTTGTTAGTCGGATCATATACTTAAAGGTCGTGTTAATGAGTGTTCTTAAAACATGGGTTGAAGAATCAATATATAAAAATGTTTTATTAAATATCATAACATTAATTGTATTTATAATATTAAATATTACACAATTTAATAAAAACTTTCTATATGTGAATTCATTCCATCATGCCATTAGGACACTATTAACATTTTCTTATATTTAATATTTAATAGTATTAAAGTTAAATACTCCCTTCGTTCTTTATGATTTGTCACTAGGCATGACAAATAAACCCGAACCCGCAGGTACCCGACCCGTCCTCGCCCCGACTTTGACGGGGAAACCCCGCTTTGACCGGGTTTAAGTAAACCTGACCCCGAACTCGCTCCGCTTTTAACGGGGACGGGGGAGGGTTTGGGGGTGTAAGAACCCCGCCCCGCCCCGACACAATTAAATAATTTTAATATACTAATAGATAAATAATAAAGGTAAACTTATATATTTTTCTTAAAATATAATATAGTTCTTAAATTCTTGTTTTTTTAGGATTATCAATGATTATATTTACATGTTATTTGAATTAGAGTATATTAGATATAAATAACTGATTTAAAAACATATATTTAAGTTATAAAAAATAGAGAAAAAATGAAATATAGAGAAGGTGAAATCTCCGCGGGTTTCTCCGAACCCGACGGGGACCCGCGTTGGGTTTCATAATTTCATACCTGCTCTCTTTAAACTCGAACTCGAACCTGCCCCCGATTTTTACGGGGGCGGGAATGGGGAGAGTAAACTCGCCCCCCGACCCGCCCTGTTGCCATGCCTATTTGTCACTTAAAGGTTAGACATAAAATTTAAGAAATATAATTATAATCTTCGCAATTCTATTAAAATTGTTATTTAATTTCGTGTTATATCTTTTATCTTTCGTTTAATTAATTTCTTTTTTAAAGTCATATATGCTAATGAGTGTTTGAAAGACACTCGTTTAAGTATTTAATTTATATAATATTTTTATTGAAAATAATGTTATTGATTGCATTAGTAACATTAAATACTACTCAATCTAATAAAACTTTTTATTTTTTGTTTCACCTTTCTTTTATTTTTTTAAATCACAGGTGTCCTCCATGAAAGGTTTTCCTGCTTGAGTCGGAAACATCCATATTATGGTGGAGCTAGCCTCCCAACGGAGATTTTTCCATCCACAAGACTCGAATTTGAGACCTTGCTTACAATGGCCGAATGTCAACTAAAATTTGGGGGAGCCAAAATAATATTTCAATATGTATAAATTAAATATGTAGCTAGTATTATATATCTAAAATTTAAAGTGTAATGTATTTTAACACAAATATAGACCATAAATTATAAAAAAAATACTACCTCCGATCTTTTATATAGATCCTCTTGAAAAAATTCGTGAATTAATAAACTTAATTAATATAGTTCATAAATTAGTATTGTTTTTCATAATTAGTCTTATAATTATTGAGATTCATTTTTTTGTCTTTCTACCGAATTTATTACCCCCTCATGTTCTACTTATAGGAAAATTTAGACCCAATCACACATATTAAGAAAACATATATTACAAGTTATTAATGCATTGATTTTTAAAAGAACTCTACAACATTTCAAATTTACCCATATTTATAATTTAACTTCACTACCATGGTAATTAAGTCAATTTAATGGTCAACAAAAGTAAAGATGAGAAAAATATTTAATACTTCTAAATTTATGTGCTTTATATAAATAGAATCATAAAAATTTCAAACATTGTCTCATGAATAGGACATGTATTTCACTCAAGTTCCACTCTTTCTCTTTGTATATCTATTATTTATTGACTACAACAAAATTATTTTTATGACTAGAAAAAACTGTTGCATAAATAAGTGTATTTTTGTAAAAAAAAAATGAAAAAAATTAATTAATGCAGTAGACAATTGGATGAGATATTATAAAATGGACAAAAACAAAGTTCTTAAAAGCTCCAATAAAAAAACTAAAGATAGTAATATTTAAACAAATAAAATTGTCTCCAATTCAATAAATTTATTGAACATATCAGAATATGACACCTCATATGTTATTAAACTCAATAATTAAATAATGTGACAACTGACAGTGTAAACCTTTTTTTACACTAACATTATATACTAATTAAACTCTTATGAAAAATTCAACTACAAGTAATTGAAAATGAGTTTAATTAGTATATATTGATAGTACAAAAAAGCTTACACAATCATCTAATAATGTGTTGCCACGTCATTTAATAAGTATAATTTTTAATACTAATAATATCCATCAAATCCATTAAAAGTATTAATATTTTTCAATATTTATACACACACATATATGTGTGTGTGTGTATGTATGTATTAAAAAGTTTGGGGGAGCCAAGAAGATCCGTCCCTGCTTGCTTTCAAGCATGTACTACTTGAACCAACCTCCGTTAGTATTTTTGGTTTCTCCTTTCGGGCACTTGTTAACATTTTTCTATCACTAATAATTAAGTAAATATGTATTGGTAAAAATATTTAATATTGTTTTGAAACTTTTAAGGTGATAAAAATAGGAATGAAAATATGTGACTTAAATTTGATATATATAGATGGATGAATGGGTTAAAAAAAATCAGGACATCTCATGTTAAATTTTTTCAAATAATTATAAAACAATTAGTCAATTATCACAAGTTTTATCCCGATAATTTATAACATTAAAGATTTGGATGAAAGAGAAAGAAGGATCAAGTTCATGCATATTTTACATGAGGATATTCAATGTGCAGATTTCCTTGCAACATTAATCCCTAGGACGTATAGGAATTATCAAGTATACAGATAGTCGGTGCTCTAGGAGTTAATATTAATTTCCTTGCTTCTTAATTCATGTTTTTATTTTTCCTCACTTAAAAAAAAAATTCTAGGACCAAATAGATTAAAAATTAAAATACAAGATAGAAGTACAAAAAAATTGGAGTTACCTCCTCAAAAGTATAAAAGTGTACTTTAGAGTATAAAGTGTAAGTTATACTAAAATAATACGTTAGTAAAGATATATCGAAAAAAATAATACATGAGTAAAGATATATTTTATATAATTAAAATTAAATTTATAATAATTTAATATCTTTAAAATTAAGAATTAAGGATTAAAATGATTTTGGATAATTGTTTAATTTTAAATTATAGTAGTACATTATATTTTATTATCAAAATCTAATTTATATTATTATGTGATGATAATAAGGTATGACTAAATAAATTAAAATCATAGCAATAATACTAAATATTTATATTAAAAATAAGGATTAGAATAGAAAAATTATAGGATAAAATTTCAAATCTTAATAAATTTTAATTAAATATTAACATTTAAAAATTCAAATAAAAAAAAGAAAGAATTAAGGATTGAGAAGGAGAATTCCACTATCATAAATATTCGTGCATGGAGTTAAGTAGTTCAACATGAAATTAGGGGAGGGAAAGAAGTTTGAAAGTCATTAAGCCTTCGTTTGGTGGCTTAGAAATAGGCGAGAAATGGGCAGAGGCTAAGGAAATGAGAGAAATGCAGCAGAGCCTGCTTCGTTTGGTCAGCAAAGAAATGGTGGAGAAATGCTAAAATATTGTGGGTTCCATCAGATTTATATTTCTCTACAAAGTGAAGAGAATGGCGGAGGGAAGAGCTTTCTCGCAACAAAAAATCATTTTTCCTGACCCTATAAATCGATTTTTATATAGTATTTTTTTAATAAAAAATCGATTTTCATTGTCTCCTAATCGACTTTTTTGTAAAAAAAAACTATTTTATTTTTATGAATAATTGATTTTTAAAACCTATATATTTATCTTCTATTTCACACACATCTCTCTCATACTAGACAACTTAAAATATATTTCGCTTCCATTTCACACTCATTTCTCTCACACCAAACAACCTAAAAATCATCTCTATCTATTCCCTATTTCTCTCCTTCCCGCTTCTCTTCTTCTCATTTTTCTTCTCTCTATTTCTCTAATTACACCAAACAAAGCATAAGAGAGAGTATGATGAGGATTGCTTCACTTTTCAATGTGAGATCTTAAATTTATAATATAGAAAATATATGTAAAATCATTAAGGGTTAATATGTTTTTGGTCCCTAAAAAATTTCCGGATTTTGGTTTTAGTCCCCCAATTTTAAAACCCTTGACTTAGGTCCTCCTTTTTCTAAATGGTTGGATAATGGTCCTTGTCGTTAACCAACATCTGTTAAGTGCTGACTTGGCAAATGGTGAGCCAAGTCAGCGTGCCACGTGTATTAGTCTTGTATACGTGAATTTATCCATGTCATTTAATTATTTTAATTTTTTAATTAAAATTAAAAATTAAAAGCCTGAAAACCCATTTTGATCTGGAAGCCCTAGTGTTTGTTCAAAGGGGAAGAACCATTTGTTCTGGAAACCCTAGGTTTTGTTCGAAGGGGAAGAACCTATTATCACCAGGGGAAGAATACGCTGCCAACTGGAAGACGACCAAAGGGTAGGGTGAAGGTATGATGGGTTCGAGCTCACATTCCGGTAAGAGGGCGACGGCCTCCAGGTTGTAACATCCCAAATGTTATTAAATAAATAAAATAAATAAAACAAGAGAAATAAATAAAAAATAGTATCAGTAATATTAGTATTTTTATTAATAATGTTATTTCTAATTAAAAGAGGATGAGTGGGTTGAGGGTGGGCCCAACCCAGTTAAGCATTTAAGTAAGGAGGGGTTACCAATTCACCCTAATCCTTATTTTTCAAATCGTCAGAGAACGAAACCATAACTAGGGGAAAAACGACATCTCAGAGGAGGTTGCTGCAGAGTGATCATCAAGAAAGAGTCAATCGTTGTTGTTCGATCTTCACCTTCAAGGTACGGTGGGGGAAAGGGTGCTGCTTGTATGTGTATGTGGGGGGTGCTTGGGTAGTGAGGGAAACCATAAGACCCTCTAAGGCTTTAAATTCGAATTTGATATGTGCATTACGTGTTGTATGATGAAAATCTGTTGTTTTGGTGATTGAATGTGTTAATCTTGATAAATCTTGATGAATTGAATGGGGGTAGCGAGAAGAGCGAAAAGGGGTAAATAAGGGTTTAGCGATTGGGGATTATAATGGAATAACTATGAAAATTTGTTGTAAAGATTGGTGTTTTTGTTGATTTTGTTCGATATAAACGTGTATGATTGAAGTATTAACAATGAGAATTGATTAGAGGTTGAAGAAAATGGTTTAAAATGGGTAAAAATCGCAAGAACTGTCGTCTCGTGTCGCGGGTAATCGATTACAGAAGTTTGTAATCGATTACACAGGGTTTTTCTGGGCAGCATGGAGTGAGTTTAGCTTGCTGGTAATCGATTACAGGGGGTCTGTAATCGATTACCAGGAGTTGACTTGCAGGTAATCGATTACAGGGGGCATGTAATCGATTACCAGAGAGTTGACATGCTGGTAATTCGATTACAACTGGGTGGTAATCGATTACCAGAGAGGTGATTGGCTGGTAATCGATTACATGAGGCTTGTAATCGATTACCATAGTGTATTTTGTGTCCAGAGTTGCTGGTAATCGATTACCAGGTCAAATTGTGTATGAGAGTGTTGTTTATTGTGATGATTGTGACCCTTTTATCTGTTGATGTTGTTTATACAATTTGTTTGTGGAATTGAGAGATTTAATTGGATGTTTAGAGTGTGTTGTTTGTGGCATGAGTATGGTGGTATGAGTATCCCATGTGATGTTAGATGTTTATAATATTGTGATGTATGATGATGCATTGAGCATATGAGGTATGAGATGTATGATGATGATGATGTAATGAGCATATGAGGTATGAGATGTATGACGATGATGATGCATTGAGCATATTGTAGATGCCTTGATTACATGTTTTGATGATGCCAATAAAAGGAAAGAAAAGAGGTAGATTGACAAATGGCTTAGGAAAGAACTAATTCAATTCAAGTCAAGAAGATCAAGATCAAAGTCAAAGTCAAGTCAACACAAGAAGGTCTATTAGTTTAAGCTTAATTTAGTTAGATATAAATGTCAAACAAAATCTTAAAATTTGCAAGGAACTTGGCACTAAAAATAAAATTAAATAAAGTATTTTTATAAAGTAAAAACCAGTTCAAAAATCAAAATTTTTGAACTGGTAATCGATTATCAACATAGTGTAATCGATTACCAGAAGTTCCAGAATTCAAAATTCAAAAATTTTGACTGGTAATCGATTACCAAATCCTGTAATCGATTACCAGAGTGCAGGAAATTCAAATTTTGAATTCCAGGCACAACTGTTCGCAATTTTGAACTGTGTAATTGATTACCATATTCATGTAATCGATTACCAAATTCATTTTTCTGAAAATCTTGAAGAGACATGACTTCTAATCAAGGATTACAATGTTCAATCATCATCCTTATATATAAATGTCTCATTTTCGAAAATTTTGATCAGATTACTCATGTGAAATCAAATATGTTTGAAATCATTTTTTTTAAGAATCATCTTGTGCCAAATACTTGCAAATTATCAAGATCTCTTATAGGTTCTTCAAATTGTAATATCCACTCAAAAAGGAGAGTCTATCTGTATTCAAAGACTGAATTTAACATTGTGGGTTGAAGAGAGGGTGCCTCTCTTGTATGTGGGTGATTCTCAACACAAGAAAGCGTTCCAAGGTGTTGGAGGATTCATCATTTGTTTAGGATTTACAAATAGTGGAAATCTCAACTGGATACCTGAGGACTGGACGTAGGTAAGTGGTTGGTCGAACCAGTATAAACTGAGTTTGCACTTTCTTATCCCTTAACTCTTATTTAATTATTGCAATTACTTGTTCATCATCTTAAGTATAACGCATTCTTCTTCATCTTAATTAAAGGATTGTAAGTACACTAAAGGCAAGATAAATCAGTATTGAAAAGATTAGTTAAAATCGAATAACTTAATTCACCCCCCCTCTTAAGTTAGTGAGGCCACTTGTCTAACAAGTGGTATCAGAGCTTGCATCTGTTAAGGATTAGAAGCCTCAAGATCAACTATGGTCTCATCCAACTCTCTTTTTGGTGAAGGAAACTCTTTTAATAGACCACCTGTGTTCAATGGAGAAGGATTTCACTATTGGAAATCTAGGATGCAAATCTTTATAGCTTCAATCGATTTAAACATTTGGGATGCTGTAGAAAATGGACCTTTTGTTCCTTCAATGCAACTAGGGGATGAAATTAAGATAACACCTAGGGATCAATGGAGTGAGGAGGATAAAAGAAAAGTTCAATACAACTTAAAGGCTAAAAACATAATCACATCTGCATTAGGCATAGACGAATATTTTAGAGTCTCAAATTGTAAGAGTGCTAAAGAGATGTGGGATACATTGGAAGTGACTCATGAGGGAACAAGTGATGTCAAAAGATCTAGAATAAACACCCTCACACATGAATATGAACTATTTAGAATGAATCAAAATGAAAGCATACAAGAAATGCAAAAGAGATTCACTCATATTATTAATCATCTTGCATCATTAGGAAAAAGTTTTCCAAATGAAGATTTAATTAACAAAGTTCTAAGATGTTTGAGTAGGCAATGGCAGCCAAAAGCGACCGCGATTGCAGAATCAAAAGATCTTACAACTATGTCTCTTCATTCACTTTTTGGGAAACTTCAAGAACATGAGTTAGAGTTGACGAGACTAAATCAAAATGAAGAGAATGACAGAAGTAAGAAAAGTATTGCTCTCAAAGCTTCATCATCAATTGTCCATGAAGAAGAAGAGATCATTGAAGAAGAGGACTCTGATGATGACAAAGAATTCAGTCTATTTGTTAAAAGATTCAACAAATTCCTAAGAAACAGAGGAAATAGAAGAAGACCTACACCTAACACAAAGAAGAAAGGAGAAGATTCCCAATCAATCCAAAAATGCTTTGAATGCAACCAGCCAGGGCATCTCAGACTAGACTATCCAATTTACAAGAAGAGAATGGAAAAATCAAACAAAGAAGACATTCAAAGACAAGAAAATAAAGAAGCTTACATCACATGGGATGACAATGACATAAGCTCCAATGACTCAGAGAATGAAACAGTCAACTTAGGACTTATGGCCAGAGACTACAAAAGTGAAGAAGAGGTAACATCTTCTAACAATAATACATCCATCTCATTTGATGAATTTCAAGAAGCCTTTAATGATTTACATAAAGAATCATTTAAGTTAGCAAAACTAGTTTCATCTTACAAGAAAACCACTACAAAACTTGAGAAAGAAATTTCTAAATTAAACAAAGAACTAGATAATCTTATAAATGAACTTAAATTAATAAACTCTAAAAAATGAAATTTGAGTTCTATCATTAATTTAGAAAACAACAAAGAAACTCATCCATGCACATAATGCCTAAAACATAAAGAGGAAATTAATAAGTTAAATACTACACTTGCAAAATTCACCTTTGGTAAAAATAATTTAGATGTTATTTAGGAAATCAAAGGTGTGTATTTGACAAAGCAGGATTAGGATATAATCCTCAAACTCAACAAAAGAACCACTAGTTCTCCATTTTTAACATGCTTTATTGTGGAAAGAAGGGTCATAGTGCATCAAATTGCTATTTTAGAAAGAACTCTACAATCTCAAAAATATGATGTGGATCCCAAAAGGATCTTTGATTAATACTAACATTAGGACCCAAAGAAAGTTTTTGGTACCTAAATTAAACAATTCTGTGACTTGTAGGATTCCATGAAAGATACTTGGTACATCGATAGTGGATGCTCCAAGCACATGACAGAGGATATTTCAAAGCTCATGGACATCACTCCAAAGAATAGTGGACATGTTACCTATGGAGATAACAACAAGGGTAAAATCTTGGGGAAATCGGAAAAATAGGTACAAATCTCTCAACCTCCATAGAAAATGTCCTATTTGTTGATGGTCTTAGGCATAATTTGCTTAGTGTTAGTCATTGTGTGATAAAGGATTCTCAGTATCGTTGACTCAGAAAATTGTGTTATTGATGTTGAATTTAAACGAAAATTGCCTAGATCAATTCAGATAGATACAAGATATAGCATGTTCATAAAATAATTAGAAGTTATTGCGTACCCGGAATCAGAGAAGGATCCATGGTGTTTGTCTTGAACAAAGTGAGAGAATGCTGCTCTCTTCCTGGTAGGATACCAAAAGACAGAACACGAGTACAGAGTATAGGGAAGAGTCTTGTCATATATAAACTGACTAATGGGTTACCAGTTCTATATCTACCAGTAGAGACCAGGGACCTCTCAACGGGCTACTGAACTGAACAGCCTAACCCATCACGGGCTATTCACAATAAAAGTCCAATATATAGAATCCATCTTTACATTATTGCTATAATTAAATAATTAATCTATAATCGATATTAATAATTCAATAAATATAATTCTAAATAATTGATTAATGTTAATCCATAAAATACAAAAAGTGGGAATAATCTAACATTCTCCCACTTTGGATAACATTAGTCAATTATCAGAACTACTAGGAATTATTAAAACCAAAGTATCAATTATAGCTAATGCACATAACTTTAATAATTTCAAGAAATAAGAGCATTAACAATATAGAAGATAGCATCCGATAGGGGAGACATACCATATGCTTATATTTTCATAAAATGATGGATAATGGAAAGCATATTCAATGAAACAATATGCTATCCAAAAATGGTCCTATCATCTTAGATGCTATAAGAGATATGATAATAAAAGTAAATAACACATATCTCATAATATTGAGCAAATACAAAAACAAACTACCCCTAACCCAAATACAAAAGACTTATACAAATATACATGAGTTATGAAAAAAACTCCAATATCAAGTCTTTGTTAATGGATTTACTAAAAGCTCAACACACGTGATAGTTGCTGTTAATGTCTTTTCGACACTAGTTCAAAACAGCTCCTTTCACCATCACAATAAGCCACAAACTCGACACTATCCACATGAGTATAAGTGCACACAATAGCCCGATATCAAGAGTAATTACATAGGGGAAGACCCAATAACAAAAGTAATTACACTTGGGCTAAATCAAGAATGCTCGAGAACAGTTGACATTTAATTAATCTGAGTTTTACTATATAAGTGACTATGCATGTTCAAATAGAATAAATAAATTTAAACAAATCTCCCACTTGAACAACATAGACTCTTAATTAAACAAAATAAAACTCAAGATTAATATAGACAAAAAATGTCAACAATGAGCAAGCACTTATAGCAATTGGTTCAAACAAAAGAAACAAGTACCTCAACAATGCAGAAAATCATACTCGATAGGAGTATTGATATCATACATGCAAGATACTCATACATCTTAACTTTATGAAAAACGTGGAATATCGGTTTAAGAAAATTACAACAAAGTTGCATACTAAAATAATCAAAGTGTCCTTCGTAACACAATGGCCAAAATAATAATAATAACATAGTTCACATAAACTCAAGTGCCTATAATAGCCCAATAAACAATAACTAAAGTAATTACATATGGGCATAACCCAATAACCAAAGTAATTACAAATGGGCATACAAAATGACATCAATGAGTAAGCACTTTACTGGTCCAAATAATAAGATTTACAAGCACCTTATTGATCCAAGAAATCATACTCGATAGGAGTATTAATTTCATATAAGATACTTGCAAATATGTGACCTTATAAAATGTGGAACGTTGGTCAAGAGAGAAGCACAATAAATTGCAAGTCAAATGTGCAATACCAACAAAATAACCTTAGCGTACACTTAGTGTGCCTTACTGAGATTCAATAAAATTGCACATAAAAATATATATCCAACAATTTGTGCACAAGAATACATCTCAGTAATACGAAATGAGATTTCTTCCCAAAATCTCTAAGAGCATGTCATATGATTAAACACGCATAATAACGTACATATGACAACCAAAAAAGCTCAACAATATTATTTTAATACAAAAGTGCACACAAAGATATATAGCAATGTTATTATCTCATGACAACCAATTGTGTGTACTCCCACTAATCCATAATAATATAATATTACTAGGATTTTCATTAGAGTCAAATAATATTAAAATACTCTAATGTTATAATAACTAATAGTGGGATTATAATTTTTGCTAAGGTACTCATTATGAGTCTAAAACTCACAATTTTTCTCTCTTCAAAATTTGATATTAGAGAGAAACATATTGAAGCAAAGTCAACAGAAATGGTTACATTACAGAATATGAAACTCAACATAAAACCATAATAATGGTTTTGCAAAGGAGTTTCATAGTTAACCATATACTTTGCTTACAAAATGAAGGAAATTATAAATGTCCACTTGACATTACAAAATAGAAAATCTCCTTAAAAAATTATTGTAACACGCATTTTATAAATATGATGGCTATTTGAAAAAAAAAAAACCAATATGAGTGAGATTATAATCTCCAACATATTTCAAAATGAGATCATAGAAAAATTCAACAACTCACTCCCATGACTCAAGTGTTACAATTTAAATAATAATAGCAAATCACTCTTTAGCGGAAGCGGAAACGAAAGTGCATAAAACCCTTGACTATTATTGAGGATACAATAAGATTTAAGAAATCTCTAACTCCCACTGTTCTTATAATTACAAAATTACAAGATAACAATATTGTATTATATACAAAATTCATCCATATATCCCAAAATTTTAAGAATGATACTTGTTATTTCAAAATAGCTTTAACAAGTCTATAGTTTGACATACCATCGATTATAAGAAAGATTAATGGTATGCAATAGAGAAATTAATCTCTTCAAACAATAACAAGTTAATTTGGGACATCAACATATTGTCTGGTACCCATAATATAAGACAATAACATGGAGTTTAACTATAATGTTCTCAAAAGACTTAACAAACAATATCCTCAATATAAAGTCTTGACAATAAAGGGTAACATGTAATTTTTTTAAAGAGAGAAGAAATACTACAATTTTGCTTGACAAAATCATAACTTAATATATAAATTTCTCCCACTTGATAGAGAAAAGTAATTAAATAAATAATATGAAAAACATATAAAATTATTTAAAATTATTTTCTCTATTACACAATGATCATGTCAAGCAATGTCATACCGATAGGGTATGTCCATCACCTTACACAATTCAATTCAAATTATTTCAATAAAAGAATTTTCTAAAATTAAGTCCTATTCAAATATTAACAGAAATGGGCATAGAGGCTAACACCAAATATAACAAAGAAACATTTAATATGCATAATATTTTATGCTAACACAAAATTAAATGAATCTGTGTGTCTAGCCAAAATAATAAGATGCCCCATTAACCAAAATTTCTTATTTACAATGATCCCGCCTAAGGGTCCCGAATCATAATAAATAAGAAATAAAAATGATACAATATATTTTCATGTCCCAAAACAAAATTCTAATATCGATAGGGTACCAAATAAAAATTTGACATGAGTTAAACACCAATATATATATATATATATTGCATAAAAACAAATCACATTAATAACAATACACCGATAGGATATAATTATTATTAATGTAATATAAATATAATTCAAATAATTAATTTCCATAAAATTTTGCATAATTGTACCCACGATAGGCGAGCTCACAATTATACAAAATATAAAATCATGCCAAACATAATTTAATTAAATAAATAAATTGCATGATTAACAAAGTATATGTATTATAAATACATAATATATGATTTCAAAATGGCCTAAAATTATTTCATATTATTGATTCAATATTAGAGAGAGTGAGATATACCAAAAAATCTCTAATAATATATGAAATATACACAAAAAATTTCAGGCCAAAATTCTGAGAGTAGCATTTTCAAAATTATAAATTACTCTCAAAATAATTAAAATAAATACCTCCAGGCATCCAAAATTACAAATAATATACCAAAAATTCAGAAAATTAATAAATTAATTTTTGGTATAAAAAATAAAATTTTCGGGCAAAAACAGGGAGCACACGCGCCCCCACGCACCTGGCCGCGAGTGGGCAGGCGCGGCGAGCACTGTTCATCACCACCTTCACCCGGTTTGCTGTAAACGGGTCGAACTCGACCCGATTCCTACCCGAAGCAATATCCGGAGATTCAGGCGGTGGAAGGCCACGATTTTCCGACCACAGAGGCGCGGAGAAAGAGAAGAGGAGAAAGAAGAAGAAGAAGAAAGAAGAGAAGAGAAAGAAAAAACGCGCGGTGGTGTGAAGCCCTCAAATCAATGCGGGAATCATCGGTTCCATTGAGAGAAATCACAGATAAAAAAAAATCGTTTTTAGGTGTTCGAACCCGCGAAGAAAAGAACGAAAATTTTCCATAGTTTTCCAACGGTTCGTTCTCAAAATGTGCAGATTTGTATTAAATCTAGAGACAAACAAAACCCCCAAAGTAATTTCAAAAAAGATTGGCTCAATTGTGAGATCAAAAAACGGGTTTAAAGGTTCTAACCCGAGAAGAAAACTGACAATTCTCACAAAATATACAACGAAATCGAACCAAAATTTGACTTATGATTCAAAATTGTAGGGTAACAAAACCCCTAAATCAATTTTATGTTTCGAAAGCTAGAAACGAGAATCAAAATTTCAGGCGTTTGGCGTGGCGAAACAGAGAAGAAAAACGATTCTGTAATTCGAAATATCCTTCATAGTTTAACACAATACGACAGATATCCAACAACAACAAAAATCCCTAAATTTTATGCACAATTAGCGAATAATTTTATCAATATAAATTTAGGGTTCATAGGATACTAATTCTACAACCCAAGAACAACCATAATTTGTATCTATAAGGCTTGATACAAATTGTTGAATTTAAACGAAAATTGCCTAGATCAATTCATATAGATACAAGATATAGCATGTTCATAAAATAATTAGAAGTTATTGCGTACCCGGAATCAGAGAAGGATCCATGGTGTTTGTCTTGAACAAAGTGAGAGAATGCTGCTCTCTTCCTGGTAGGATGCCAAAAGACAGAACACGAGTACAGAGTACAGGGAAGAGTCTGTCATATATAAACTGACTATGGGTTACCAGTTCTATATCTTACCAGTAGAGACCAGGGACCTCTCAACGGGCTACTGAACTGAACAGCCTAACCCATCACGGGCTATTCACAATAAAAGCCCAATATATATAATCCATCTTTACATTATGTGCTATAATTAAATAATTAATCTATAATTGATATTAATAATTCAATAAATATAATTCTAAATAATTGATTAATGTTAATCCATAAAATACAAATTGGGAATAATCTAACAATTGAATCCAAACTTAACAAAAACATTAAGTATATAGGATATAGAATAAATAATGTATATAAGATAAAATTAGATAATACTACAAATCATAACCAATGCCTTCTTAGTAAAAATGATGAATCTTGGTTATGGCATAAAAGAATTGCTCATATCAATATGGATCATTTAAACAAATTAATGTCAAAAGACTTAGTAATAGGTTTGCCTAAGATAAAATTTGAAAAAGATAAACTTTGTGATGCTTGTCAAAAAAGAAAACAAGTAAAAGTGTCATTTAAATCAAAGAACATAGTAACAACCTCTAGGCCATTACAACTAATACACATGGATCTTTTGGGCCTTCTAGAACTATGAGTTTTGGGGAAGTTATTATGCTCTAGTCTTAGTGGATGATTTCTCTAGATATACATGGACCTTATTTCTTGCAAATAAAAGTGATGTTTTTAATACCTTTAGGAAATTTGCAAAAATGATTCAAAATAAGAAAAAAATATTAAAATAGCATCCATTAGAGTGACCATGGAGGGGGGGTTTGAAAACAAAAACTTTGGCTTGTTCTGTGATGAAAATGGAATAGAACATAATTTTTCTGCCCCTAGGACTCCTCAAAAAAATGGAGTAGTTGAAAGGAAAAATAGATCACTAGAAGAATTAGCAAGAACTATGCTTAATGATTCTAATATTCCAAAAATTTTTGGGCAGAAGCGGTTAGCACTGCTTGTTACACTATGAATAGAGCACTAATTAGGCCAATTTTAAAGAAAACACCATATGAACTATTCAATGGTGTAGAAAACCAAATATCTCTCATCTTCATATCTTTGGATGCAAATGTTTTATACTAAATAATGGAAAAGATAACTTAGGAAAATTTGATGCTAAATCAGATGAGGGAATATTTCTTGGATACTCATTGAATAGTAAAACATATAGGGTATATAACAAAAGAACTAAACAATAGAAGAATCAATACATGTAGCTTTTGATGAGTCTAGCACATTTTATCCAAAAAGAGATAATTGATGATATTATAGAAAATTTAGAAAATACTCACATAAATGAAGAAGTTCACAAGAATAAAGAAAAGGAAAACATAGAAGATTCTACCATAGAAGAAAACCAAACAAACATGGATCTTCCAAGAGAGTGGAGAACTTTAAAAGATCATCCTCATGATAACATCATAGGCGATATTTCAAAAGGGGTAACAACTAGACACTCTCTTAAAGACATATGCAATAATATGGCATTTGTTTCTAAAATTGAAGTCAAAAATATTGATGAAGCCTTAAAGGATGAACATTGGATTATTGCTATGCAAGAAGAATTAAATCAATTTGAAAGAAATAATGTTTGGGATCTAGTTGAAAGACCAAGTGATCACCCAATTATAGGAACAAAATGGGTATTTAGAAACAAGTTAGATGAACATGGTATAGTTGTAAGAAACAAAGTTAGGTTAGTGGCCAAAGGATATAATCAAGAATAAGGAATAGATTATGAAGAAACTTATGCACCTGTAGCAAGACTAGAAGTTATTAGAATATTGCTTGCATATGCTTCAATAATAGATTTCAAATTATATCAAATGGATGTCAAAAGTGCTTTTCTTAATGGTTTTATTAAAGAAGAAGTGTACGTAGAACAACCTCCTGGATTTGAAAATCTAGAATTGCCTAATCATGTTTTTAAATTAAAATATGCCCTATATGGATTGAAACAAGCACCTAGGGCTTGGTATGAAAGGTTAAGCAAATTTCTTTTAGAAAAAGGATTTACAAGAGGAAAGGTTGATACAACACTTTTTATTAAAAGAAAAATGCATGATATTTTGTTAGTTCAAATATACGTTGATGATATTATTTTTGGGGCTACTAATGACAATTTGTGCAAGGAGTTTTCTAATGACATGCAAAGTGAATTTGAGATGTCTATGATGGGGGAGCTAAATTTCTTCCTTGGACTGCAAATTAAACAAACAAAAAATGGTATATTCATCAATCAAAGCAAATATTGCAAGGAACTACTTAAGAGATTTGGAATGGAAAACGCTAAACAAATGGCCAAACTATGAGTACTGCTTGCTACTTGGATAAGGATGAAGATGGGAAGTCCATAGATATAAAGCGATATCGAGGTATGATTGGATCCCTTCTCTATTTATCAGCTAGTAGAATATATCATGTTAGTGTATTTGTGTGCTAGATATCAGTCAAACCCTAAAGAATCTCATTTAAGTGCTGTTAAAAGGATAATGAGATATTTATTAAGATCTGTTAACTTAGGGTTATGGTATCCTAAAAACATGTCATTTAATCTAATAGGATATTCTGACTCAGATTTTGCGGGATGCAAAACTGATAGAAAAAGTACAAGTCGTACTTGTCACTTTATTGGATCTGCATTAGTGTCATGGCATACAAAAAGCAAATAGTGTTGCTTTATCCATGCTGAAGCAGAATATATTGCCGCTGACAGTTGTTGTGCCCAAATTCTTTTTTGTGATGAAACAACAACTATCAGACTATGACTTAAATATAGATCGTATTCCTATTCCCTGTGACAATACAAGTGCCATAAATTTGTCTAAGAATCCTGTCTTACATTCTAGAACCAAACACATAGAAATTAGGCATAATTTTCTTAGAGACCATGTACAAAAAGGAGACTGTGTTCTAGAATTTATAGAGACTAAGCAACAACTTGCAGATATTTTTACTAAACCATTACCCAAAGAAAATTTCTTTAAAATTAGGAGAGAATTAGGTATATTAGATGTTTCAAACTTAGATTCATAAAGGTTTTTAGGAATAAAGATAGCTTAGAATAAAAATATTAATTCGGGTAGTTTGTAATCGATTACAACTACAAATGAGTTGTAATCGATTACCGGAGAGCTTGGAATAAAAAAGGGTGGTGAAATCTGGGTTCGTGGTAACCGATTACCAATGGGCCGTAATCGATTACCTGAGAGCCTCAATAGGTGTAATCGATTACAGAGTAGTCGTAATCAATTACCTGAGAGCACCAAGTCATGTAATCGATTACATAGTTCTCGCAATCGATTACCTGAGAGTCTTAATTGGTGTAATCGATTACCATATGCACGTAATCGATTACCTGAGACGGTTATAACACTTCTGGGTACATGGTAATCGATTACCACAAGGAGTAATCGATTACCATACTGCGCGTACTATAAATACGCTATTTCATTCAGAACACAGAACCGTCTCTTCTCTTCTCTCACAGTTTCGCGAAACCCTAACCCCCAAACCTTCAAATCCTCATAAGTTCCTCAAATCTCCACCAAATCAAGTCCCACAACTCTTAAATTCTTCCTCTCCTCATTCTCCATCAATCTAACCGATCAATTTCTTGAATTGTTGTCTCAAATGGCGGAACCCTCCAAGGGACTCAAGCGTTCCATTTTTCGTAAATCTCGTGAGGGCACCTCCAATGATCCTTCAACGGCCTCTAATCCCTCATCTCAACTCGATCTTTTCTCCACCAACAAACAACGTCTTAGGTACATTTCGCATTTTTCGACTCGTAGCATTATCGACCCTAAGTATCTGAATACGGATTTCTTTGAGTAAGAATAGTTTGATTGCTATGAAACATTTAGAAGTTTTGGTTTGATAGATTTTATGCAGTTGAAAGCTCCTGTTTATCCTGAATTAGTAAAAATATTTTATAGCAACCTAAAGATTAGGGATGGTGTTCTGCATACTGAGGTCAACCGCATTCCTATAGTAATAGACCAATCATTGTTTTATGCTCTGACACACCTTAGTGGGGATGGGGCACTGTTGAGGGGACTCTATTGGATGAATGGGAAGATTTCTTTAAAAATACTACTGTTCGTCAAATGGTATGTCATGAGAACACTGATATGTCTGGACGCTTGTTGGCTGGCTCTCTTACCTTTAACTGTAGAATTATGCACTATCATTGTTAGGATTTTGCTTCCCCGTTCTACCAACTTAGCCCAGGCCTCAGAGGAAGACCTCATTATTATGTGGGCATTGCTGACTGGTAGACAAGTAAGTTGGACACACTTGGTCTGTTACCGGATGACCAAGGCTCTTCAGGCTGGTGCTCCGCTCCCATATGGTCATTTAATCACCCTAGCTTTGGAACACTTCAATGTACCTTTGGCTAATGAGACCAAACTTGAAATCAAGCGAAACAGTGCAATTGGAGCTTCTCAGATTAATTCCTTTGGCTACCGCAAGAATCACAACAGGGAATGGGTGCGTAAAGGTGATGACATGGATGTCGATGCGCGCACTCCCTCTCCTCCACATCGAGATGCCTCTCTAGATGCTCTCACTGATGTTATTGATGAGATTCACAGCTTAAAGGTGTATGTGGGAAAGCGCTTTGATGCCATTGAGACTCGCCTTGATCGCATAGAGGATGATGTCGGTCTTGGTTCCCGTTCCTCCGATGATCAGTAGATCGCTTTATTTCTAGTTCTATTGCCTTGTATTTGGCATTGTCTTTAGACTTGTTTTGGTATTGCTTTTCGCCACTTTGGTTTGGCTACTTTAGACCACTTTGTTTCTGTTTGATGCTTTAGTTTAGTACTATGTTGCATACTCTGTTTGCTATACTCTCATGCTAGCCATAGATTTAGCTATGTTCTTGATTGGTATTTAGTTTTTGATTCATAGATGTTTTTGGATGCCTAATATTGCTTTTGATGATGCCAAGGGGGGGGAGATTAGGGAAAATGAAATTTTGGATGAAATGTAGGAAATGAATAAATTCTATGTGTTGGAAAGTTTTGACAAGTTTTGAAATCAATTTGGCCTTGTATAATTTTTTAAACAAAAAGTTAAATCTTATTTCCCAAGTATCCCAAGTATTCTAAAAGACAAACGCAAAGGGGAGGGGGAGACTAAGGGGAATGACCGTTATTGACTTAAAAAAAAATTCTTGTTTTACATTCTTCCCTTAAATGATGGTTGTCATCATCAAAAAGGGGGAGATTGTAGATGCCTTGATTACATGTTTTGATGATGCCAATAAAAGGAAAGAAAAGAGGTAGATTGACAAATGGCTTAGGAAAGAACTAATTCAATTCAAGTCAAGAAGATCAAGATCAAAGTCAAAGTCAAGTCAACACAAGAAGGTCTATTAGTTTAAGCTTAATTTAGTTAGATATAAATGTCAAAAGAAATCTTAAAATTTGCAAGGACCTTGGCACTAAAAATAAAATTAAATAAAGTATTTTTATAAAGTAAAAATCAGTTCAAAAATCAATTTTTTTGAACTGGTAATCGATTACCAACATAGTGTAATCGATTACCAGAAGTTCCAGAATTCAAAATTCAAAAATTTTGAACTGGTAATCGATTACCAAGTCCTGTAATCGATTACTAGAGTGCAGGAAATTCAAATTTTGAATTCCAGGCATAACTGTTCGCAATTTTGAACTGTGTAATCGATTACCATATTCATGTAATCGATTACCAGAGTCATTTTTCTGAAAATCTTGAAGAGACATGACTTCTAATCAAGGATTACAATGTTTCATCATCATCCTTATATATAAATGTCTCATTTTCGAAAATTTGATCAGATTACTCATGTGAAATCAAATAAGTTTGAAATCATTTTTTTAAGAATCATCTTGTGCCAAATACTTGCAAATTATCAAGATCTCTTATAGGTTCTTCAAATTGTAATATCCACTCAAAAAGGAGAGTCTATCTGTATTCAAAGACTGAATTTATCATTGTGGGTTGAAGAGAGAGTGCCTCTCTTGTATGTGGGTGATTCTCAACACAGGAAGGGTTCCAAGGTGTTGGAGGATTCATCATTTGTAAAGGATTTTACAAATAGTGGAAATCTCAAGTGGATACTTGAGGACTGGACGTAGGCAAGTGGTTGTCCGAACCAGTATAAACTGAGTTTGCACTTTCTTATCCCTTAACTCTTATTTAATTATTGCAATTACTTGTTCATCATCTTAAGTATACCCATTCTTCTTCATCTTAATTAAAGGATTGTAAGTACACTAAAGGCAAGATAAATCTGTAATCGAAAAGATTAGTTAAAATCGAATAACTTAATTCACCCCCCCTCTTAAGTTAGTGAGGCCACTTGTCTAACACATATGAGGTATGAGATGTATGATGATGATATATTGATGCATAGAACATATGAGGAGTGGTAACTGAGATGCACGGGCCCATAGAGGGGGTGCAACTCAGGAAGTGAACTGCACGGGCCCATAGAGGGGGTGCAGAGACCATGATGGAGATATTCGATGCACAGGCCCATTGAGGGGGTGCATGCATGGGGCCATTGAGGGGGTGCAACCTAGGGGTGAATAGAATTGCACGGGCCGATTGAGGGGGTGCAACCTAGGGTCGGATGTCTTTGCATGGGCCCATTGAGGGGGTGCAACCTATCGGCCAGAGAAGGCGTTAACGGTAGGACCATCATTGGTAACAACTAAGAGGATTGATGAGGTGCGCCCATTGTGCGGAGTTCCGAATCATGATTCTTGGGATGAGTGTTGGTGTGCATAATCATAGAGTGAACCTACATTGTATTTTATGATGAAATTGAAATGCGATATGATGATATGAGTATTATATGTTGAGTGTAGAGAATGTGTTTTCTTGATGATTTGCGAAGTGTGACTTATAAACTTGTGATGAGATAATATATTTGATAATAAGAGTGTGGGATAATATGATTATGACTATGTGTGGGTGAGGATAGGGTAGCCTTCTGTGTGCATGTATGAGTTGGTGTTCTTTTCCTCACCGTGTTCTTTGTGGTTAATTTACAGGTAGTGAAGATGGCACGTCAGGTGCCGAGTATTGAATTGAAGGGGTGTCGCTATGATACTTGTGACATCATGGCTTAGTAATAGGGTTTTTATTTTTATGATGAGAGATTATGAAAATTATTTCAAGTGCCTTACATGGCCAATAAGGATGTCTTGATGTTGACATTTGAGATTTTGAGGCTTAAATTATTCTGAAAACCGTTGACTTTAATTCTTTTAATTGCGTTGATTTGAATCAAATGACGTTTTGAAAGAAAGAGATGTGAACCTTTTAACCGATGTGATCCGTAACTTTTCCTAAATATTTCAAAATGCTGAATGTATAAGAGATTGGGGTAGAAGGGTGTCACACAGGTCGTCTTCTTCCTCATCGCAACCACGCAAATGTTGCAGATGTGGAGAGCAATTGCTGCTGTTGACTTCGAAAACATCGAATAACCCAGGCAGACCCTTTTGGAGATGTAGAAATTGGGATGTGAGCATTATTACTTGTTATGTTCTTTCTTTACATTACCCACTACAATGACTGTATCTCCTTCTAATTTTCTGGGTTTATTTCCTTATCGTGCAGAGGTCAAATTCTTGTAATTACTTCCATTGGGCAGACGATGAGATGATAGTGGAAGATGCGCAACAAGACTGTTATTTTCCTGACCAATTAGTAGAAGAATATAAGAGGAAGATTGAGAAATTTCAGAAGAAGCTTGCGTTAGAGAGGGCTAGAGGAAAAATACTGATGTTGTTTTTGTGCTTTACTTGGGTAGTGACAGTAGGTTTTTCCTTTGTTGTAGCAGTTAAATGTAACTGCAAGTTTTAGGGGCTGGGATTTTGGTTCATTTCAGTTTGAAAACTAGTTAGTTGGTCCTGGTTAGGTGTTGTGAATCTATTTTGTATTGTGAATCTATTTTGCAAAATCTGAGTTTGAAATTAATGGAAAGTGGTTAGCTTACATTACATTGTTAATGACTTTGAATTGGGTTCCTTTATTTTATACACGTTATTTTATAGGTCTATTGTTCATAGTTGGTAGTGACATTGGTCACATTTGATTTAAAAAGAAAAGTTGGGTGCATTAGGTTGCAATAAACAATATGCAAATTCAAAAGCTTTAACATATGTGCCCGTAGCCAATCATGTGCCTTTGCATCAATAGCTTTAATTTGATTCATCTTATCTTCCCATGCTTCAACATATGTGGCCTTGGCAGCACCCACCATTAAGTCTTTAATCAAGGTTCCCCCACCAAAATTCTTTTTGAAGTTGTTGAATGGGTGTCTCAAACAGAACCGGTGTTCCACCCCTTGCAACATTTCCTCGAAAACAGGTATCAACCCCTGAAAAATTTTAATTAGTGTTAAGATATAAGACAATATTACATTTATAAATAGAATATGAAAATAAGCTATATTCATACAAACAAGGAACTCACTTTTTGTTGATCAGAAATAAATACCCATCTATAGGTACTGATATCACCAATATCCTCCAGAAGAAGTGTCAAAAACCACATCCATGATTCTTTGGTCTCAGTCTCAACCACTGCAAATGCTAGTGGGAAGTACTAATCATTGGGATCCCTCCCCACAACAATTAGTAGTTGTCCTCCATACCTAGTCTTTAGGTGACAACCATCTACCCCAATAAATGGTATACAACTAGCTAGGAATGCCTTTTTACATCCATCTTAACACATATAAAAGCTACTAAATCTAGGCTGCAACCCCTAACCAGGCCTGTCCAACTGAATCTTCAAGGTATTTCCAGCACTAACTCTCCTTAGCTCGACACTATAAGACCACAACAAGGTGCATTGTTTAGTTACATCTCCCTCTATTATTCGTCGGGCAATTTGTCTTTCTCTAAAAGCCCTCCATTCCGTTATCCCAGCACTATAATTCTTCCTCACATCATCAATGATCTCTGTTAAAGTTAAATCAGAAGCACTCCTATATTTGTCCACCACCACTTTTGCCACCCACTGTGTATTTGCATTTTTGTTCGCAAACACCCTCCCACAAGTGTGTCTCCCTACTAGTGTCTTCACCCTAAATGTGCTTTTGTCCCCAACCTTACTGACCAACATTGTAAACTCACAATTCCTTGTGCAAACCACCCTTACCCTCACAGCATCATTCTTCACAAACTTGACTTGCTTTCCATTCAACACAGAATGTTCAAGAATAGCCCGCTTGAACTCTTTCAATGAGGTGAACTCCATTCCCATTTAAACTTAAACTGTTTACACATTTCATCCTTCTTGTACGTTGGATAATGAGGTCTGTCACTATCATCCACATTGCTGTCATAACAATCACTCTCTAGCTCTTCACTGCTATACTCATTATCAATTTGATGCATGTTAGCAACATTCTGTGTGAGAAACCCTTGTTGTGGAACTTCAGTTGAAGGTGCATCACCTCCATGAGCACCGTTATCCCCAACCATACCATCATCAACCATCTGACTTGGTGCATTTTCCTCAAAGTTCTGACTTGGTACAGGATCATCAAAATTTTCACTTGGTCCAAATTCATGAAAATGTTGACTTGGTCCAGCTTCATCAACAGCTGGTTGAGTGTTTGTAGCCAATTCCTTCATTTTCTCCAATTCTTTGTTAAGTGCAGCTTCAACTTCTCTAACTCAAGCAAATCAAAACCATCATCAAGACCCAGGTCCCTCTCTTCTTCACTATCATCAAAATGAACATCCTTCAAAGATTCATCACTTGATTCATTATCCTTATCGTCTGCACAAGAAACTCCACCTTCATTCAAACCAGAGACCACATTAGAAATTCCAACAGCCTCTTCTTGCCTTTGAACTTGATCCTCAACAGCAGAAGTCAAATTAGTGCTTTCACCAGGAACAGTAAAAACATTTTAATCATTTCCCATTGTCATTGGCTTCTCACACACAACAACTCCATCAAAGTGTTCAACATATATCTCCAATTCGCATTTTTTGCTTTCTGCAATCCCAACCATCTCACTAGAATCTTCATCATTAGACAACTCCTTCAATCCTTTGTCAAAGCTAACTCCTACTTCCTTCCACCACAGTTTGAACTTCCCACCGTGACCTAAGTCCTCCTTCACGAGTCCAACAATTTCAAAATAGGACCAAGTGTCAAAGTCAAGTCCATGCATTACATGTACTTCACCTCCTTTCTAATAGAGCTTGGTTTTCTTTCGAAAAACCCTTTATAGTGAAAAGAAACAGAGAACCCCATGCCTGAACAAAATAGAAAACAAACTAGGGTTCATTTTAAAGAAACAAAATCGAAAATAGGGTTCAGTTTAAAGAACAGAGATTAACATCTATTAGCATAGGATGAAATCACTTAAAATAGGGTTCAGTTCAAATCATAGGATCGTTACACAATAAAACCCTTACCAAAGTCAAGAACCCTAAATGACGTTTCAAATCACAAACTAACCTTAACAGGGACGAAAAACTAAGATAACTCGTTCAAGCTTCCTCAACAAGCGATCGCTTCACTCTCCAACAGGATTCAACAAGGACCACTTCTTCTCTTTCTCGCTCGCCTTTACGTTCCTCTGAGAATTTTCACCAACGCGTTCTTTTTTACTTTGGGGTATTAGGGTTATAGTTCCAGTGTTAATTTAACTAAGGTTAATTTTTAATTTAATTGGGGTTTCAGAAAAATAATTACAATTTTCATTTAATCAAATATATAAATTCTAGTCCATTAGGCAAGTTGACTTGGCGTTGGGGTGCCCAAATCAACACTTAATATCACAATGTTAACGAAAGGTTAACAGATGTTAACGACAGGGACCATTATGCAACCATTTTAGAAAAAGGAGGACCTAAGTCAAGGGTTTTAAAATTGGGGGACTAAAACCAAAATCCAGAAGTTTTTGAGGGACCAAAAACATATTTAACCCAATCATTAATTACCATCCAGTACTTGGATTACTTGATTAGATTACTTTTTTGTGAGGATTTATAGATTAGATGGTAGAGGTTTTTTTTTTTGCTTAACTTATAGTCTCAGGTTCAAGGCCCGACTCGACCCATTGACTCGACCCGACCCAACCCTACCCTAACTATTCGGGTCAGGTCTGATGCAGTCTTACATGAGAGAGTCCGGTCAAATTGAGTCATATTTTATGACCTGATATTTGGTCAAGGACGGGTTCGGGTTAACCTTCTGGTTACCCGACCCGTCTTATACGCACATATAATTTTATATTATGTAAACACTTAATCCCATTTTATCCTTTTAGTTAAGGTTTTTGATTTTAGATTTTCTCTATCTACAGTTAAACATATATTAATCTATACCAAGTTATATAGTGATATATCAACATTCTTCCTTTGGTAATGTCCCAAATTTTAAAAGAGTAAAAGATACTACATGTATTGAGAAGAAATCTAATGCATATGATATATTTACTAATTCTATAAATATTTTCTTTGACCATTATTATATGTCTATTTCATAATTAAGCTTATAGATCGGGCCAACTCAATCTTATTATACTTAGACCCAGTCTTTATTAGATATGTACATTGGATCTCTTCGGGTCCATCGACGAGATCAGATCCATCAAATTGACCCAATCAAAACTTATGACTGAATAAGGGACATGAAAACTCTTAACTCGTACCATGAACATACATGTCTCACTCTTTTGAATAATTTCTTTAATATACATTTTATGATTAGTTTTAAAAAATCAATACATTTATATCATAAATTGATCACTTAAAAAACGTGTTAACTTTTCAAAACATAAACTTTTACAAAAATATGTTAAAATATATTAAAATTATATTTAAAAAGAATTCGTATTTAAAGATGTTATTGTTATATATTGATTACTAAACATTAGATAAAACAAAAAGTAAGGACAGCAAGAAATGGAAAGAAAAAAGAAAAAGATAAAAAGAAGGTAAAAGATGTAATAATTAATATGATTGAGAAAAAAATAAAAAGATAAAAAAATGAAATAAAAAAGATACAAAATAAAAAATGTAAAATAATCACAATTTAACTTATTATATTATATATATATTATTAGATATATTATATTATATTATATTATATTTATTATATTATATTATTTTATTATAATTTTCAATATTCATCAAACACGTCATCAACATGAAGGGTTGAATTGAGTTGGAGCTTTAATAAAAAAAGTCAATTACTTAAATTTAAGCGAGTAAGGTTTAGTTGACCCCCCAAAAGAAGTCTATCAAATAACCTTTTTTTTTATTAATTTTTAATAAAACAATTACAATAGTATTATTTTATTTTTAAACATTTACAAAATTGTGTTATTCAAGTTAACTTGAGTTTGATCGAGTTTAAACAAATAAACAATCCAGTACTTATATAACTGCGGTTGAGTTAATTTAAATTAAACAGGATTGATATAATTATTTAATCTAATTCATATATAATTTATAAAATAGTTCAAATTTAAATTAATCAAGTCATCAGTTAAGACTACACCATGGATTTGGTATTTTTTAAATTTGAAAGAACTTAAATATTTTTTATGCATTTCTTAATTAAAGAATTGAAATCCCCATAATTAATCCTTTCAATGTCAAGTATTAATTTTCTTAAGTTAATATGTATGTTTTATTTTCATTTTAATTTATATTTATATTTATTTAAAAATATACCTTTTTTATAAGCAAAGAAATATAATTAAAAGGGAGTAAAGGTACTTCAACTCATCCACAAATACACAAATGTAAGCTAGGAGAGAAATAAAATACAAAGCTTCCATAAACAGAAAACAAGCCATCCTATAGCCAAGCTTCACATCGAGTGTATTTGGTAAGCCATTTCAGCTAGTTAGAAACTTAAATTAATAGCTAAAACAATTTTAGTTGTATTTGGTAATGTAACTTTTTTGGGTACCTATTAACTTTTCTTAAAAAACTAATTGAGGTATCTTTTTTAAATTAGTTTTTCTAACATGTGCAATCTTGCACAGATAATAAATCTAAAGTGGAAATATTTTATCGAAAGTTGCAACTATCGCAACATTCAATGTATTGATAATATTAAAAGTTACAATTTCCAATAAATTTTTCCACTTTTGATTTATTATCATGTGCAAGGGTTGCACATATTAGAAAAATCGTTTTAATAAAGCTTCAATTTTCAACTATTAACTAAAAATTAATTATAAGTTTCCCTCAACTACCCATACTTATCATTATTTAATAATTAATGATGTCTGTGTATATCATTTTACCATTTTTAGCTAGTTTTACCAAACGTCTTTAATTAAATCACCTAGCTTTTTAACTTTTAGCTAATTTTAAATTTTTAACTAATTTTTCAACTTTCAACTAACAATTCAGTTTTTAACTAATTTTCAGCTAATTTTATCAAACACACTAATAAAAAAATTAAGCAAAAAGCCACCGAAGCAATTGCCAAAAACAATACGGCACATAAGCTTGGACCATGTCACCAAACCAGCACACTAGCAGACAAAAAAATCACCAAGTAACTTTGGAGATATAAATGCACCGAATGGAATAAGCAAACTGCTGTTCCAACTCGCAGCAACAAAAATTCCACCAAGTGCTTTTTCCATGTTATAAAGAAAATTATATATAAAAAAATATGGAGTAATTTTTTTTAAGTAAACAAAGAAACTATATTAAAATAGAGTATAAATGGTACTCCAACCCATTATAAAGTGTATCAAAACACCTCAAGACCCGGAGTAATATTTTTATAACATGGAAAAAGGAGGAAAAAAATATAGAGAAAAAGGATTGTGCACTGACAGTGTAAAAAGTTTTACACAGACGGTTAATCACAACCCTTGATTTATGGTAAGTTTGTTGACTTTACTAATTAATATTTTAAAAGTCATATAAATGAAGAATCACGATTAAACGTCAGTGTAAAACTCTTTTACACTGTCAGTGCATACTAATTAAACTCAAAAATATAATCATTTACTACCGTGATTTCTTGTAAATTCGTTCTGTAACTTTCGAGCTAAATAGCATTAATTGCTGTTTATTTAACTTAATTACTTATAAATATATTTGGAAAATATAAAATTGAAGATGACGGATAATAAATAAAAAAGGGTAAAATATGTTTTTAGTCCCGGTAAAATTAGTGAGTTTTGCTTTTAGTCCCTCTGAAATTTTTTTTTATTAAAGCGTCCTCTCAAAATTTTTTTTTGCAATTAGTCCCTCCCTTCAAAGGCGCGTGTCAGATGCTGATGTGGCACATTTTCTCTTTTAAGTTCACTGTTTAGGGTTTCTGGCGGTCTTAAACCGCCAGAAATTATGTTTAAACCGCCGCAAACTTCCCCCACCATTTCTCCCACCGTCTTCTCCCTCACCCCCTGCAACTCACCCCACCTCATTCTCTCCTGCTCCTCAAGGCTCTCCCCCACCTGCTTCCACTCTTCCAACCCCAGCCACTCCCTCACAATCTTCCCTTCCCCCTGCTACTCCACCCCTCATCTCCTCCTCCATTCTCTCCACCCCTGCAACCCCGCTACTCCTCCATCGCACTAGAACTTTTGAAACCAGCAGCGTGGGGCATCACTGATTGATTATGGTCTATGTCTCAGTGATGTAGAAATGGTATTTGGTCCAGGTGATGTTTCCTGGACATTAGGGGCTGCATTGGTTGAAGGGAATTTCTATTGTTAAATAGTCCAAGCCGCAAAGCTTAAACTATATATCATTTCAACTTTAAAGAATGTCAAGGTCATGTCTTCTCCAACTATTCTTTTAGCTGTACTTCTATTGCTTTTATTGATTGTATGTTGTAGTCAAATCAGGCTACCTATGCCAAGCAGGAGGCCTTCTGCTTCTGGCTCATCTTTACCATCTTATACCCATACAAGACACCGATTTAACTAATATTTCAGTGTTCATGTATTATTTATTTGCCCAAATTCATTTTAGAAGGACATGATACTGAAGGTTTTAGAAATCAATGCTTATTTACTGGGCTCCACTCAATTTTTAAAACCAATATACCAATAGGAAACCTGGCTTGTATCCCCAAGTGTTGGAGCCAATTGCTCATATTTATGAAAATGGTTGGGGAGAGTTTCATGCATTCGATATTAGTCATTCACTGTACAAGTATTTTTGAACACAAACATACATAAAAAATTGGTCTTATGTGTTTGAAAGGTTGTAACTGTTAGGAAGATTCAATATTATAGAATATTACTACAAACATTCTCGGTTCCTTTATTTGTTTTTTCCTTTAAAGATAGAAACTAGAAAGACGGAGAAACTTACGCCTTGTGATAAGTTGATTGTAATTGAAACTTAAAGATAGAAACTAGAAAGACAGAGAAATTACAAACTTTCTCGTGAAATTTTTCAGCACTTCTTATTTGCTAGATTGCTTGTCGCAACTGATATCATTATATCAATTTCCGTAGTTTGTGGAATGGCCCCTGCTACTTTTATTTATTTATGTGATGAATCAGAGGGAGATAGAATTCGACCAATGGTAACACAATAAGTTTTCACTAACCAATAGTACAATGTCCCTTCAAAACAGAGTGTGGCAAATGTTGTTTAAAAGGCTTATTATGCTGTTCATCTAGCACTCACTTTAGCAGGGGAGGGGAAGATGGTGGGGGAGTGGCTGGGGTTAGAAAAGTGGAAGCAGGTGGGGGAGAACCTTGAGGAGCAGGAGAGAATGGGGTGGGGTGAGTTGCAGGGGGTGAGGGGAGAAGAGGGTGGGAGAAATGGTGGGGGGGAAGTTTGTGGCGATCTAAACATAATTTCTGGCGGTTAGGACCGCTAGAAATACAAAAAATTGACACATAGGAAAGAGAAAATGTGTCACCATCAGCATCTGACACACGCTTTTTGAAGTGAGAGCTAATTGCAAAAAAAAAAATTTTGAGAGGACGCTTTAACAAAAAAATTTTTTACAGGGACTAAAAACAAAACTCCCTAATTTTACAGGGATTATTTTTACCCAATAAAAAAGGAGAAAAGTAGATATTTCTTTTACTAAAGTAGATAAGTTATCTTGAAGAAAACAAACACAATGTATCTATCTAGTCGTGCTTTCATTCTCATGCTTCGCAAATTTTGACCATTGTTGTTGTAACTTGTAAACCTGTTGGAGGAGATAACTTGTTATCCTATCCATTAGGTTCGTATAGAGGCCAACATGTCAGCTCTTTTTATGGCAAAGTCTACCGCCCTACCGGTGATGAAGAACGTGCTGACGTGCATGTTTCGTGGAGCCTCCCTTTGGTAGAAAAAAATACACTATTATTCTCATTATAATTTTAACATATATTTATCTATGGTTAATTTTTAAACTTTTTAAATTAAAATAAAAATTTTTTACCTTAAATAAATAATTATTATTGAGTTTACAATATTACAACGAGCATTGAAAATTTACTTTCTTTTAGCTATACTTTTTTCCACTAGAGGACACTTAATTCATTTGAATTGTTTTTATTGTTTTCCTTCCTTTTTCATTGTATCAAAACAAAAATTTTCAGAAATATTAAAAAATGTAATTTGTTTTATCTTATAAAATAAGAGTGTGTTTGACAAAGTCAATAAATTAGTTTCTATCTTATTTGATTAGTTTATAAATTAGTTTCACTAATATAAAAGTGTTTTAGTAATATATATAAAATTAACTTATTTTTTAAGTTTTTAACTTATAAATTACAAATTACTTCAAGTAGGTGAGTCTAATGTATAAAAGGAAAACAAGTCATGTATTGTACAAGACTACAAGACATTTTTAATAGTTGGATAAATAATATTTTAATATATGATGGAAATTAACATGTTATCATTATATTTTAGATTTTGCACCGTAGTCCTTATATACTTTAGAGAGTAATTTCATCATTTCCATGAAATATCTTAATACTAACTATCACGATGGAGATTAATAGATTATCATTATATTTTAGATTTTGCACTCCAGTACTTATATACTTTAGAGAGTAATTTCAATTTTCCATGAAATCTCTTAATACTGACTATCATCTCCTCTATTGTTGTTTACCGCTCACAACCATTTTTAATGAACTCCAGTGAGTCACCATGGTTGAGTCGGTATCTTTCAATGGCTTCATCTACTAGTTTTGATGGTATTTCAATTTTAGTTCCATTATATTTTTTTTAAGGGTGAGTATAAGGTGGCGCAAGTTTTCACCCCTACACAAATGAATTTAGTCAGTTTCAGCAGGTTTCAACAGGTTATACTTTTTCTTTTAAAACTTTTTAAAATTTACAAATGATCCCTAAACTTGTCCAATCTTACTGTGAATGTGTTAAGCCTCTCATTTTCTTAGATCTAAAATTCCCAAGGATGATACAAAAGATGCATTATACAAGCTAGAACAACACTCGAGATATGAGATATAGGGCGTCAAACAATTGGTTAGAAATGCAATACTCCCTGTGGAAGTGAAGTAACTTTTCCAATAATGAGGTGGTGGAAGTGTAATTGCATCCAATTAGATCTTCATCCTATTCCATTCTTAACTCTCTTGGGAAACTTCTCTGTGCTCTCCTGAACCTTAACTGAATATTCATCACGGTTTATGGTTGGAAAACTTCAAGCTTTTCATATAGCCTAAATTAACTTGCATATATATATGGCTTATGGTTGGAAGAGTTCCGCCACATGGATCAAAAATTTGGAAACAAACTTAATATTGATCTACCCTTAGACCAAACAACGTGGAAACAACTTGGGCATGAGAGGGCAAGTATTCCAATATTAGAAGAAAGAAAGGGTCATAGACATCAGAAAAGAAAAAAACTATTAGAGTGTAACTGGCTTGTGGATTGACCAGATGAGGATGATATTTGCAACACAGAGGATGATCTTCCTATGTGTTTGGTTTGGCATTAAACTGGTTAAACTCAAGTTTGGATTACTCAACACAACTATTTTTAGTGTTGGAAACGTGAATTTACCACTTTTTAATACTAAACCAAACATACTATTCTTCATATCGATGAGACGACGATGATTTTTTGCTTTGGTGGGAATCCTCCCATTTGTTTCATATAGCCAAAACAAAATCTTCCATAAAACACCTTCTTTGAATTTTTCACAAATTCATTACCATAATACCCATAACCTTTTCATTATAATTGATCTCCACCATTCATTTAATAAATAATATACCCAATGATTATAAAAACTTGTATACAAGTGCACACATTTTTAGTTGAGCACCTTAGATAGTTCTTTTTTATTTTTCAAAATTTGTTTCATTTTAGAAACTTTATTGCTTTGTTCACTTTTAATTTGAGTAAACTGACACATTGGTCCCTGACTCTGGGGGACCATTTTAGTCCCTGACTTTGTCAAAATAGCACGTAGTCCCTGACATGTAGCTCTGTCCATCACTTTAGTCCCTGACTGCGAAGTCTGTTAACTTCCAGCTGATGTGCCACGTTAAGTGACACATCAGCTGCCAAATAGGACATAAACGACGTCGTGTAGCATATTTGAGTCTGTATTGGGTTCAAAGTTGCCATAATGCTCTCTTCTCCTTTTCTTTTACCCTTGGTCATCGTTGTTCTTCATGTACAGAGACCATTGCCGGTACTTTCTTCTTCTTCTTTATTGTGTTTCTTCTGCAACGACGGTTCAACCTTGAGCTGCTTCAAGTTTCCTCTCCATTCTGCAATTGAAGCTTTTTTTTTGTAGGTGAATGATGAAGAGTGGATGCTCCAATTCGTCGCAGAGAGGACTCTGGGCCAAACTATAAATGCAACCTTAAAGCAGTCATAAGGGTTCATAAACTGAAAAAAAAACCCAGGACGATTGTTCTATGGATACCCTAAGCTTAGGATAATGTATGCTGCCTACTGATTTTTAATTTTATAGGCTTATTTAGTTTTTGGAGGTTGTTAATGGCTTCTATTTAGTTTTTCTGTTTCAAATATTTTGAAGGTTTAGCTTCTGAAAATCTTCAGATGATAAGTATCAGTATGAAGGTTTTGATTTTCTTCTGAAAAGCTCTCAGATAAAGAAGATTTTAAACTTGACTTGATTCAGATAATAAGTTTTCACTTGAATACTTTTTCACGCCCCTTATTAGAATAGAAACAGAATTGAAATAGCTAAAGGATAGAGAAAAACTTAGCCAAGAATTTATCCTAGTTCACTCATAATCACCGTGAGCTACGTCCAGTCCCAGGGCAAAACTAGCACCTGGATTTCCCCTATTCTTGCAAGAATACAAGTATTCTTTTTCTTTCAAGCCTCTTCAGGCTCTACAACAAGTATTGTTTCTTTCACCAAGCCTCTTCAGCTCTCAAACAAGTATTGTTTCTTCACCACGCCTCTTCAGGCTCTACAACAAGTATTGTTTCTTTCACCAAGCCTCTTCAGGCTCTACAACAAGTATTGTTTTTTTACCAAGCCTCTTCAGGCTTTCAACAAGTATTGTTTCTTTCACCAAGCCTCTTCAGGCTCTCAAACACTTATCCAAGTGTAAACCTAAGTATTCTTTTAGACAGAAAGCCTCTCCAGGCTTAACAACCGAAACTGTTCTAAGTTTAAAAAATACGAGAGGGATTTTGTTCACTATCTTCAGATGATAACTACGAACTAGAGAGTACAAAATAACTGATACTTTCTCAGAATATGAAAGTGAGTACTTGTACAAGGAATATCAGAGTTTGATTTTTGCAGCGTGTAGTTTCTTTTGATTGATAATGCTTCTCTGCTCTTCAATTCTTCATGGGACGTATTTATAGTCTCCAAAGGATAAATGCCCGTTACCAATAGCATTTAATGCATTCAAAATACGTTTGACACAGCTCTGTTCAAAGCAATCTGAGTAGAAGCAGCTGCAGCAGGTCTACGCACACCAAACAATCTGGCAGGAGCAGCAGCGTTGCAAACTTTCCTTAAGTGTGCTAAATATTTGAACGAGGAAGAAAAACACACTGACTCTTATGTTGAAGTAGGTAAGATCTTGATTTGAACGTTCCTCGTACTCAGCAACATCTTCCAAGGTCAAACCATTGTCCTGAAGACTTCATCTTTTAGATGCAAGGGATGATTCAGATGCACTTCACTTCTTTTGAGGATAAGCGCTCTTCAAATGATGTTTGATCTTCAGACGATCTGAAACTTCAAATGATGTTTCACACTATTTATGATTTGAAACAAAGCAGAATATTGTGAAAGTATATTGCCACAAATCCATCTGAATTTTTATATTTGTTCAATAAAACACTTTAAAGGGAATGAGACTCAAGGTACTTAAGTACATAAATTTTTGAGACTCAACAATCTCCCCCTTTTTAATGATGACAAATATAAAATATTCTGAAATCTGAAAAAGGGTTTAAAAGATTTTGAGTTTAGAAAATTCTCCCCCTTAACCAGATGTTCCTTCTGAGATACATGTTCTTCTTCTGAAATAATCGTTCTGAAGCATTCTCTGAAGAACTCATGCCTTTTTCATCTTGCACTTTCAGAAATTTGTTAGTCTTAAACAACCAATATTTAATACTCCCCCTTTTGTCATCAATGAAAAATGGTAAGCAACAATCAGAGCAATAAAATGAAAACAACAAACATCAACACAAATAAATTTAACAACCAAGTCATGCATTAAACTGTTCAGAATGTGTCAAATAACTAAGACGTAACAACATCATTAACTATATGGAAAGCCTTCTTAGAGCCTGCTCGAATATGGCTTGCATGGCTTGCTTCTGATTATCCAGCTCATCAACAACTGCTTCTTTCAGTTCATTATGACTAGCTTTGATCTGTGCATGTGCAGTGATAAGCTGATATGACCTTTGTATGAAGGCTTCCTTCTGAGTGCTCAGAGCATAGTGCTCTCTGGAAAGAGCAACCAATTCAGCTTCAAGATTTTCTTCATAAAATATAAAGGAGATGTGCCTGTTGGTGAAGCGGTAGTACTGAAATCCATAAGGAAGATTGAACTTGGGAGGATCTTTGACTTGGATGAGATACTCAGGTCTGTTGAAAGGAAAACTTACTACCCATTTAGGATGGAATTCCCTGGCAGAGAAATCAGACATAGGAAATCTCCCCCTGAAGAAGGTAGGTGTCTCCTGAGTGGTATTCTTTCCAACTTTTACCAAAGAATCAACATCATCCCACTTAGCTCCAGATGAGCTACCTTCCTTTTCAACCAGGTTCCAGTGATAATTTCACATTGCTTCACACAGAGAATGATCTATCCCTTGTTTTTCAGCAATATAGTCATACAACCCTTCCCAATCTTCATCAGATAAGACCCTTGGTTCAGATTTTTCATCTGATACCACACCTTTGCCTTTCCAAGGAGAGGTCTCAGCAAAAGGATATCTAGGGATAATCATGTCAGGCTGTACCAGAATAGAAGTGGAAAGCTTGGTGTGTACATTCCTGGGAGATCTGAAATCTTTCTTACTAAAGGAACTTGAGTATTTGTCAACTAGCTCAGACTCAGGGCACAACATCCTCACAACAACCCAATCTTCATAGGATAAAGAGTGCTAATCCTGAGAGAAAGGATCTAGTACTCTCCACTTGTGACAAGGGTTGAGCACTCCATACCTTATCTTCTGCAAAGCATATGAAATGCTTCCTCCCCCTGAACTGACAAGTCTTCTTTTTCTTGCTTCAGCAGCAGACTCCAAAATCAGCCTTGAGGGTGGATGTTTGATGATAGGAGCAGCTTCTTTGAAGAACAACAATTCTTCATAGAGGTTGGGAAATCTGGGAATTCTGGGCCTTTCTTCAAGAGGAACATTGTAAAACTTGTGTGGTATTTCAGCTGCCCACATCAGTTGCTTATTGTTCTCAACAGTTACACTCAGATCAAAGGTGGGTTCTCTTCTAAAATCTCTAAATTTCTCCTTTAGCAGCTCAACCCTAGTCAAAGGGATATTGCCTCCAAACCATACATAGCTTGAATCTTCATTATCAGTGTTAAGTTCAGAATATCCTAAGAAAGATGAAGATGAAGATGTATTTGATGGTGAAGGTGGTGGTGTTGAAACAAGCTCACCTCCAAGAGTTTTTAATATGACAAACCACTAAGTTTAAATATATAAGATGCATCTTGTTATTACTAACTGTGTGCTCAAGCATGTGGCAGAACAATGTTAGAATCTGGTTTGCAGAATTCAAAGATCCACATATGTCAAAACAAAGAAACAAGGAAGTATCAAGAAGCTTGAAGCATCAAATGAGAAGAGACTCAGAAACAGCTTGAGTCGTCGTCTCAAGAACAGATGCAGAGTCAAGAGATCATCTCAAGAAAAAAGAGACAGATCCAGAAGTGCATTATAAGCGTCATTGATCAAGACAGTAAAAGGATGAGACTAAGTTTCTAAATTAAGCAAGAGATCAGCACAAGGAAAGAAAAGATGCAAGAATAGCTTGAGACGCTATCTCATGATTAGACGCTATCTCAAGGTCAGACGCTGTCTCATGACCAGACGAGAAGAGATGAGTCCCATGCAGGAGATGCAAGGAAGAGAGCCAGACTCAGTGAGAAGACTCAAGTACAGCTTAAAGAGTCAAGCCATCAAGTCAGAATAAAGTGAAAGATCCAGTACACTGTGTACTGACACAATGACAGTTGTACTTGTAAAGCAGCTGCTCTCATCTTGGAAACAAGGACTGACACTCTCTCAACGGTCACAAACGGTCAAAAACAGCTAACTGCCATCTGAAATAAATATTGAAGGCTACAGTGGAGAAAAATGAGAGACTACGTTGATCATTGAACATATACTGCATCTCATTACACATCTCAAGTGACATCTCAAGTGCACGTCTCAACTAGTTCATATCCAGACCTGATCTCAACTTGAGAACACTATTAGTCTCCACCCATCTCTTCTTTGATTGTAATACTATTACTTCTTTTAGAAGAGAGAATCACTAGCTAAGCATACTGCCTATCCATATATTGTATGTTTGTAAGCTAGATTCATCACTACATCCTATTCTTGTAACCTGTCTCATCTAAGATAGGAGTGTGCCTAGTCTTAGAGTGAGGTGTGTGCGTCCTGAAGAGGCTGTAATAATACTTGTGGCTCAACCAAGATAGGAAGTGCCTAGGCTTGGTGTGAGAGACGTCCTGAAGAGGCTGTAAGAATACTTGTAATTGACGGGTTGTCAATAGTGAAAATCTCACGTGTTGTGAGGACTGGACGTAGCCCAAGGTGTGGGTGAACCAGGATAAGATCTCTGTGCTATCTCTCTTACCAATCTTGTCATTTTGCTTTACTTGACTCATCTCATACTGTTAACTATTAATTTATTAACTTAGAATATAACTGAGTTTGAATTAAAAGTCTAAGACAACCCAAGCTTAAATCAAACAACTAAAATTGAAATTGGTTATATCCTGTCTTAACAGAGACCCCAAGTCAGCAGACTTAAGATCACGTCTCAACATTCAATTTCAGTGTATAAATTTTCAGGAACAATTTTAAAGAGTCTCTATTCAACCCCCATTCTAGTGACATTCAGCCAACTTCAGTTTGTATCAGAGCTCGACCTCTTTAGGGTTGAGCACACCTACATGTGAAGAGGAAAAAATCAAATGGCTGGACCAAGTTCAAGCCTGTTTATTCCTGAAGGAGCATCTACCAACAGACCACCTGCCTTTGATGGAACTGACTACTACTGCTGGAAGGACAGGATGAGATTATTTATTGAATCTCAACATGCTGATCTATGGGAAATTATTGAGATGGGACCTTACATGCCCCATATCAAAGATGAGCTTGGGCTCAGGACAGCTAAGCCTAGAGAGACATGGACAAATGCTGAGAAAGCAAGATATGTACTGAATTCAAGAGCAAAATACTTACTCACCTGTGCCTTAAGCAAAAGTGAATATGACAAGGTGGCTGGATGTGCTACAGCTAAAGAAATATGAAATGCTCTTGAGATAGAGCATAAAGGGACAAATCAAGTAAAAGAAGCTGAAATCAACATACTGGTCAGACAGTATGAGCTCTTCAAAATGAATGAAGATGAAGGTATTGAGGACATGGTGAGAAGGTTCACTATCATTACAAATGACCTCAAGTCCTTAGGAAGAACCTACCCAAATCAAGACATGGTAAGAAAAATCCTGAGGAGCCTGCCCAAACCTTGGAGACCTAAAGTCACAGATTGGATGAACTCCTTGGATCTTTGAAGGTTCATGAGCAGGAGCTGATGGAGGAAGATCTCATCAGACGCCCTAAGACAATAGCCTTGAAGGCATCATCTAGTAGCTCCAAAGGTAAAAACGGTAAGCTCATCTCAACAGACTTCACTAAACTCATCTCATGACACGGAAACTGAAGAAGATGAAGGAGATGATGAAAGTGAGATGGATGATGAGCTAGCCTACATCTCAAGAAAGATCAGACGCATGTGGAGAGCTATAGGAAGTGGAAGAAGAAGCTTTCCCTCAAGAAGATGAGAAGTAAAATCTGACAGAAAGGGACAATTCATCTGTTTTGAATGCAGAAAACCTGGACATATCAAGTCTGAATGTCTACTCAAAAAGGAGATGAAAAAGAGCCCTAGAAAGAAGGCAATGATGGCCACTTGGGATGACACAAAAGGAGATGAGAGTCAAGATGAAGAATCTGCTAATCTGTGTCTCATGGCAAATGGTGACTCATCTGATGAAGAGGTATATGAATTTGACTCAGAACTCTCCTTTAGTGAGCTTAAGTCTGCTTTTGAAAATCTTCTATATGATTCAAACCTTTTTGTCTCAAAGAGCTCCTTATTAAAATCAGAATTAGACACAACTCTTGAAAAGGTAAAATTTCTTGAAAAAGAGAATGAAAATTTGAATCATAAAAATAATAGTCTCATGTTGTCTCACATGAGACTGACTGAACTTATGAAAACAAAGACTCAAGCTCATGGTGAGCAAGAGCTAAAAAATCTTTCTGAAGAAAACCATAATCTCAAAAGGCAAAACATAATTCTCATAGATGATCTAGCAAAATTTGTAAAGGTACAAAAAACCTTGAGAGACTCATTGGGTCTCAAAAAGGAATTTTTGACAAAGCTAGATTAGGCTATGAAAAATCCTCTAGTGAGATCTGGTATAAATATTTCTTTATTTCTGCAAGAAAAAGGAAGAAGGAAAGATGCTCTTGCTGTAGCAAATTTGGCCACAAGGCCACTAAATGCTACTTGAGACATGTAACATCCAAGAGAAGGGTAACTAAACATGAAGGACCCAAATATAAGTGGGTATCTAAAGCTAAATCCTGTGTTGTAACAGATGTGCCTAGCAGCAGTAAAGTCAAAGAAAACGTGGGTGCTGGATAGTGGATGTTCAAGGCACATGACAGGGGACAAAAGCAAGTTCCTGTCACTTGAAGAGAAAGCAACAGGAGTTGTCTCCTTTGGAGACAACAACAAGGCCCAAATCAAGGGCATAGGTAAAATTGGTACGACAAACTCAGCTCAAATTGAAAATGTCTACTTTGTTGAAGGGTTGAAACATAATTTGCTGAGTATAAGCCAGTTGTGTGACAATGGTCATCATGTTAATTTCCAACCCACTTACTGTGAGATCATAGACTCTAAAACTGGGAAAACAACCTTTTCTGGAAAAAGAAACAAAAATCTCTACTCAGTCTCACTTGAGAGCCTATCTGATCTCATATGTCTCATGATCATGAGAAATGGTTTTGGCATAAGAGAGTTGGACATATTAATATGAGGACCATAAGTCAGCTGGCAAGTCAGTCTCTTGTCAAAGGATTACCTAAAGTAAAATTTGACAAAGACATGATATGTGAGTCCTGTGTGAAAAGCAAGCACAACAAATCAAGTTTCAAGTCCTAGTCTCATGTCTCAACCACCAGACCTCTTGAAATCCTCCACATTGATCTATTTGGACCAACTCAAACTGCAAGTCTCAGTGGTAAAAAGTATGGTTTTGTAATTGTGGATGATTTCTCTAGGTTCACTTGGGTTCTATTCCTCTCTCAGAAGGATGAATCTTATGATTCCTTCAAAACTTTTTGCAAAAAGATTCAGTCTGAGAAAGGGTATGGAATTGGTGCTGTGAGGAGTGATCATGGAGGAGAGTTTGAGAATGCTAAGTTTCAAAGATTTTTTGATAAAAATAGCATTACTCATAACTTGTCATGTCCAAGAACTCCTCAATAGAATGGAGTAGTTGAGAGAAAGAATATGACCCTTCAAGAGATGGCAAAAACTTTGTTATGTGACTCTGGAATTGAAAAATATTTTTGGGCAGAAGCAGTTAATACTTCCTGCTATATTATAAACAGAGTCACTATAAGAAAGATCTTAAGCTCTGGAAAGGGAGAAAACCCTCAATTTCATATTTTCATATATTTGGATGTGATTGCTATATCCTGAACACTAAAGATCAACTAGGCAAGTTTGATACAAAATCTGACAAAGGAATTTTCTTGGGATACTCCCAAACTTCAAAAGCTTATAGAGTATACAATCTAAAAACTAAATCTACTGAAGAGTCTATGTATGTAGTCTTTAATGAGATACATGGCAACTCTCAGAAAGAAGTAGATGAAGAAATTGAAAAGATTATGAGAGAATTGATAATCTCAACTCAGGAAGCTGAAGAGAAATCCTCACCTGAACAGAAACTAATGAGATCATCTCAGCCTGAACAAAGAAGAGAAGCTCAATCTGAGATGATGTCTCACAGAAGCATCAATCCTAACCCATCTCATGTACTTCTAGATGAAGAAGACAAACTAGATGAACAACCTGAGATTAGGGAACCAAGACAAGAAAGTCTAGAGATCCAAAATGAGCATGCATCTGAATTACCCAGAAGCTGGAGATTAGTGAGATCTCATCCCAGAGATCAAATAATTGGAGAAATCTCAGATAGAGTCAGGACCAGATCTTCCTTCAGAGATGCTGAGAACTTGATGGCTCTTTTATCTGAGATAGAACCTAAAGACATACAAGAAGCTCTCAATAATGAGTCCTGGATTAAGGCTATGGAAGAAGAGCTGAACCAGTTTGAAAAGAGTAAAGTCTGGGATCTGGTTCCACCTCCCTCTTATTAATCCATAATTGGAACCAGATGGGTATTCAGAAACAAGTTAAATGAAAAAGGAAAGGTCATGAGAAACAAAGCAAGACTTGTGGCACATGGGTACAATCAGCAGGAAGGAATTGATTATGAAGAGACCTTTGCTCCTGTTGCCAGGCTTGAAGCCATCAGAATTCTGTTGGCTTTTGCTGCTCACAAGGATTTCAAACTGTATCAGATGGATGTGAAGAGTGCATTCCTAAATGGAATCATTGAAGAAGAAGTCTATGTAAGACAACCTCCAGGCTTTGAAGATCCCCATCATCCAGAGTATGTCCTCAGACTCAAAAAGGCCTTGTATGGTCTCAAGCAAGCTCCAAGAGCTTGGTATGACAGGTTAAGTTCCTTTTTAATTAAAAATGGTTTTACCAGAGGTCAAATTGATACTACACTATTCAAAAGGGAAGTTAACAAAGATTTACTAATTGTCCAAATTTATGTGGATGACATTATCTTTGGGTCCACTAATGAGTCTCTTTGTCAAGAATTCTCAAGTCTCATGCAGGGAGAATTTGAGATGAGCATGATGGGTGAACTAAGATTTTTCCTTGGGCTGCAAATAAAGCAATTGTCAGAAGGCATCTTCATCAGTCAAGAAAAGTATGCAGGAGATCTGCTGACAAAGTTCAAAATGAGTGATGCCAAGCCAATGAAGACTCCAATGCACCCCTCAACTCAGCTTGACAAAGATGAAACTGGTAAAGCTGTCTCAGACAAGAATTACAGAGGTATGATTGGATCTCTTATGTACCTAACTGCAAGCAGACCTGATATTCAGTATGCTGTAGGCATCTATGCAAGGTACCGATTGATAAGTGAAAATCATATGATAAATTAGAGCACTTTTTAGTTCACTTATCAAGGATAAAATGATATTTTTGCCCCAGTTTAATCCCTTTTTATTAAATATTAGATAAATTGTATTTATTAATCTTAGATTTGAATTTAATGCTATTTTGATAGAAATATTGTTGATTTTTGCAGAATATTGCAAGGATTTGATTTGAGGGAAAGATAACATTAAATAAGGGAGATATCTGCAAGATTTGAAGTTTAATTGAAGGCATTTAATGAAGATTTGAAGATTATTTGAGGGCAATTAATGAAGATATCACTGCTAATTAAACAAGGATTCTGCAGACAACCTTCCCAATTAAATCCAAGATGCTCAATAAATGCAAGATTTCATCAAGAAAAGGGAAACAAGGAAAGACAAATCAACCAAAACTAGTCTCGGGGAGAGATCAAGTTAAAAAGAGAAAGATTGAAGCTGTAGGACGCGTTGCGCGCTTCAACCTGCGCTGTAGCGCAGGGTGAAGCACAGCTCTCTGGATCCTGCGCTGCATCTTGCGCTGTAGCGCAGGGTGAAGCGCAAATCACGCTGATTCTCTCCCTGTTGCCGTTTTTAGATAGATTTCTCCCCAATTTTCTTTGTCTTTCCTTAGCCTATAAATAGGAACCTCTTGCACCAGATCAGGTGTGCACGATTATTGTAATTCAGTTATATTCCAGTGATAATGCACCGGTTCTAATTTTAGAGTAGGAGAGGAGGAACGCTTCACAAGGATTGAAGATGGTGACAGTATCTTCGGTGGTTTGTATGGCTACCTTGTGTAGTTAACTCTCCATTAGGATTGAATGTAATTGATTCTATCCCCAAGTGTATGTAAACTCTATATTATTATTTCCTGAGCTCTCTGTCTATAATATTGGTAATCTTATTTTGTGCTTAATTCCTAACTTCCGCGCTTGCGCCGGAGTTATAGGCTAGTTTCGACTAGGATTGAGGATGGGGGAGCGGATTCTGAAGAAACCCAAACTCTGATTGAATAAGAGGACTTGGTACTCTATGACCGACACATGAGCGTTACTAATGAGCGATGGGTAGTGATAGTACTCTAGAGAAGGGCGTTTACAGGATTAGGCCTTAGTGTCGATAGCAAAGGATTAGTTGATTGTCAATCCAGGACCGACACATGGATGTATCCTAATGAGTGATGGGTAGTGTGAGTACTCTAATGAAGGTGCGTCTACAAGATTAGGCCTTGTTTATCAATTAGTTCTTTTACAAATGGAATAAAGAGAACAAAATAAGCCAAGGGTAAGTATGTCGCTTGGGAGAGCCCGCATGGATTATCTTTGAGTGTGAGTGGCGCCTGGTAACTCGGGGTCATAAGCAATATAGTTTGTCTACAGTGTTATAGAGTAAACCTAAAATACTAGATAGTTTTTACATGCACAAAGGGTGTGATGATATGAAGTTTAATCCTAATCCAAGTAATGTGTCTCTAACTCTTCCTTTCTAATTCAATTGATTATTAATTTGCTATTTACAATTTCCGCAACAATACTCTCAAAACCGTTATTTACTTTGATAATTAGATCACAAGTATACGTGAATTGACCGTTCCCTGTCGATACGATATCTTTCTTACTATTATACTACTGGATTTTTGGTTCGCTTGCCAGAAACCCATCACAATCAGACCCTAAGGAATCTCATCTTACTGCTGTCAAAAGAATTTTTAAATATCTAATAGGAACCACTAACCTTGGTCTCTGGTATGAGAAAGGTTCAAGTTTTGATCTCATAGGATATAGTGATGCTGATTTTGCTTGAGACAAAATGGATAGGAAAAGCACATGTGGAACTTGCCAATTCCTGGGAAAATGTCTCATCTCTTGGTCTTGCAAGAAACAGAATACAATAGCCTTGTCCACAACTGAAGCTGAATATGTATCAGCAGCTGCCTACTGCACACAAATTATGTGGATCAAGTCCCAAACGCAAGACTATGCACTCAGGTATTCCAAAGTTCCCATATATTTTGATAATACAAGTGCTATAAACCTTGCAAAAATCCCATCCATCATTCAAGGTCTAAGCATATAGATATTAAGCATCACTTTATAAGAGACCATGTGCAAAAAGGGAATATTGAAATTATTTTTGTTGATACTAAAAACCAATTTGCTGACATCTTCACTAAACCCTTAGTGGAGGAAAGATTTGTTGAGAATCTAAAATTATTAAATATGTGTGTTCTTAGTTAGGAATTTCAATTTAGAAATTGTTTCATGAGATGCGATCATCTCTGAGTCTCATAAAAGTGAGACTGAAGTATCATATGAGGTGAGATGACGTCTCAGGAAAGTATTACACGAGAAGCGTCTCATGATAAGTCTCAACTCATGTCTCACTATTTACTGAGACGTTACTATGGGTAAAAAGAGTCGTTAGCCAACGGCTAGTAACTCCCCACTCATTAGTAAACTAGCCGTTACTATATAAAAAGTAGAGCCAACCACCCTAAATTATTTCATTAACTGCTCTTTGTCTTTTGTGCACTCATTCTCTCTCCCTGAAACTCCTCTCTATTTAAACTAACTCACAACTCCTCATCTCATCTTTCCTTCCATCTCAATGCGTATCAAAGTCATTGGAATCAAACTTCCCTACTCTGATAAATCATCCTCATATTCATCTCCTGAAACCAACATGTCTTCTGATGAAAAATCCAAATCCCTCAGTATGCAGTCAAGTCAAGAGTGTCTCACCCGCTCATCTTCACCTCAGCCAAGCACTGAGTCAGAGCCATCTCAGACTCAGTCCCAGAAATCTCCATCATCCTAGACCACCTCCTCTAAGAAAAGCAACCCTCTTCCTCGAAGAATGATGTCTCAGAGGATTGCTTCAAACGTAGCCCAGACCTCATCTCTCCAACCTCCAAAGTCTCTAGCACGCATTGACCTCATTCAGCCTGAACCCCCAAGAAAAGGAAAAGGGAAAGCTGTTGAAGGAAAAAAGCTTTCTTTTCACTCAGACTTGTTTGAGAACGCAGAAGTGGAGGAGAAATTCACAAAGAAATTTGCTGACAAAAGGATTATTGTGGGAAGGGTCATCTCTACCCAGGAGTTGTGTGATGAAAACTAGGACATTGGTCCCTATCTAAGAAAGCAGGACTGGGAAGATTATCTGTCAATGACAGAGCCAGTCTTTCCTAGGATGACCAGAGCCTTTTATGCTGGTTGCTACAGAGTCAAAGGCTCGTCTTAAGGACTGCCTCACGTTATTACAAATCTCAAAGGAGTTCATATTGAACTAACTGAAGAATCTCTTGGATCCATCATTCAAGCCCCTGTGGATGGAAATAGGCTCTATAATGAAGAGCATTGGTGGAATCAGATTGGCATCCCTGTAGCAAACGTGGGAACCTCTTTGTTTAAAGGAGGTGTCATTACAGACTCGGCTTCCTCCCTGAATCTCTTTGGAAAATTTCTGTTCCGTCTTGTGGCAAAGTGCATCATGCCAAGAGCAGGGACATTCAACAAAGTCTACACACAAGATATGATGGTGATGTACCATCTCTAGCATGGAATCCCTCTCAACCTACCATTTCTCATTCTAAGGCATATGGAGCATGCATTTCACAATGCAAAGATTACTGCTTCCCTTCCTTTAGGAATGTTGGTCACTAGGATAATGAAGCACTTCAAAGTGGATCTAAGTGGATGTGATGAATCTGATGAGAAACCTGGTTATGTGGGAAAAACAAATCCGAAGTCTCTTGGACTAGATGGTAAGTCCATTCCTTCTCCCACCTTTCCTCCTGATAATCCTCTTCCTATCCCTGTTACTGCACAAGCTTCCCATTCCTCAAAGATGTCAGACACCCATAAGAAGAAGAAAAAGAAAAGGGTTGTCAACAACACAACAGAGGGATCTCAAGCCGGATCTGAGATCCCTAAAGATGATAGAAAGAGAAAATCTCATTAGTCTGTCTCAACTAAGGCTGAGACCCAGAAAAAGAAGAAGAAGCACACATCTGAGCATGTCTCTTCAACCCTCACTCAACCAGACCCTCAGCCACTCAGCACAGAAGTACCTCATGTGGAGGAACCCGCTCCCGAGCCACAACCTCAGTCTCCTCCTCCTAAATCTCCACCACAAATCACTACCCAAGTTCAACCCTCACCATCCACCAAAATAATAGCTGAAACTCTTGTGAGCTTGGAGAAAGAAAATATCACTTCCACTCATGATGAGATGCAGGATACTCAGGAGGCTGCAAATGAGACCCCTACTGATGAGATGCCTACTGTTGAGGCTCCTAGCACACAAAAAACTCCTACTAGGTATGAGCCCTCTCACTCATTCCAGACCTCCTTCCTTACTCCTGGAAAATTCTTTGTGTACACCATCTTTCTCAGTTCTCCTCAACCCAAGTATGATCAGTCTGCACTTCCTACTGATAAAACACCAGACTCAACATCGGAGCCATCCATTCCCACACACATCTCCAATTCAATCAATACCTTTCTAAATCAGCTCCATGAAGAACAACAACAACAACAACAAGATCTCAACTCCAAGCTTGAATAAAACCATAAGAAGATCTTGAAGAAGATGAAGCATCACAAAAGGAGGCAAGAGGGTATCCTTGATGGACTTGACACATCCTTCAAGCTATTCTCACTTCAAATGATTTCAACAAGAAGATGAATCTTTATCTCTCTAATCTACCTCCTCTGCCTGAGATTCCACAAGCTGTTATGCGCCCATCTGGACCGGACTCTGACTCATCCTCTTCTCCTTCTTCCTAGCTATGCTAGTTCCCTTTGTTTTGATAATGGCAAAAGAGGGAGAGTTGGTTAGATGTTTAGCATCTGATGAGAGTCTTAGTTTGTTTATTTGCAACTTTGTGTAGTCTGTTTAGGATGTAGTCTGTTTAGGACGTTTTGAATGTTTTGAATTGTTTAAGATGTAATAACATCTTTTCTTTGTTTTGATGAGATGCAGTGGCATCTTTTGCTATCAAATTATGTACTCCCTTCCTGATTAATGAATTGACTCTTTGTTCACATTCATTTGCAATGATTAATCTGTAGTAAATCTGTTTTAGCAAAATATTATGTAAAATAACTTTCAACAAATTAGATCTCTAACTCAGAGGGAGCTCATCTCATTAAAAAGAAATAGAATTGCACATCTCAGGGGGAGTTGATTACTGCAACTATAATTTAAATCATAACTGTTTAATTTTTAAACTCTATGGTTTGTCATCATCAAAAAAGGGGGAGATTGTTGAAACAAGCTCACCTCCAAGAGTTTTTAATATGACAAACCACTAAGTTTAAATATATAAGATGCATCTTGTTATTACTAACTGTGTGCTCAAGCATGTGGCAGAACAATGTTAGAATCTGGTTTGCAGAATTCAAAGATCCATATATGTCAAAACAAAGAAACAAGGAAGTATCAAGAAGCTTGAAACATCAAATGAGAAGAGACTCAGAAACAGCTTGAGTCGTCGTCTCAAGAACAGATGCAGAGTCAAGAGATCATCTCAAGAAAAAGAGACAGATCCAGAAGTGCATTATAAGCGTCATTGATCAAGACAGTAAAAGGATGAGACTAAGTTTCTAAATTAAGCAAGAGATCAGCACAAGGAAAGAAAAGATGCAAGAATAGCTTGAGACGCTATCTCATAATCAGACGCTATCTCAAGGTCAGACGCTGTCTCATGACCAGACGAGAAGAGATGAGTCCCATGCAGGAGATGCAAGGAAGAGAGCCAGACTCAGTGAGAAGACTCAAGTACAACTTAAAGAGTAGAGCCATCAAGTCAGAATAAAGTGAAAGATCCAGTACACTGTGTACTGACACAATGACAGTTGTACTTGTAAAGCAGCTGCTCTCATCTTGCAAACAAGGACTGAAACTCTCTCAAAGACTCTCAACGGTCACAAACGTTCAAAAATGGCTAGCTGCCATTTGAAATAAATATTGAGGGCTATAGTGGAGAAAAATGAGAGACTACGTTGATCATTAAACATATACTGCATCTCATTACACGTCTCAAGTGACATCTCAAGTGCACGTCTCAACTAGTTCATATCCAGACCTGATATCAACTTGAGAACACTATTAGTCTCCATCCATCTTTTCTTTGATTTTAATACCATTACTTCTTTTAGAAGAGAGAATCACTAGCTAAGCCTACTACCTATCCATACATTGTATGTTTGTAAGCTAGATTCATCACTACATCCTATTCTTGTAACCTGTCTCATTTAAGATAGGAGTGTGCCTAGTCTCAGAGTGAGGTGTGTGCGTCCTGAAGAGGCTGTAAGAATACTGGCTCAGCCAAGATAGGATGTTCCTAGGCTTGGTGTGAGAGACGTCCTGAAGAGACTGTAAGAATACTTGTAATTGACGGTTGTCAATAGTGGAAATCTCACGTGTTGTGAGGACCCAAGGTGTGGGTGAACCAGGATAAGATCTCTGTGCTATCTCTCTTACTTATCTCATCATTTTGCTTTACTTGACTCATCTCAATACTGTTAACTATTAAGTTATTAACTTAGAATATAACTGAGTTTGAATTAAAAGTCTAAGACAACCCAAGCTTAAATCAAACAACTAAAATTGAAATTGGTTATATCTTGTCTTAACAGAGACCCCAAGTCAGCAGACTTGAGATCACGTCTCAACATTCAATTTCAGTGCATAAATTTTTAGGAACAATTTTAAAGAGTCTCTATTCAACCCCCCTTCTAGAGACATTCAACCAACTTCAGGTGGTATTTCTTCTGTGGTGCTTACCACCTTAGGTGGAAGAGGAGGGGCTTCATCATCTGAAGTGGATACATTGCCAAAAATGACTCTAAGTCTTTTAGCAGGAGCCACAGGGCCTTCATCAGCTTGCTTCTTTAACTTCAGTTCCTCCAGCTTCTTTTTCCTTTGTTCCTCAACTACTTTCTAAAACTCAACTGCATCCTCTTGTTGAATGCTTTTGCTTCTGGTGGCTCTCTGAGGAGCCTTATCAACAGGAGCAAACAATCCTATCCTCTTTTGTCTTCTTGCTTGAGCACTGGCCCTTCTTCTCTTGAGCCTATTTTCTTGCTCAATTCTAGCATCTTCCAAAACAGCTTGCTGAGCAGCAACAACAAGTGCAAAGTCTTATTTTTCTTGTTCTTCCTTCTGCTTTGTTTCTTCTTCTTCAATTTCCTCTACTACCTTCCTCATATCAGCCTCACGTAAATTGGTAGCAATAGGAACGACCTGAATAGTTTCAGATACATCAACAACTACAACACCAAGATGTTCAGAGTCTAACTTGTTGATGTCCTCCTCCTGTCCTCCCAGAGTGAGAATAGGCTGAGTATCAACAGTAGAAGATTCAGTTGCCAGACCCATAATCTCAGAGGTGTGTGCAATCACGTTCTGAGCAGGTTCAGACAATCTGAACTGAACTTCTTTTTCAGTAGATACTTCCTTCTCAAGCACTTTGGTTCTCTTTTTCTTGACAATCTTGGTGGGAGTTTGTGCTGAGACAAACTTGTCTTTATGAGGATCTCCAGTCAGTTCTTCCTCAAGAATCTTTAAGACCTTCTAAGGGCTTTTTCCAGTTCTTCTAGCCTTGTCTTTTACAGCTTCTTCTAACAAGGTCTTCTCAGGTGAGGGATTCTTCACAACAATGCCTATCCTCTTAATGTTCACCAGAGAGAATAGGGCAGGACCCCTATGATCATAAAGCTTTTCAATGGGAACATTAAATTTCAGAAGAATCTTGGTGATGAGAGTGGTGTGAGTATATCTTGTTGCTGAATCATTTACCCTCTTCAGCATATTGTAGAGGATGATCCTGGGAAGGTTCAGAGGCTTCTTGTCCAGTATATTAATCACACAATACCTCTCAAGTTCAGAGACATGATTCTTGCGTCCATGCTTGGGCAAAATGCAGCAACCCAAAATAGCATGGAGAATCCTTGCCTTAGGATGCATGAGAGAGCTTTTCAGTTCCATAGGATCTTGAATCTCGTACAGCTTCTTGGTAAACTTCTTAGTTCCACCATTTCTCAGCTCCCATTGTGGAGAAAACATTTCTCCAGAGTTTGGAACTCCAGTTACAGAAGCAATGGTGTCAGCATCCATGATGATCTTCACACCCAGCACAATTGTCTTCAGCCCTTGATGCTTCGCATCCTGAGTTGAAATATCTTCAGCATTTTTCCAGAAGTCAACCAAACTTTGTTCATGCCATGCACAGTCTATGGCAGAGAAGAAGTTGGTTCATCCACATGCTTCGAAAATCTCAGAAAGATAGATGCCACCAGTTTGAAGTTCATCCAGGTTCACAATTCTGGAAGGCACCACCTGACCTCCTACAGACTTCTTCGACGCCATTGATGAAAGCTTGAGAGAATGAGTGCTTAAAGAGACAGAGAGCTTAGGGCACAAGGAATAGTAAAGACTTACAGAAGATAGAGTGTGAGTAGAGCCTGTTGAGTCTAAAAAATATCATAAGATTATGATGATTTAAGACAGCTCAATCCCTAAGTTTTAATGTTTAACAAATTTGGTTAAAAGAATTATCATGGATACATATGTTTTTAATGTTTTATCTATGATTTCAGCAAGCCACTTTAATCTTAATAAAGACCGTCTGAAGGTTCAACCTGTCTGAAGTGTTGAAGCCGTCTGAAGGTTCAACCTGTATGAAGTGTTGAAGCCGTCTGAAGGTTCAACCCGTCTGAAGTGTTGAAGCCGTCTGAAGTCATATTTTATGACGTGGCACATCTTGCTGAAGTTGTGAGAAGACTTGTCTGAAGTTCTGAAGAGTCAAATCTCTCTCTGCTGCACGCAACTTTTCAAGGCTTATTTTGGCAAAGACACAGAGACCTTTCCTGGGTTGTTTGAATTTCATACACCATTTGGGAAATCTCTGCAGCGCAGTTTTTGCAGCAACAGCTATGACAACTTTTGTCAGTAGCAACCTTGGTCGCTATCAGAAAAGTTTCAGAACGCACAGAATCCTCAGGAGCATGTCTCACAACGGATTAAAAAGCATTAAATGCTATCTCTAAACGGTGAATTTTCAACGGATTGAATACTGGTAAAAATACCCTTCATCTGAAGATCATTCACAAGAACAACAAGAAAAGAAGAACAAGAGAAACAAAACGCTGCTAGTTTTACTCTGTAAAACTTACTCTGATAAAAAGTCTTTGTACATCATTTCATATATTCTGAGTATACCTCAGTCATTTGTACATTGTAACAGTTTAAGCTTCAAACTGGTTTAGTTTTAGAGCTTAAACACTCTTTTTTCTGTAAAACTGTTTTTGAGCCTGGAGAGGCTTGTTGTCTAAAGAATACTTGTTTGTAAGAGCCTGGAGAGGTTTGACTGAAAAAGAATACTTGTTTGCAAGAGCCTGGAGAGGCTTGACTGAAAAAGAATACTTGGTTGTAGAGCCTGAAGAGGCTTGACTGTAAAAGAATACTTGTAATCTGGTTGAGATTAAGAGAAAATCCAAGTGCTAGTTGGCATTGGGACTGGACGTAGCTCACAGTGGTAGTGAGTGAACCAGGATAAATTCTGTGGCTAAGTTTTCTTACCCTTATCTCTTGTCAATTAGTTTATTCTAATCAAATGGTGTTGAAAAACTGTTCTGATAATTTATAAAAGCAAGAAATGTTTTAAAAACATATTTTCAGAACCTGTCTTAAGAAACTTCAGACAGCCCCTTTAACCTGTCTGAAATTTCATTATAAAAGCTGTTTGCGAAAAGCTTTCATAAGTTATTTAAGAAACACTATTCAACCCCCCTTCTAGTGTTTCCCTGTGTTTCTACAGAGCCTGTAATTGTTGACAACACGTCTTTAAATAGCCGTCACAACAGTAATTATGGCAGTTGCAGTCTTGGAGAATGTGCAGTCGTGCTGAGAACAGTTTCTCAGAGAATGAGACCAAACGTTTCAGCTTGCCATGTCATCAGACTAAGTTACATCAGATGCACAAGATATTTCAGACGATGTATGTTCAGATGCAAGCAATCATTTTTCAAACAAAGCTAAGATATTCAGATTATCTCTTATGAATTTAAATCTATCTTCAGTCAGGGGTTTTGTGAATATATCTACCCATTGATGTTCAGTATCAATGAACTTTATATCAAAAACTCCTTTCTGAACATAGTCTCTAATGAAATGATGCTATATTTCTATATGCTTTGCCCTAGAATGTTGAATAGGATTTTTAGATAAGTTTATTGCACTTGTGTTCTCACACATTACAGGAATGGAATGAACATTAATATTAAAATCTTCTAACTGATATTTTACCCATAGCAGTTTTGAACAACAACTGGCTCTTGCAATATATTCGGCTTCAGCTGTTGAAAGAGAAATTATGCTTTGCCTTTTGCTAGAGCAGCTGATCATGTTGTCTTCAATGAAGTGACAACCTCCACTGGTTGATTTTCTTTCTAATCTATCTCCAGCAAAATCAACATCACAAAATCCCACTAACCTGCAATCCTACTCTTCTTATAGCAAAGACCGAGATTAGTAGTGCCATTTAAATATCTGAAAATTCTCTTTACAGCCTTGTAATGAGTAATTCTTGGATCATATTGAAATCTAGCACAAAGACACACACTAAACATAATGTCAGGTCTGCTTGCTGTTAGATACAAAAGTGAGCCAATCATTCCTCTGTACAAAGTTTGATTTACTGGTTCCTCTCCTTCATCTTTGTTAAGAACAATTGAAGGATGCATGGGAGTAGTAATGGGCTTGCAATCACATATGTTGAACTTCTTAAGCATTTCTTTTGTATATTTTTCTTGATGGATCCATATACAATCAGATTGTTGCTTTATCTAAAGTCCTAGGAAAAACTTAAGCTCTCCCATCATGCTAATCTCAAACTCAGATTGCATAAGCTCAGAAAATTCCTTGCATAATGAAGAATCAGTATAACCAAATATATTGTCATCCATATATATCTGAACCAGAATGAAATCTTTGTTAGACATTTTTCTGAAAAGAGTTGTATCTACTTTTCCTCTTTGAAAGCCATTTTTGATTAAAAAATTGCTCAATCTGTCATACCAAGCTCTTGGGGCTTGTTTCAGACCATAAAGAGCCTTTTTCAGTTTGAACACATGTTCTGGAAAAGTAGTATCTTCAAAGCCAGGGGTTGTCTAACATAGACCTCTTCCTCAATGAATCCATTAAGAAAGGCACCCTTTACATCCATCTGATATAAGGTGATGCCATTATTTACTGCATAAGAGAGTAAAATCCTAATGGCTTCAAGCCTAGCTACAGGGGCAAAAGTTTCAGTGAAGTCAATACCTTCTTGCTGATTTTAGCCTTGAGCAACAAGCCTGGCCTTGTTTCTGACCACTTTTCCTTCTTCTGACAGCTTGTTTCTGAACACCCATTTGGTTCCTATTATAGTTTTCCCATGGGGTTTAGGGACAAGTGTCCAGAAATCACTCCTAGCAAATTGGTTCAACTCTTATTGCATGGCTAGGATCCACCCTTCATCATGCAAAGCTTCCTCAATACTTTTAGGTTCAATTTCAGAGAGAAGTGCAAGATTGTTCAAACTTCTAAGCCTTGATCTTGTTTTAACTCCTTCTGAAGTGTCACCTATTATTTGCTCTCTTGGATGATGAGTTTTGTATCTCCAATCACGATTGTGAGGGAGAACACACTCTATCTGAGACTCAATAATATTGGTCTGAGAAGGTCCAGCTTCAGACACAGGTTCAGTCTTTTGCTCCGCAGGTCCTTCAGATGATCCTTCAGTTTTTACATCAGGATTTATCTGCATACCTGCAAAATCCTCTTCTAGATCTGATAGTTCCCTATCAGTCTCTTTAAAGTCATTAAATCTTACATGAATAGATTCTTCCACAACTAAGGTTCTTGAGTTAAATACTCTGTAAGCCTTAGAGGTTTCAGAATATCCAATAGAGAAACCTTTATCAGACTTAACATCAAATTTTCCTAAATCATCTTTAGTGTTAAGTATAAAACACTCACATCCAAAGATATGGAAGTAGGATATGTTGGGTTTTCTTCCTTTCCATAGTTCATATGGAGTCCTTTTGAGAATTGATCTTACCAAAATTCTGTTTTGAATATAACATGCTGTGTGAACAGCTTCTTCCCAAAAGGATCTAGGTAGATTGCTTGAAATGAGCATGGTTCTCCCCATCTCTTGCAAGCTTCTGTTCTTTCTCTCAACAACCCCATTTTGTTGAGGTGTCCTAGCCATAGAGAAATTGTGTGAGATCCTATTCTCATCGCAGAACAGTCTGAAGCTTGAGTTTTCAAACTCTCCACCATGATCACTTCTGATAGCAGATATGCAGATTCCTTTCTCATTCTGCACCTTCTTACAGAATATTGTGAAATTCTCAAAGGTTTCCTCTTTGCTTCTTAGGAATATAACCCATGTAAATCTTGTATAGTCATCAACAATGACCAATCCATACTTCTTTTTGCTAAGACTTTCATTTCTAGTAGGACCAAACAAATCCATGTGAAGTAGTTCTAAAGGTTTGCTGGTTGAAACAACATTCTTGCTCTTAAAAGAGTTTCTAGTTTGTTTCCCTTTCAGACAATTTTCACATAAAATGTCAGATTTGAATGAAAGCTTGGGTAAACCTTTAACCAGATTGTGTTTGGTTAGCTTTGAGATTAATCTCAAGCTGGCATGCCCAAGTTTCTGATGCCAAATCTGTTTTTTATCTTCAATTGAAACAAAACACTTCACATTTTGACTTGCAAGTTCCTCTAGATCAATCTTGTACACATTATTATGTCTCTTAGCAGAAAAGAGGATATGATCTGAAGTATCTTTGACTATACAGCCTTCTTTAGTGAAAGATACAACATATTCACTATCACATAATTGACTTATGCTCAGAAGATTGTGTTGCAGTCCTTCCACTAGAAGCACATTATTAATTTGGGAAAGAGGAGTCACACCTACTGTCTCGATACCAGTGATCTTCCCTTGTTGATTTCCACCAAAGGTGACCACTCCACCTGCCTTGGGTCTAAGGCTTTGGAACAAACACCTTTCTCCCGTCATGTGTCACGAGCACCCACTGTCCAGGTACCATTTGTGGTGTTTCATTTATCCTGTTAAACACATCTACAAACGGAATAATTAAACTCTTAGGTACCCATACCTTCTTGGGTCCTCTTTTGTTAGTTTTGGGTCTTATTTTCCCTCTGTGTCTACATTGGGACTCCACATGTCCAGGTTTGCCACAGTTGGAACACCCATTACCTTTCTTGGGTCCTTTATCAGGTACTATAAAATTTAAGGATTCAGAAGAAGATGTTTCTGAATAACCTAAACCACTTCTATCTAAGGAATGCCTCTGAGAGCCTAATAATCTGTTCAGATTATCAGTTCCTTTGACAAATCTGGCCAGATCCAGAGTTAATTCTCTAATCTTGCTTTTGAGCTTTTTATTCTCTTTTACAAGATTATCAGAATTACTAGGATCTTGCTGAAGTAGCTTTTCTTCGAGAGCAAGATTTTCTTTTTGCAAATTTTCATTTTCTAAAGAAGCTTGGGTAAAAGCTCTTGAAAGTTCTTTAAACTCATTGATCAGCTCTCTGCTACTTCCAACAAGGTCATCATACTGATCTTGTAGAGTTTGAGGAATTACCTCAGAGTCTGAACTATCTGAAGAAGGTAGACATGCCATCAGACACAAATTTGCTTCTTCTGAAGTGTCATCCTCTTCTTCTGAAGTGGAGTCATCCAAATCTTCCCATGTTGCCATCAATCCTTTCTTTTTCTTAAACAATTTCTTCTTCTGAAAGGTTGGCTTCCTTAACTTGGGGCACTCAGTCTTCATGTGACCTGGCTGTTTGCACTCAAAACAGGTAATTTTGTCAGTGTTAAAGGATTCTTTACCTGACTTACCTTGTTTGAAGTTGGAAGGTTGAGATCTTCTGAATCTCCCTTTTCTTTGTAGCATCTTCTTGATCTTCTTGATGAGAAGAGCAAGATCTTCATCTTCTGAACAACCTTTAGATTCAGTATCATCATCTGAAGTGTCCTCTGCTTGCATGGCTTTCATGTTACCATGCCTAAGCTGTCTGGTCTTGGAATTCAATGCCAGTGATTTCTTCTTGGTGTCATCTTCCCCAAGTTCTAACTCATAAACTTTGAGAGAGCCCAACTGTTCCTCCATTCTAAGAGAGTTTAAATCTTTAGCTTCTTGAATGGCAGTAACCTTGGGTCTCCAGGACTTTGGTAAGCTTCTTAAAATCTTTCGATTGTTATCTCCAGATTCAAAGGTTCTTCCTAATGACCTGAGTCCATTAGTTATCATCTAAAACCTTCCAAACATTTGATCTATGGTTTCAGACTCTTCCATCTTGAACATCTCATATTGATGTACAAGAATACTGATCTTGGATTGCTTTACAGTCTCAGTTCCTTCATGAGCTGCTGCAAGAGTATCCCAGATCTCCTTGGCAGATGAACAACCATGAACCTTCTCATATTCTGACTTGTTCAAGGAACATATTAGATAGAGTTTGGCCTTGGCATTTAATTGAACTCGACCCTTCTGCTCCAAAGTCCATTCAACTTTTGGTATGGGCAATCCGGCATGCATGGGAACATAGTCTCCATCAGTAACCACATCCCAGACATCAATGTTGTTGCTTTCAATAAACAACTTCATACGATCCCTCCAATAGTGGTAATCCACTCCATTGAATGCTGGGGGTCTCGTGATGGAGTCTCCTTCAGTGATGTACTATCTGTTGCTGGTAGAAGTTTCCATATGGATCTTTGTACTCTGCACTTATTAGGTGCTAACCCCGAGGATAAGCTCCGGTACCAACTGTTGAAAACAGGGAAACACTAAAAGGGGGGTTGAATAATGTTTCAATGGAAACTTTTTCTGTTTCAAATATTTTGAAGGTTTAGCATCTGAAAATCTTCAGATGATAATTATCAGTCTGAAGGTTTTGATTTTCTTCTGAAAAGCTCTCAGATAAAGAAGATTTTAACTTGACTTGATTCAGATAATAAGTTTTCACTTGAATAATTTTTCACGCCCCTTGTTAGAATAGAAACAGAATTGAAATAGCTAAAGGGATAGAGAAAAACTTAGCCAAGAATTTATCCTGGTTCACTCACAATCACCGTGAGCTACATCCAGTCCCAGGGCAAAACAAGTACCTGGATTTCCACTATTCTTGCAAGAGTACAAGTATTCTTTTCTTTCAAGCCTCTTCAGGCTCTACAACAAGTATTGTTTCTTTCACCAAGCCTCTTCGGGCTCTCAAACAAGTATTGTTTCTTTCACCAAGCCTCTTTAGGCTCTACAACAAGTATTGTTTCTTTCACCAAGCCTCTTCAGGCTCTACAACAAGTATTGTTTCTTTCATCAAGCCTCTTCAGGCTCTTAACAAGTATTGTTTCTTTCACCAAGCCTCTTAAGGCTCTCAGACACTTATCCAAGTGTAACCCAAGTATTCTTTTAGACAAAAAGCCTCTCCAGGCTTAACAACCCAAACTGTTCTAAGTTTAAAACACACGAGAGGGATTTTATTCACTATCTTCAGATGATAGCTACGAATTAGAGAGTACAAAATAACTAAGACTTTCTCAAAATATGAAAGTGAGTACTTGTACAAGGAATATCAGAGTTTGATTTTTGCAGCGTGTAGTTTCTTTTGATTGATAATGCTTCTCTGTTCTTCAATTCTTCATGGGACGTATTTATAGTCTCCAAAGGATAAATAAGGGTTTGATGATTTGGGGTTTTGATTGAATAACTGTATAATCGTGTTTAAGATTGATTATTTCATTGATTTCGTGTGATAAAAACATGTTGGATCGAAGTATAAACGATGAGGATTGAGTGGGGATCGAAGAAGGGAAGAAAAAAGGGGCAAAAACGCTGTGCTGTCGCGTTTTACGTAACTTGCGCTGCAACTTGCGCTACAGCGCAAGTTGAAGCGTGCGTGACTCTCTGGAATCTGCGCTGCAGGTTGCGCTACAACGCAGGTTGGTGCGCAACTCGCAGATTCTATTTAACAGCTTTCTCACCTGGGAAAAAATGTGTCTGTTAAGGGTGCAAATGAACTCGGAACTCTATCATATAATAGATCAAACTGAAGCCCCGGAATAGAAGTGGAATTATCTTAATTGGACACCTAGAACTCTAGATATTTCCAAATTAGTGCACCAAGGTTATTTAGCTTAAAACTTGAAGACTCCAAAATTGAGGAATCGCCTCTGGTAATCGATTACAGTTGTTTGGTAATCGATTACCAGGTCAAATTGTGTATGAGAGTGTTGTTTATGTGATGATTGTGGTGTAACTATGAAGATATGATTATGTCCTTTATGATAGATGTTTATACTACTGCGATGTATGATGATAATGATGAGGTATTGATGTATTGAGTGTATGGTGATGCTTTGTGATGCTTTATAATGATTATGATGATGATGATTGATGATGTCTAAGGATGCTTATGATAATTTATGATGATAATATTGGATTATGAAACGATGATTTATATGATGATGTTAATGATGATGATGATGATATAATTAATTTTATGATGATGGTGATGATGATTTAAATAACCTTGATGTAGATTATGCTTGAGTATATATGATGTTCTACCTGAGATACACAAGCCAAATGAGGGGTGGGGTGTAACTCAGGGAGATGTTTGTACTTGAAATACACAAGCCCAGTGAGGGGTGAAGTGTAGCTCAGGGAGATGAATGTTGTACGGGAGTCTAACTCGGGGAGGTGAATGTCGTACCTGAGTCTAACTCGGGGAAGTGATTGTGGTACCTGAGTATAACTCCAGGAGGTGAGTAATGATTATGATAATATTGAATATGGTACCTGAGGTGTACAAGCCTAGAGTGGGGTGAAGTACAACCCAGGGAGGTGAATGATGATTTTGATGATATTGGTGACTATGATGATTATGATGATATTGATGAGTATGCTGATTATGGTGATATTGATGATTATGATGGTTATGGTGAAATTGATGATGTTGTTGGTGTATATGATGATGGATGAATATGTCTTATATATGCTGATATAAAAATGAGTTATATGATGATGCTATGATTTTGTGATGAGGAAATGAGTAATAGGCCATGAGAATATAATAGGCGAATTGTTTGGTGAATGATGATAGGAGAATTATATGATGATATTGATGATTTGTTATATGATGAATTATAGGTGATATTATCTGATGAATTATGTGATGTTTGAGTATGTGGTGTGATTAATGTTGATGTTGTCTATATGAGGGTGAGGATAGGGTAGCCTCCTATGTGTATGTATGAGTAGTATTCTTTTCCTCACCGTTATACTATGGATATTTTTACAGGTTACGATGATGACACGACTGGTGTCGAGTTTTGATTAAAGGGAGTGTGCTCTGGTATATGTGACATCAGGGCATACTTTTGGGGGTTCTTTTCTTTATGTTTCTAGTTAGGAAGGATTTTGTAAAACACTTTTAAATGCCTTATATGGCGAGTAGGATGTTTTAATTATTGATAATTTGGAGATTCCGCTGCTTGTGTATTTTGAAAACCTTTGAGTTCTACTTTTATTTTAATTAAGTTGTTTTACAATGAATGAGGTTTTAAACGAAGAGACATGTGAACCTTTTTACCCGTTGAGGGATACTGTTTTCGAAAAATATTTCGACTTATTAATTGTATAAGAGCTGGGGTAGAAGGGTGTCACTTTAGTTGGTATCAGAGCAGGTCGATTCACCGGCCTTGAGTTATGAGTTTATTGTGCTTCTGTGGTGCTAATGTGTTATGTTGATTGAGTGAATTATATTGCTTTGAGTTAACTATTTGTTTGATTGGTCGGTTCATCGATTTGAGTTATGCGTTTGGTGTGCTTCTGTGGTGTTATTGTGATGATTTATTGATTGTATTGAGTGTGGAAACGCCAGCTAGAGGGTCAGTTTCTACTTCTGATGTGTGCTTAAATTGTTTTATTCATGTTGAAGGTAAAGAACTCCTAGTTAATTTGATCTGTTTGCCTTTGAGTCAACTAGATATTATTCTTGGTATGGACTGGTTATCTTCCGACCATGTCCTATTGGATTGTTCTGGTGAAGCAGTTGTCTTTGATCAACCTGTTGAGAGGAGTCCTTTCTAGAGTTGTTCATCTCGGAAAATTCGAGGACAAATTTTTCTTTTAGGAGGGGAGAGTTGTAACATCCTGAATTTTATTAAGTAAAATAAAATAAAATTAAATTAATAAAGTAGAAGAAATAAATAAATAATATGATTAATATTATGAGTAGTTTTATCAATAAGGTTATTTAATAAATTATAAGAATAATAAATAGAATAAGTGGGTTGAGAGTGGGCCTAGGCCAATTAAGTATTTATTTAAGGAGGGGTTCTCAGTTCACCCTAATCCTTATTCGTTTAATCGTCAGAGAGCGAAACGCTAAGGAGAGGAGAAACGACGTCTCAAGAAGGGGTTGCTGCAGAATAATCATTGAGAATCAAGTACTGTTGCGGTTCGATCTTCACTTCAAGGTATGGTGGGGGAGATGGTGTTGCTTGTATGTGCATGTGGGAGTGTTTGGGTAGTGAGGGCAACCATAAGACCCTCTAAGACATTTAAATTTGACTTAATAAATGTATATGTGAGTATAGTATGATGAAAATTGTTGATTGATGAATGATTTGATGAATCTTGATGAGTTCTTGAATGACATTGAAGAGGATAGTGAAAATAGCGAAATGGGTAAATAAGAGTTTGATGATTTGGGGTTTTGATTGAATAACTGTATAATCGTGTTTAAGATTGATTATTTCATTGATTTCGTGTGATAAAAACGTGTTGGATCGAAGTATAAACGATGAGGATTGAGTAGGGATCGAAGAAGGGAAGAAAAAGGGGCAAAAACCCTGTGTTGTCGCGTTTTACGTAACTTGCGCTGCAACTTGCGCTACAGCGCAAGTTGAAGCATGAACTCTCTGGAATCTGCGCTGCAGGTTGCGCTATAGCGCAGGTTGGGGCGCAGCTCGCATATTCTGTTTTGACAGCTTTCTCGCCTGGGAAAGAATGTGTCTATTAAGGGTGCAAATGAACTCGGAACTCTATCATATAATATATCAAACTGAAGCCTCGGATCTTAACTTTCTAATAGAAGCAGAATTATCTTAATTGGACACCTAGAACTCTAGATATTTCCAAATTAGTGCACCAAGGTCATTAAGCTTAAAACTTGAAGACTCCAAAATTGAGGAATCGCCTCTGGTAATCGATTACAGTTGTTTGGTAATCGATTACCATGTCAAATTGTGTATGAGAGTGTTGTTTATGTGATGATTGTGGTGTGACTATGAAGATATGATTATGTCCTTGATTATAGATGTTTATACTACTGCGATGTATGATGATAATGATGAGGTATTGATGTATTGAGTGTATGGCGATGCTTTGTGATGCTTTATAATGATTATGATGATGATGATTGATGATGTCTGAGGATGCTTATGATAATTTATGATGATAATATTGGATGATGAAACGATGATTTATATGATGATGTTAATGATGATGATGTATATAACTTTATGATGATGATGATATAATTAATTTTATGATGATGGTGATGATGATTTAATTAACCTTATGATGTAGATGATGCTTGAGTATATATGATGTTGTACCTGAGATACACAAGCCCAATGAGGGGTGGGGTGTAACTCAGGGAGATGATTGTACTTGAAATACACAAGCCTAGTGAGGGGTGAAGTGTAGCTCAGGGAGGTGAATGTTGTACCTGAGTCTAACTCGGGGAGGTGAATGTCGTACCTGAGTCTAACTCGGGGAGGTGATTATGGTACCTGAGTATAACTCAGGGAGGTGAGTAATGATTATGATAATATTGAATATGGTACCTGAGGTGTACAAGCCTACAGTGGGGTGAAGTACAACCCAGGGAGGTGAATGATGATTATGCTGATATTGGTGACTATGATGATTATGATGATATTGATGAGTATGCTGATTATGGTGATATTGATGATTATGATGGTTATGGTGATATTGATGATGTTTTTGGTGTATATGATGATGGATGAATATGTCTTATATATGCTGATATAAAAATGAGTTATATGATGATGCTATGATTTTGTGATGAGGAAATGAGTAATAGGCGCTGAGAATATAGTATGCGAATTATTTGATGAATGAGGATATGAGAATTATATGATGATATTGATGATTTGTTATATGATGAATTATAGGTGATATTATCTGATGAATTATGTGATGTTTGAGTATGTGGTGTGATTAATGTTGATGTTGTCTATATGAGGGTGAGGATAAGGTAGTCTCCTATGTGTATGTATGAGTAGTATTCATACTGTGGATATTTTTACAGGTGACGATGATGACACGACTGGTGTCGAGTTTTGATTAAAGGGAGTGTGCTCTGGTATATGTGACATCAGGGCATAATTTTGGGAGTTCTTTTCTTTATGTTTCTAGTTAGGAAGGATTTTTTAAAACACTTTTAAATGCCTTACATGGCGAGTAGGATGTTTTAATTATTGATAATTTGGAGATTCCGCTGCTTGTGTATTTTGAAAACCTTTGAGTTCTACTTTTATTTTAATTAAGTTGTTTTACAATGAATGAGGTTTTAAACGAAGAGATATGTGAACCTTTTTACCCGTTGAGGGATACTGTTTTTGAAAAATATTTCGACTTATTAATTGTATAAGAGCTGGGGTAGAAGGGTGTCACATTGACAATTTCTGAAAACTCTTGCACATGTATGCTTACTCTTGAATGTCTTGATTTGATAACAATTTTGCACATGACTGTAGGCACAATGAATCTCCCATTCACATTCATCCACCTTGCATTTTGCTCTTGTCCTCACCTTGTCATTCTTGATCCATCTAATTTATCTTCCAAGGTGGATGTAGTAGTGTTTCGCCCCTTGCTTAAATAAATCTAAAGTTGTGAACTCCATGCCAAGTTCTAATGTGACATGGCCAAATGTGGCCTCCTTGTTGAATTGTGGATAAACTTCCTTATCACTTAGCTCATCTTTAGTGCTTGCAGGAGTCTTCAAGTCCTCAGAAAGCCATGTGTCTTCATTAATGTGATCTAAACCCACATTACCATCTGTAGCATATGAAGTCCTATGCCCCACAACTCCTTACTATTCTTCAATCTCAGAATCATCCTCTTCTACATACACTGGCCTCTTCTCTTTACTTCCCTTCCCTTTGCCTTTTCCTTTTTCCTTTTCCACTTTTTTCTTTGCTTCCTCCTCTGCCACATCTGCATCATTCCTTTCTGGTTCAGCTTGTGCTTAATTCCTATTACCTTCAACCCATGCATCATTCATTTGTGGTTCAGCCTTTGCATCATTCCTTTGTGGTTCAACCTCAGCATCATCCCTCTGTGGTTCAAGCTCCACCCTCCTAAATTGTTCCCTGATCTTCGCCCAGTCATCACAGGTCCATGTGAATCCTCTCCTGCATTATTCCTCATTGGGCTTTTCCTAATTGACCTTTTTTTTGCTGGGCTCTTGACTCTCATAACTGATGGACTCTTTGATGGACTTTGTGCACTCATTTTTACCCTTTTTGCAGGGCTCTTCAATCTAACAGGCTTCTTTGCTAGATTACCTGTTAATGAACAAAATAAGTCATTTAAGGAATGGACACAAAAAAATAGATGGAAAGAAATCTTTATTCAAACTCACTTGTATTTACTCATGCACCATAACCCTTTTTGTTGGGCTCTTCCTCATTGGTTTTGCTTTTTTAGGCACTCACTTATCCTTGTTAACATCAAACCAAAAAATATCAACCCACACCTATCTATGAGAACAAAACTTGTAATTCAAACACTAAATCAACTCACATGTGCTCTTCTCCTCACCCATATCATATGCGCCACCATGCTGCCTAACACCACCTCATACACACCAACCCAACAACAACACCCTTCTTGCCACTTGAAGCACCTCTCTGATTACCACCATCCTTAACAAATTCATTAACTTCCTTAAGAATTGTTGTAATATCCACCAACTCAGGGACCTGAACAGGATGCTCATAGTAGATATAAAGCTCCCCCCATTCCTTTTACCAACCTCTATAACTTCCAATAAATCAGAATCTTGCTTCAAAACCCTCAAACCATCCCTAAATCTCTTAGAAGGGTCCAACCAATAGACATTATTGACATTATCATAACCAAGCTCTTTACTGAAGTTAAGAAAACTAAAGACATCCAATGTGTCTTCATCACACTCAGACCAAAAATCTACCTTACCCCATTTATACCTCACCCTTCCCCCATCCCCTTGCTCATCAAAATTTCCTCCATGATGTATATGGATATCAATTCTCTGCATGCAAAATTAATGGTTTTGGGAATCAGACAACTACTCAGAATTGCAAAATTAAATTATTCATTTATTACTATAACTTAATAAAATAATAAATAAATATTGATAAAAAAATTATTTAAGGAATCACTATTGTTTCCAACTTTTCAGACACACACATATTGCACATGGGTCCAACCTTCTATAACATGCAACTGGGGGACCACACCCACCTTCTCTCATTACTCTCTCCCTAACACATGTACAATTAAACATCTGCATTAACAATCCCAACACAGTGCCCCACCACTAAAGTGAAGTTAAAATACAAAAATAAGCATACACAGAAATAAGCTTCAATGTCCCTATTTGTGCCTCAAAAACAAAAACAAACACACATGTACTAGGGATTGTGAAACCCTTCAGAACATAAAGGTGCGAAGAACAGAAACCCTACAATAAAAAAACCCTAATAATTGAAGTATAAACAATCGGAGAGCATATACCTGTGAATCCATTGCAAGAAAATGCCTCAAATGGACACCGGGTCGTCTTTTACCTTGAAGTCGCCGGAGATTGAAGAGAGAAATGGAGAAACGGAGACAGAGAGAAACGAGAGAGCGACAGAGAGAGAGAGAGGCGAGAAGAGTGATTGACTTTTGGGAAGACCCTTCACTGTTTATGTCCTATTTGGCAGCTGATGTGTCACTTAACGTGACACATCAGCTGGAAGTTTACAGACTTCACAGCCAAGGATTAAAGTGATGGACGGGGCTACATGTCAGGTACTAACATGCTATTTTGAATAAGTCAGTGACCGAACTGCATGGTCCCCTAGAGTCAGGGACCAATGTGCTAGTTTACTCCTTTTAATTTCATTAGGTGTCATTTCACATTGTTGTACCTTTCCCAACTTATAGGCTCCAATTGGCCCAATACAAATAAATTCCAAATTTAAAGAAAACACTATTAAAGAAAATAAAAATGTCAAATTATCTCTCTTTCTATCACATCAAATTATCCATCATATCTATCACTCATATCTCTTCCCATCCCACCATTTTTCTTTTTAGGACAATTAGAGGTGGGAATAGGCCAACTGACCTGTGAGGGGCTTACAGTTTGTTTATGGCCTAACTCCTTTGTATATTAAAAAAGGTCAAGCTAAGGTATTTTTAAAAAGCCAGTTTTGTTAAAAAAAAAAAAGGTCAAGCTTCAAGCCTATCAAAAAGTCTGCTAAGCCTGACAAGTCGGTCTATTTAATATAATAATATATAATATTAAATTAATTATATGAATAACTATAAATATAATTAAAAACCCAAAATATAATGAAAAACATATTAATCTCATATTATTCTTTAAACTAAAATCCAAAACAAAATTATAAAAATAGAATTATTCTTTAAACTAATAATTTAAATAGAATTATTATGGAAACATACTTTTAAACATGCTCACAGGCCAGACTAGACTTTTACATAGGGCAGATCAAACCTTATTGTAATAGGTAACATGTAACAAGTCCATACTCAGACTGAAGAATTAGGAGTCAGGTCAGGCTCAAGCAGGAGCCTGATCTAACCTGTTTCCACTCCTAAGGGCAATGCACCTATGTGTCTATTTCTGCATGTTTTTTTGTTTGTTCTTGAGCAACATTTGACCATATACTTTGTTTATTGTGTTTTAGGTAGAGGTGAACATGACCAAGTCAGACCAACCCACTTTTCCCGACTCGAACCATTTAGGTTAGGTCTGACCCAATCCATTTTTAGGAAATTGGACAACAAAATTGTCCCAAGTGTAGGTTGCGCAATCCATTGTGCGCTTTTTTTGTCATGCTTTCCTATCTGCAAGCATATTTGCCCTAAGGCTCAAAACTGGGGGGTGTACCATCCTATGTTAAGTTATACCTCAGTCTACAAACATTATCTCCATAGGCATACACATGCTATAGTCGAGTTCTCTACATCCAACATCAAGGCACCTTTGAAGAACATGGGTGGCATATAATCGAAGATTGATGACCGATCATTTATGAGCGAAATCGCCGGGGATGAGGCAAGTCCTTTGGCAACGTTCATCAATTATAAAGCCTATTGATTATCATGTTGTCAAGGATGACAAGCATACATGATCTTCACCACACTAACCCGAATTAATTGGCTTTAACTTCATTGAAATCAAATCTACTCAAAAACCCGACCCTACCCATAACCCCCCAAATTGGGTTATGTTGGTTAGGTCTATCCAACTGTGTGCACCCTTACAACTTCTTCTTACATTAACTTTAACATATGCTCAAAAACAATTTTATACTTATGGATATAATCATATCAGGGAGCCAAATAAAATAAAGCTTGCATTAACAATTTTTCAACTTGTGTTTGGGTGGCTAAACGACAATTTAAACATACACTAGTATATTTAGATTACATCAAAATCACATTATAAATTAAGATGGATCCAGTCCAACACCACTATATGACCAGACTTGATCTATATTTATAACGCCACCCTGACAAAAACAAACATGCTATAAGAGCATTTGAACATTTAAAAATAACTTAAATAAAACAAAATAAAATACGATTTGATTATTTGAATATTTTATAATTAAATAAAGTGAAGTTTTTGATTCATTGGTTAACGAGTGAATAAAATTACATGGAAATTAATAAATAACAAATTAATTATATTTTATAGTCTATCTCTTATCTCTAAATAATTTAGAGGAAAAAAATTAGTGGTATAAAACTCATCAATTAACTTGATGTTTGTATTAAAGTTATGCACCGAAGAATCAATTTTTGGAAATTTGAAAACCTATTGCGTCCCTTAAACCTGCATTGTGATTAGCGTAAATCCTATATTGTGATAAACGTAAATTGATTTTATATCGATTGTAGGCATCTCCATCAATGTTATTAGCACATGTTTCCAAGAACATAAAGGAGGCCATTGGAAAATTAGCTTAAAACTGAAAAACTAGCTGATTAGATTGAATGTGTTTGGTAAGACTAGCTGAAAATGGTAAAATGACATACAAGGACATCATTAATTATTAAATAATGATAAGTGGGGGTGGTTGAGAGATAAACTTGTAATTAATTTTCAGCTAGTAACTGAAAATTGAAGCTTTTTTAAAAAAAACTACCTCAAGTAGCTTTTCAAGAAAAGCTAGTAGCTACCCAAAAAAACTACTTTACCAAACACAGTTGAAATGGTTTCAGCTACTAATTTCAGTTTTCAGGTAGCTGAAATGACTTACCAAACACACTCTTAGCATCAAGTTTTATATAAGAATCCGTGCTTGCTTTTTTTTTTGTGGTAATACCTATATAAGAGTATGTGAGGTTAATTGTTTGATCCATTTAATTGAATTTTAAAGATGTTGAGTTAGAGGATAGAGATGTTTAAATTATAGAAATTAGAAATTAGTGATTTGTACAAATAATGCCAACTTAAGATTTGTAAATAGTAAAAAATTGAGATACTGAGATAAAGTTACCTAAGGGCATCTCCATCACGGAGAGCTCATGAGGGCTTGAAGAGATGCTCAATAATTACCATCGATGTTCAACATTGTTTTTACCAATAGAGAGATTTACTTGAATCTTTGTGTTATTTCAAAGTTGCTCAATACAACATCCCCAAAATCGGGTTGCTGTAATGTTTTTTTTTTCAATTTTTTTATTTAATTTTTATTATTTATTTAGTAATATTAACATTAAAATATATAAATGTGAGGTAGGTTATGATGTGTATTTAATAAATTTTTTAGAGTTATTGAGTTGGAGATAAAAAATGAATGAGTTATTCAACATAATAAAAATAATATAATAATATAAAAATATGAATTATTATAAAAAATCTTTAAAAAATGTTGAGATGTAGACCTAATGCCCAAACAAACAAGTATTAAATTGACCAACATAAGAAGAATTGATATTTATTATTTAATTTGACATAGATAACTAAAATTTATTTACGAAAAATCAATCTTATATATTTATATATAATTGAACCTAGTTTCTCTTATATATTACAAATGCAAGAAAGAGCAAATTTCTTTGTCCATACATGAATTAATTAAGGTCAAGACCTCTTGGCCTGAAAAATAATAGATTACAATTTTGTTTTTCTATGCTTCACAATGTATACAGGACAGAATCTCCATTTTGCTCTTTCAATTGAAAGTGAAGTCAGGAAATTTCATCAGACAAAAAGAACCCATAAAAAAAAAATAAAATTCTTGTGGTCTTCAAATGACTTGTGATGCAACATTGAGGCTACGAAGTAATAAAAGTGGGAGGGAGATTTTCACCCCATTTAGTAGCCGGCAATGACTGGTGGAGGTGGGGAAGCATATGAAGAGCCAAAATGAGGGGGCAGAACGATATCGTCATCATGGGAAGGAGGTGGTGAAACAGATTGTGCAGGTGGTGGTGGAGACTGCACTTGTGGTGGTGGTGGTGAGTGGACTGGTGGTGGAGGAGAGTTAACTGGCGGTGGTGGTGGTGGGGACTGAACTGGTGGTGGAGGAGAGTAGACTGGTGGTGGAGGGGAGCTAACTGGTGGTGGTGGAGAGTGGACTGGTGGAGGAGGAGAATAGACAGGGGGTGGTGGTGGTGGTGGAGATTGGACCGGTGGTGGTGGAGAGTAAACTGGTGGAGGAGGTGAGTGAACCGGAGGTGGTGGAGAGTAGACTGGTGGTGGAGGGGATTGAACCGGTGGTGGTGGGGATTGAACTGGGGGAGGAGGAGATTGAACCGGCGGTGGTGGGGATTGAACTGGGGGAGGAGGGGACTGAACCGGTGGTGGTGGGGATTGAACCGGTGGAGGTGGAGAATACACTGGTGGTGGTGGGGATTGAACTGGTGGAGGTGGAGACCTTGTTCGTCGCCTTGGTGCTTCCTTGTGAGGATCATCCTCCTCTGGTGGTGATTCTGCGTTAGGTGGCTGTGCTGGTTCTGGTGTTGTTGGCTTTTCAGGTGAAGGATTGGAAGGAGGAGGGCTAGGTTTGGGTTGTGCTGGTGGTGGTGTTTGCTTCTGAGTTGGAGGGTTGGAGGGTGAAGGGGTAGGTTGAGGGGGTGACTTTGGTGTTGGGTTCTCAGATGGAGAAGGCTTAGAGGGTGAGGATGGTGTTTGCTTCTCACTTGGAGGTTTAGAAGGAGAAGGGGAAGGTTTTGGTGTTGGCTTCTCAGATGGAGAATTGGAGCTAGATGGGTTTCCACATTGTGCCTTACTACATTCAACAGGCTTGCTTATGACAACATTGCAAACATTTGCTGCCTTTTGCTTTGGCCTATCTGGGATGCAATTGTTTGTATCATCCAACACAATGTCCTTGTCCTTTTTAGAAGGCACACAACCTTCTTCCTCTCCATTGAAATAGTTATAAGAGAATGTGAAGTTCACCAATTTGGGCAAGCTACATATGGCACGTGGCACAAAACCTGTGAGCTTGTTGTTTGCAATTGAAATCTCCTCCACATTTTTTAGCCCCTTGAAGGTCCTTGGCAATACACCAACAAATGAGTTCTGGCTCACATCGAAGACAGAGACTTGTTCAAGTTTTCCAATGTCTGAGGGTAAACAACCAGTGAGGTTGTTGTTAATCAAAATAAACTCATTCAATGTCCCTTTCATATCACCAACACTTCCAGGAATGCATCCACTGAGATGGTTATTGGCTAAAACCACAACAGAAGCTGGAGAAGACCCCATGTTCTCTGGAATTGTGGATGTGAATCTGTTGTTGTTCAAAAAGATGGCATCAAGTGTTTTGTTGAAAAGCTCAGAAGGTATAGCCCCTTCAAAGTCATTGAACCTGAGGTCAAGGTATTTGATATCTGGGATTGAAAGAACAGACTTTGGAAATGGACCAACAAAACGGTTGTTACTGATATCAAGCTCATGTAAAAGCTTTAACTTGGTGAAGCTCTTTGGGAGAACCCCACAGAACCTGTTTGAGTTAATATGCAAAAGAGCAAGATCAGTTAACAAACCAAACTCTGGAGGAAGGTAACCTGCAATGTCTGCATGGTTAAGATCAATCCCAGCCACAACTTGGGTCTTTGGGTCATCCAGAGATTCGGCACAGAAAACTCCATTGTAAGAACAAACATCTGGGCCTACCCAATTCGCTGTGAAGTTTGTTGGGTCAGAATAAATTGCTTTTTTCCATGCCTGGAGTGCAATGTAAGCACTCTTGAGCTTAGAATTAGGGAATTTTAGATCTGTTTTATAGTTATCTGCATAGTGGTCAGGTAAATCATCTTTCTCACTAAGGTGTAACAATTGGCGACGAGCAATGAAAGAGGCTTCATCAGAGGAAAGTGCAAAGGAGAAAGATGATGATAGGAAGAGGAAAGAGAGCACGAGGAAGCAGCCTGAGGCCTGCATTTTGAGAAAAGACGGCACCTTGGAATGGCCCAAGGCTGCTGTGATGAGAGAAGAAGGGTGGGTTAGAGAGGTTTATATTGAGAGATAGAGAGAAGGGTTAAAAGCCATATGAGAGGCTCTGCAATGATTTCTCAACTCACAATGGGAACATCCTTTAAACAAACTAGTCTTGCCCCTAAAAATAGATGGTCTTGTTTTTTCTTTCTATTTTGTCCTCGTTTCTCAACCCCTGGTGCATTGCAATGGCTCCAATTTTAGAGGGTGGTTTCAACCATGGATTAGGCAAGACAAGTTTCCTTGCCTAAATTCACGTAGGCAAACCAGAGTCAACGCACCTTGTCTGGCTAATATGTACGCGGAAAAGAAACACATGACTACATTATATTTCTATGATCATATAGTTTTAATTTTCTATGTTTAATTTGGATGAGTATCTATCTATCTATATCTATATCTAATTATCTATAGTAAAATTAACTTAAATGTTACTATTAATGTTGTATTAATGAAATATAACATATGAAATACTAAATATTTTTTATAATTAATTCATATTATATAATTATAGTATTATTAATTAAATATGACAACTATTATATATAATATATTAAATATTATGAAAAATATTAATTTCTAAATTTCAAATACTTATAATTAATTATATTAATTTTAAATTAAAAGAATTATTTGATATTATAGTTTACTACAAATTTAATTTAATATTTATAGGTTACAAATGATTACATTTTTAATTTTAAAAATATAAAATAGTATCATCAACATAATGTTTAATAATTATACTAAAACAATAAATTCAACTACATCAAATAATGTTATAATAATTATTTGAAATAAATTAAAAAATAGATATTAAGTAAATTTGTAAATAGAGCCTGAATATTGTCTAGAAAATATTATAGAAATAAAAAAATAATTTGACCTCACTTTAGTATTGAAATAATTTTGTGAGGTCATAATTACTTATGATATTTTTATTTAAAACAATATATAATAGTTCTTCTAATTTTTAATATAAAATCATTAATATAATGTTTTATAATTATACTAAAAACCCTAAATTCAACTAATTTATATTATTTAAATGCTATAAGAATTATTTTAAATAAATTAAAATATAGATATTAAGTAAATTAGAAAATATATCTTGAATATATCTAGAGAATTTTATAAAAATAAAATAAATAATTTAACCTTATTTTAGTATTGAAATAATTTTTTAAGTTTTGTTTATCATTTATCTTCAATTATTGTTTAATATATTTAAAATATTCTATTAATATAAAATTATATCATAATTGTTCAATTTTTATTTTCAATTTTTATACATAAAGTTATTTATTTAAACATAAAACGTTTTTATTATTATCATTAGTTTATTAAATAATGAAAGATGAAAGATAAATACCTATTTCCTTGATAAAAAAAGACAAATACTTATTTTTAAATTAATGTAAAAGTTACTAGACAAAATTTTATTTTAAATTGAATGTCATTATAAGTTACATTTTCTTTATTTACTTTTAATTCTATTTTATTGATTGCTAATTTGAAAATAACCACTATATTATCAAGTGTTTCATTTTTCCCCTCATCAACTCACAAAAAATTTTAAATATAACTACATTAGTATGTTTCTTTATATATACAACAATCAATCTGACTTTACACCTTTATTGATTCTTTATACTTTTTGTCCAATAAAGTAAGCCTCATACTACACATTACATTAACACGTCTAGAGTCATTCACTTTACATATAATATTTTATTATATATTGTCTAGTGCTAAAGATAGTGGTAAGATAAAAAAGGTGGATTTATTAGAATTATGCTTATTGTTTCATATTGGTCATTCAATACATTTTTAACTTTACATATAAAATAAATCCTATTTAGCTTTTTATTTTTTCATCTTCAATATTAGTATGATACATTTCTACACTATAAAATTTTGAAGGAAATAAACCATAATGATAACATCATTTTTCTTCATATTTAAAATAGTTTAACCAAATGGTTTGAAAATTTTTATTATCTAGAATGGTAAACAAATAAAATTTAACTTTTTATATATCTTTTCATATTCAATATGAGTGTGTTACATTTTTACGCTATAAAATATGTGAAGAAAATAGATCATATAATAACGTAATTTTTCGCTGTATTTTTTAATTACACGTATTTTATAAAATAACTTAACTAAAAGGATTAAAATGTTTTATTATTTAGAATGGTGAGAAATATGTAAAATACACTAAAAATAGTGTGTATAATGGAGTATTTGATAGACTTTTTCAATGTTATTAAATTTTATATATTTTTATACATACGTAAAATATTTAAATTTTAATTATTTTCATACATTTATTTAAAATTTACTATTAAAAAATTATGATTGTAAAACAAACATTTATGATAACCTTTTGTTATATTACAGTTTCAATAATTACCTTATAAAAATATCGATATTATTATTGTTCAACATGATTAGAAATAAGCAAACTATACAAAAAATATATCTAAAATTAATGAATTAGTTAATAACATTTCCACGATAAATACATTTTGCTATTTCACCATGTGTAGTAAGTAATATAATTTTATTTCAACATATTTTAATATGTTTAATTTATAGTAATTTTAACACACTTATTTAAAAATTAATCTTATAAAATAATATAGTTATAAAATATAAATAAACTCGTGCAATGCACATGTATTATCTCTAGTGTATTGTATTCCAAACTTCCAACTTACTATTTCCTCGCTATCAAACCTTCCATTTCCTTGAGAAATTCTTCTACATGGGAGCATGCCTAAATTATACAGTAATTTTAATTATACAACATTACAACATACAGGAGAGAAATAAATATGGGATGTGATGAGTGATGTGATAAAAAAAGATAGAGAGAAAAATGTGTTGTATTTTGTATGGTTTTTTGTTTGAATTTGATATCTCTAAATGATATTGTTATCGCACCATATCACCCGGATGTGGACCACCAATTATTTTTTAGTGGATTACTTTATTACACGTAGGGCTAGTTTGGGTGCATTTATGTAGAAGAATTTTTAGGTGAAAAAAAAATAGAATGAATCAAAGAGGTCAAAATGAATTTAACTTTCTCCATAAATTGAAATTAGTCTTTGTAGCTCACATTCTCCAAAAGTTCTCCTATTTAACTTCTTTATAAGTAATTAATTTCAACTCATGGAGAAGTTAAATTCATTTGACCTCTTTGATTCATTCTTTTTTTCACCTAGAAGTTTTTATGCAAAAGTGTATACAAACCCAGTCGTAGTCAAGTTGTCTTTCTTATTTATATAATCATCCTTTAATTTGAATATCATTCCTAGATACATCAATAGTAGGGATGCAAAGCAGGTTGGTTGAAAGCGGGAGGTCAACATGGATAACTTGTTCCTAGAGCTATTAAAATAGGTTGATCCGACCGACTTGACCTATAAAAAAATGTAAGGTCGGACCTTTATTTAAATAGTTTAAATAACTCTTAAATTTTTTTAATCTGATCCATAAAAATCCGTTACTCACGTCTAGTTAGGTTAGATTATCCGAATTAATAACTCTACTTGCTTCTTAAACCCGCCAACCTAACAGGTTGGAATGTCAATCCAATCCGCCGGATTGTATTTATTTTTATAAAAAAAAATACTCATTTTTTTTATAAATGTGTATTTTTTTCAACCCACTTTTAAAAAGTGAGTCAATCCACTTCGTCGTATTTAAGACCGATTGAAAATGAGATGGGGCATGTTAGCCTTTTACCACCCTTAATCAATAGGAATATGAACTTGGCGTTTTAAATGGACATATATATTTAGGGGTAAACATGGGTAAAATGGGGCTTGTAGTGATGGGCTATTTATTCAAATAAAGCAACTTGGGTGGTCACGTCATATAATCAAGCAACTCCACATTGATGTTGTTTTAGTTGCTTTGATATTTTGGTTGAATTTATTTGAGTGAGCATGCTTTGTATTGTAATGTGTATTTGTTTAGTATTGTAATATTACTCTGTTGATTTACGATTGTAGATGTCGTACGGCTGCCCTTGAGACTTTATGAATTTTTATCTTGGACCAAAAAAAAAGTTATTAAAAATGGGGGATCCGAAAAAAAAAAGATGAAAACTAGTAGCATTGTAAATTCATTTAAAAGAATTTAAATGAACCAGTTTTTATAAATTTTGCATAACTGTATAGACAATAGATCATAGTTATCAAAATAATAATTTGGTGCTAAACATTAGGAGTGTTTTTGGTAAATATAATGAATAAGTTAATTGGAAAATGAAAGTTGAAAACTAATCGGACTCATTTGGGATGGTTGTCAGTTTCTAATTTTTGCTTTTCTAAAAATTAAAATTAGGGATGACAAAGTGGGTTGAGTCTGGTGGGTTGAGTCGGGTGGGTTAGTCCGCCTAACCCACAAAAAATGGCGGGGTCGTTTAGGTCCCTCTATCCCACTAACTCACTCAACTCACAAAGCCCAATTTGGCAGGCCAATAGATGGACCGAGCTCACCAAATTTAATATTTTTTAAAATAAATTCTTATTTTTTATTATTATTTGTATCAAGTATTTAATTATAATTGTTTCATGAAAATTAGGAAAAAAATATAATGTAAAGCTTAAAAATGATTTTTCTCCACAAAAAATATTATAATTTTTTTACTATAAACATATTGAAAAATCAATTAAAAAAGCACCAATATGGAAAAAATTGGGACTCATTTGTTTAAATTTACAAAAGTGATTTACTTATTTAATGTCACAAATATAATGTTAACTTGTCTTTCTTATTTATATAAGAATCTTTTAATTTGGGACTCATTTGTTTAAATTTACAAAAGTGATTTACTTTTTAAAGCTTTCATATATATATATATATATATAAAATAATAGACACTATATTTTGTTTAGTTACATCACTCATCACATTCCACATTTCTCTCTCTATTCTCTCTTTTATCTTTACATCTCTCTTTATTGTACAAGTTTTTTTGTTTGTGTACAAGGAAAGCAATGAAGTTTGAACCTAAAACCTCATGTTAAACTACTCAAACCCTCAACCACTAGGCCAACTCTAGTGGGTTGTACAAGTTGTTGTTGTACAAACTACATTTCTCATTATAAAAAGTACTTTTAACTTTCTTTGTCATCTTATAACCTCTAATTTTTACATATAATCTTTTACTCTAGTAATTTAGTACACTGATTTATTAATTACCTTAGCTTTTTTATGTGATCTTTTAATATCTACAAAGAGCACCTAAATTTCAAATTCAATCAAAGTTAAATTTAAACTTACTATAGTAAATATAATTTTGTCCCTAAAATAAAAATAAAATAGATATTTCAAAATTTTAATTTTAATTTAGGTCCTCTATAAGTACACTTCTTTATAAAAAAATAGTAATAAAACATATAAGCTTAATTAGGAAAAAATTTAATCATGGTTAGAATTAATTAGATTCCTAAGAAAAAACCATTTCATGATCCTTCAACTCAGAATTCTACTGCCTAATACACAACTTTCAATAACTTACATGGCATTTTACATTTTTTTAATTGTTAACTTCAATTACTCATATGCATTTGTTTTCATTACTAGGAACCAACAACCCCATAACTAAGCCAAAATCTATTTCAGAATTCACTATTGACAATTACCTACTCACAAAAGTCCATCCATTTTATCTCCTTTAAAACTACATTTCCATCCTCATCCATCATTAATCTATAAGCAACAAGATCCATGCATAGATAGGAGAAAATAGGATAATAAAGATGGAGAAACAAAAACAAATTGTGGAATTGAGCTCACAAAAGTAACACTTTTGAAACCGGAGTAACGACGGGACGGTGAAACGAAAAAGGGTATTGAAAAATTGTTTTCAATGGAGTCGCCACCAATATTTATTTTTGAGGAAAAATATCGAAAAAAACCCTTTAAAAAAATGGTCTTCGAAACCATATTTGGATTCGGGAATCGATTATGTGTAGGGAAGGTATTAGCACCCTACGACATCCGTCCTAAGACAGTTACCTCTAATTAATTGTGTAAATTTATTAACCTATGAAAAATATTTATTTTTCCCCTTAAAAAAATCTTTTTATTTTTATTTACAAATCTATTTACATTTTTTATTTTTTAGATTGTGGGCAAATTTAGAAAAATATTTATTTGGGCTTGACGAGGCCGGTTCCCGCTCCTACGTATCCCCAACTGCAATGGGGAAATCAAAGCCACGTAGTTCTGAAAGATTGATTTGTTGATTATTTGAGAGTTTGGATTTTGATGATACTTTTGAAAAAAAAAATTTATTTTTTTATTTGATTTATTTTTGAAAGAATTGATTTTTTTAAAAAGAATTCACTCTTGAAAGGTTTCTGTTAGCAAATGGTTATACAATGAACCCTTCTGATTCAAATAATATTAAATGGTAGAATTGCTATTACTTGATCATTGAGTGATTTTATTAGCAAAATTTATTTTTAAATTGAGTAAAAAAAGAGTTTCTTTTTATTTTTGAAAGACAACGTTATTGCTAAAAATGCTAGTTTTAACGCTATTTATTTTGAAAAATATTTTTATTATCTTTTAAAAATTATTTTACAAGTGTGGGGATTACTTTGTTAACAAATAGTTATACTTCATAGTCCCGTTAACGATAAAAATGCTACTCGTTAACGTTTTATTTATAAGAAAAATTACTTTTCTTAATTTTGAAAATAATTTACAATTTGCGAGGACTATCTTGTTAGCAAATGACTATACTCCATAGTCATACATAATTTGGATAATATTGACGATAGAAATGATATTCGATAACAATACCAAATTATTACCTACATATTTTTAAATTTCTAGAATATACTTTTGATTATTTTAAAATTAAAATTATATCTATAGAGTTCCAATTTTCATTTTGAAACAAGCATACCCGTTCACATAAAATAAACATTCATAAGAATAATCACATACATCACAAATATTTACTATTGACCAAAGTATTTAAAAAAAAGGATAATTTATAAGAAAATGGCGGAAACCCTAGCAGAGCGCTCACTGTCCAAGGAAGAAGAAGATTTGCTGCATCGGAGCAAGAAGAAGTCCAAGTGTGGTGATGGACCAAAGGAACTCTTTAGTAGAAAGGTTGTGTCCTACAAAGATGTTTGCATCGGTGTCAATAGAGTGGATGATGGGTATATGTCATCTGAGAAAGATTTTGATTTTTGGGAAGAAGATGACGGGGTAGAGGATGATGAGAACGTGGCGATGGAGGAGGTGGAGGAAGATAACATGCGGATCCTTTGCCCGACGGTGAAACTATCCAAATCGGAACGAATTGGAGCCTGTATATCATGGAAGAGAGCAATCATTGTTAAGCTCCTGGGGAAAAGAGTGAGCTTGAAGTTTCTGCAAGGCAGACTTCAGAAGTTGTGGCAGCCTCAGGGTCGTATGGAAGTTATAGACCTGGATAATGACTACTTTATCATCAGGTTTGCTGACTGGAATGATCTGGGGAAAGTTTATGAAGGAGGACCTTGGCTAATCATGGGTCACTACCTAGTTATCCAAAGATGGAAACCGGAATTCCTCCCGTTTGAAGATGAATTTAAAAGAGTCTCCGTTTGGATAAGAGTTCCAGGGCTCCCCATCGAGTATTATGATGACCATATTCTCTGGCGCATAGGTGATGTGGTCGGGCATACAATAAAAATTGATCCTAACACTCTTAAGCAATATGAAGAAGAACTTGGACCGAGTATGGTTACGGCGAGAGGACGCTACGCACGTATCTGTGTAGAGGTGGACCTCCGGAAAGTTTTGATAGCCAGGTTCAAATTGCATGGAAAGGTATATCGGCTGGAGTATGAAGGACTCCATTTGATATGCTTTAATTGTGGATGCTTTGGACACCATAAAGAACACTGCCCCTTTGCTTGCTGATAAGCCCAGTGAAAATGCCCAGAGTGCAGAGGGTCCATCAGAGACGGTGATGAAGGCTATGGAGGACCAGGGGGTTGCTGAGGAACGGCCGACGGTGGAGGAGAATTTTGGACCGTGGATGATGGTGCAGCGCAGATCACGTACAAAATCCAGTACCGTATCAGGCCAAGATAGTACGCATGCATTAAATCAGGGGGTTTCCAAAAAAATATGATTCCTAGGGGATCAGGCTCGAGATTCGCATTATTGGGTGATAATGATAAGGAGAATAATTTGGCACTTAATTCTGAAGGAAATCAGGGGACAGTGGATCAGACCAATAATTATGAAGATATGAACCAACCCGAAAAACAAGGAGCATCTCTGGTTGACTCTATGAGTGTGGGGGATCGTGGTAGATTATGTGGGGCCAACATGGACGCGTCTCTTGAATGCGAAAAACAATGCAGTCTGGAAGTTACCAATTTGAGAAAGGAGAATTCCCTACGCAAGTTTAAGTCCAATGCTCGCGGAGAAAAGAGATGCTTCACTGAGAGTTCTGAGCCCATTAAGGATAAGGTGAAGTTGTGGCTTCAATCATAAAAAGGGGGTTGAATTGTGATTGAATAAAATTTCTGCAATTTCTATGTACACTTTTTCTGCTCAAGGTTTAGCCTTGGCTTAATACAAAGAAATAAACTCACAGAAGATAATGGTTAGCTGATTTTAGTTTCACAGAAGATGTATATTTAGTTATGTGTTATGGCAGTGATAAATAATAGTAAAGAGAGAGTAAAGAAGATGACACACAGAGATTTTATACTGGTTCACCTCTTCCAACCTGAGGCTACGTCCAGTCCCTACACTTGTAGGATTTTCTCACTCTTTTAATCAAATTACAATCTTCTTGGGTAACCTTACCACTAGTATTCTTTACCTGCCTCTTCAGGCTAACAACAACCTAACAAACTCAGATTTTCCACTGAATACTTACTGCAGAACCTTCTGCAGAAGATTCAGTCTCCAGAATACTTACAAGTACCTTCTGCAGATTCTGTAAACCAACTGAGATCACCAAATCTCAGTAAACCTCACTGAAATCCCTTTCCCTTACTGCTCAGAAGAAGGAAATGCACCTGCACACCTCTCTTGAGACTTTTACAATGAATATGAGAAAGAATAAAAACAAACAAGGCTCAAAATAATACAATACTTGCACAGCAGAAGCAAAATGATGAGCCAAGACTCTCTCTAAAAGCTTTTCAGACCAGAAAGCACAAATATGAAGGAGAGAGAAATTGTCCAGAAGATTGAAGAAGTGAAACTGCAGAAATATATGTATCTTCTGGAGTGAGGTGAGTTCCAAGTGTGGAGGAACTCTCCTTTTATAGAGGGCTAGAGTAAAGTAGTCGTTGGACATCCAGCTGGCTTCAGGAAATGTCCCTTTCTCTGTTGCAGCAAGTGCAGGCTTTACAGCTGTCAAGTTTGACCAGCTCTTCCTTCTGCAGAGTATCTTCTGCAGGCTGTTTTCGGGCTATTTCTCAAAGCTTTTCTTCTGCAGACATGATAAACTCTTCCAGTATAGTATTTTCATTTATTTTAGAATCAGCTGGTCCATTGGAATTATGAGAAGATGAGAAGAAGAAGATTAATATGAATTTAGCCTTATTTGCATCTTCTGCAGTAATTCATTCCTTCTGCAGGGTTTCTGGAGGTTCATTCTTCTTGCAGATATTTTTTAAATACATCATTTGCTTGATTGAGAGTATTTTTAGGTATGTTATGCAACTGTAACCTTAGAAGATAGAGAATCCAATCTGTCCTTTGCTTCCTGACATGATTTGCTCCTTCTGCAGACTTAATGATCTAAGGTATTTCTTTAGGACTGCCATCTATCTTCTGATAATCCTCATAAAAGATGTTTTAAATATATCTTGATGCTTGGCAGCCTGAGATGAGCTTTTCTCTTTCTTTTACAAAATGAATCTTCTTTCTAAAGGAATTTTATTATGATTTCTTCTTCTAGAGAGCTGTTCTTATCTTCTGGAGGATAGCAGTATCCATCTCATGATTTCTCAGTATGAATTATATATATTTTTCACATATTTGTCATTCTTGTCAAATCTGAGACTTATCTTATTAAATGAGTGATATTCATTTCTTTCTTTTGTTGCTCACTTGTACCTTCTGCAGATGTTTTCCTGTATCTTCTGAACATTCACTTGAACAAAATCATTAGTCCTTAGAGTTCAGAATTATTCCAAGTAAACCTTGATTAGTTGTCATTATTAAAACACTTTTTAAGGGATTCTTGGACCTTACAATCTCCCCATTTTTTATGATGACAACCTGTCAAGTTTTACATTGTTATAATTCTGAAAAAAAAAATACTCCCCTTGAATGTATGCAGGTATCTTTGAGGGATATGATTTATTCAATTTACTGTTGATGTTATAGCTGAGAATGTTAGTTTAAATGCACATTTTGTTTGAAGAATGTGTTAACAGAATTGTGGTGCATAGTTTTCCTGTTAACTAATTCATACATTTTTAGTTCATGAAACACTTATAGCAACAAGAGAAAGCACGTTTCAATTGAGCATCAAAAGACAAGTCCATTGATCACATTAAACAAGACAAGGATCATTCAATAGTCATTCCAGAAATATGAGACATAATCAATGTCATACAAAAAGTAAGCCAAATTGAAATTGATTTCTCCTAACAGATTCCTAAGACATAACAATGTCAAACAACCTACTACTCCTACTACTTCTCCCCCTTTGTCATCTATAAAAAGAAACTAATATGGTCTAGGAGAGGCAGAATCATCATCTTCTTCTACTTGGAGGGTGAAGAATGATCAGAAGATGATGAGGTAGTTGGTTGGAGGATATTCTGAGGAGGCTGGTATTGATTGAAAGGCATCTGTGGTGCTTGAGGAGCTATGACAGGCAGAACAAAGGTATTGAGCCAAAATTGGTGCTGTGTAAACCTCTCTATCATCTCATTTACTGAATTTTGCAGGATATTGACATTGGAGAACAATTTTTTTTTATATCTGCCTTAATCTTCCTCACTTATCTTTCAATGGATTGAGAAGAGGGAGGCTCAGATTTGTCAGTGGGAGCAGCAGCTTCTGGTCCAGTAGCTTCATCCTTCTGCAGAGGCTTAGAAGGCATATCTTCCTTTTCAGCACTTAGTTGCTGTAGAAATGTTTCCATGGATGAGAGATGGACAGACACAACAGGAATATTGTCTTTGAGAGGAATAGCAGTAGGAATGGAAGAATCCAGAATTGGGGAAGCAAGGAATTGATTCACCAGATCAGTTCCAAAGGTGCCTGCAAAAGGAGTGGATTGATTTTCTTCCTTCTGCATAGATTCCTTTGCAATCCATTCTTTTGCAATAGCTACAACAACTGTGGGAGATTGATGTTGAATGGGTGGTTGAGTGTTTGCCAGCATGGCCAAGGTATTGACAGCTAACCCTTCTGCAGAAGCTAGTGATGCTTCCCTTTCTTCTTCTGCAGAATCACCTTCTCTGGAAGCAGTGTGCAAAGGAAAAGCATCTTCTTCTTCTTCTTCAATATATGATGGTTCTTTGAAGGGTGATGGAGGAGAGAGACATTCTTGAACATCCTTCTTAACTTCTGAAGAAGATGTCTTCTGTACTTTGCTAAGCTCTCCTTCTCCAGAAGATGCAGTCAAACCTTTCCTTTTTCTGGAGAAGGTCTTTAGCTCTTCTTTCTTCTTCTTGGTTCTTGGAGCCTTTTCTTCTTCTGAAGTTCCTTCTGCTTCACTGCTACTACTGGAGAATAACTCTGAAGGTGTGGGGTGTACCATCTTCATTTTCTTAATGTTCTTTCTATTAAAGAAGGTGCAGCTGTCTTCACATTCCTCATCCTCAAGAGGCACATTATACAATCTGAAGATTTTGGTTAATAGCATGTCGTATGGTAGGCTGGCATAAGCTCTCTTTGGATTGGCTGAGTAAATCATGCTTCTAAGAAGCAGATAGGATAGAGAAAGTGGTTTTCCAATCAGCAAATGATACATAACTAGTAAGTCTTGGCCTGTAACCTTCTCAAGGGTTCCAGCTCTAGGAAGAATGGAGTAACAACACATTTTATGGAATAGCCTACAAATGGGGATTAGTTTACTAGAGACAAGAGGTAGGCCAGGTTGGCTAAGGACTTTTCTGACTACTTCTTCTTTGGTTATGCTTGCAGAAGCATACCAAGTATCTTTATACAGATGATTTTCACAGGAAGAAAGATTAAGAACTTCCTCAATGATGCTTGGAGTGAGTATGATGGTTGATCCTTTGATGTCAGCAACAAGTGAGTTCCCATCACTCTTATAGTTACTTGCAGAAGCATAGAAGGCTTTGATCAGCCTTGGATAGACAGGTTCTCTAAAGACAAGAAAGTTCCCCATCCTTGCTTCTGAAGAAAGTAATTAATATCCCATCCTCCTCTTCTTATCTCCCTTAACATGAAGACTCTGCCAGGAATGATATTTTTCCATTTCCACTTTTCAGAGAATGCCTTGAGCATCTCTGAATCTTCAAATAGATCAAGATTACTATCTTCTGGATCCTCAGAAGGATCACTTTCCTCTCTGCTATCTTCTTCTGAAGCATTTTTCTCATCTTTTGGACAAACTTGAGTAGCAATGGGAGACGCAGGTTCAGGTGGAGAGTCAATCCCAATGGGATTGTTTGGATCATTTCCAATTGTATGGAAGAAGGTTTTAAGCCTATCAGATCTTCTAACTCTAAAAACAGGGGTATCAGTAGGAGGAGCATTTGAGAATGGGGGTGCTGAGACAGACTGTGGTTCAGTAGAGGCTGAAGAAGGTTCAGCTGGTGTTGGTTCAGCTAGTGCTGAAACAGTTTCTTCAACTAATGGTTCTGTTGGAGTTGATTGTGCCATGGGAGGTTCAGTTGAAAGAGGTTGAACTAGTAGGGCTTCAGAATATGGAACTATTTCCATTCCAGTATTTTCGTATTCCTCTTGGCTTCCATTATCTGAGATAGGAGAGGAAGTGGAGGCATTTTTGCAGGCAATTGCTTTCATCCTCATTTTGTCTCTTGAGCAGAAAAACAGAGTATGTGAGAACAAGGTTGCAGCAAGTTTCAGGAACATAGAGAGGGTATGAAGATGAAGGGTTGAGTTCCTTAGTTAAGAAATAGAGTGTTTAACTAGTCGTTTGATAGGAAAGAGATCATGGGAGAGAAAGAGAAAGAGTAGCGCGTTTTTTGAAGCTTGGTTGTTGCAAACGGTAACATTGCTTTCAATTACCTTATTAGTGCAACTAACTTTATTTTTAAAATAGAGAGACAAAAGGTTTCTTTAGATTAACTTGCACTTAGAAAGCCAAGCACCCTGCTACCCGTGTCATGTCCTTTTCAAGGTTGACCTAGGAGAGAGAATTATAAGAGATTGACAGTGACCTTTCCTAGTACAGATTTTCAGGGCTATTTAGAAAGGCTGTGATGGTAGGTCAGATAAGGTTCAGACCTTGGAGAAGAACATTCTTCTTCTTGTAGCAGAAGGAAGATGTTCTGCACATTGTTGCAGAAGGAACAACTTTATCCCAAGGCTATACTTTCTGCATAAGGTATAAATACCTTCTCTGTACATAACAGAACTACAAATTCAAACAAGGATAACACAATCAATTATTGCATTCAAGAGCATTTAATTTAATAATCTGCACATGTTTAATTTCTCTCTAATAAACACAAACCTATCTTCTACAAGGGGTTTAGTGAAAATGTCAGCAACTTGAAGCTTGGTTTCTATGAATTTAAGTTCAATCTCACTTTTCTGAACATGATCCCTAATGAAATGATGCTTTATATCAATGTGTTTAGACCTAGAATGTTGTATAGGATTCTTGGACAAGTTTATGGCACTTGTATTGTCACAAAATATAGGGATTTTTGTGTACCTTAAGCAATAGTCCTCCATTTGATGCTTTATCCATAACATTTGAGAGCAGCAGCTTGCAGCAGATACATATTCTGCTTCTGCAGTAGATAAAGCTATGGTAGGTTGCTTCTTGCAGGACCATGAAACCAATGCTTCTCCAAGAAATTGACATCCACCAATTGTGCTCTTTCTATCTAGTCTATCTCCAGCATAATCAGCATCACAGTATCCTATCAAGTCAAATTTTGTACCTTTCTTGTACCAAAGACCAAGATCAGTGGTTCCAACAAGATATCTGAGTATTCCCTTCACAGCAGCAACATGTGATTCTTTTGGAGAAGATTGAAATCTAGCACATAGTCCTACAGAAAATAGAATGTCTGGTCTACTAGCAGCTAAATATAATAGGGATCCTATCATCCCCCTATACTCTTTCTCAGATACAGATTTTCCATTTTCATCCAGATCTAGAACTATAGAAGGATGCATGAGAGTTCCCATGGATTTTGATCCTTCCATTTTGTATCTTCTGAGAAGATCCTTAATGTACTTTTCTTGGTAAATAAAAATTCCAGATTCTTCTTGCTTTATTTGTAATCCAAGAAAGTATTTGAGTTCTCCCATAAGACTCATTTCAAATTCTCCTTTCATTAAATTAGAAAAATCTTGACACATTTTTATATTTGTTGATCCAAAAATGATGTCATCCACATAAATTTGCACAATTAGTAGATCCTTCTTAATAGTTTTCTTAAACAAAGTAGTGTCAATTTTTCCTCTAGAAAATTCATTGTTAAGAAGGAAACTGCTTAATCTTTCATACCAAGCTCTAGGAGCTTGTTTTAAACCATATAAAGCTTTAGTGAGTTTGAAAACATCATTTGGATGTTTTTGATTTTCAAAACCAGGGGGCTGGTGCACAAACACCTCCTCATTTATGTAACCATTTAAAAATGCACTTCTAACATCCATTTGGTAAACCTTAAAGTTTTTGTAAGCAACAAAAGCAAGTAGAATTCTAATAGCTTCTAATCTTGCTACAGGTGCAAAAGTTTCATCAAAATCAATACCTTCTTGTTGGTTATACCCTTGAGCCACTAACCTTGCTTTGTTTCTGATTACATTACCTTCTTCATCCATTTTGTTTCTGAAAACCCATTTAGTGCCAATAATGGGGTGATCTTCTGGAGAAGATACTAGTGTCCACACCTTATTCTTCTCAAATTGATCCAGTTCTTCTTTCATTGCTTCTACCCAAGATTCATCTTCTAGGGCTTCATTTACATTATTTGGTTCAATTTGAGACAAGAATGCTGAATTGTTCTCATTATTTCTGAGTTGTGATCTGGTTCTAACTCCTTCTGCAGTGCTTCCAATGATTTGTTCATGAGGATGATTGGTGATTAGCTTCCAGCTCTTAGGAAGGCTTTCTTTAGCTACATCAGTATCTTCTGCAGAACCTTCTGCAGGAATTTCTTGTTCTTCTGTATCTTCTGGTGAGCCATTTCTGTTAGAAGATTGCTTCTGCAGTAGCTCACCTTCATTATCTGATTCTTTTCTATGTTTTTCTTGACAAGAGGGATTAGTATCATCGAAAACTACATGCATGCTTTCTTCTATGGTTTGATTCTTGATATTATAGATTCTATATGCTTTTGAAGTAGTAGAATATCCAAGAAAAATTCCTTTTTAAGATTTTGCATCAAACTTTTCAAGATTTTCCTTGTTGTTCAAGATGAAACAATCACATCCAAATACATGAAAATATCTAATGTTGGGTTTTCTTCCTTTCCATATTTCATATGGAGTTTTATTTAGGATGCTTCTGATGGAAACTCTGTTAAGTATATAGCAAGCAATTGATACAGCTTCAGCCCAAAAGTATTTTTGAATGCCACTATCACTTAACATGGTCGTAGCCATTTCTTGGAGGGTTCTATTTTTCCTTTTTACAACTCCATTTTGTTGTGGAGTTCTAGGACAAGAAAAGTTGTGTGAAATTCCATTTTCATCAAAGAAGTTCTTAAAAGAGTGATTTTCAAATTCCCCTCCATGATCACTTCTTACAGAAGCTATCAGTTGGCTACTTTCATTTTGTATCTTCTTGGAGAAGATCTTGAAAGCATCAAAGGATTCATCCTTAGTTGTAAGAAATAAAACCCATGTGAATCTATAATAGTCATCTACAATAACAAGTCCATATTTCTTTCCTCCTAGACTTGGTGTTTTAGAAGGTCCAAACAAATCTATATGCAGTAGTTCCAATATTCTTTTAGTAGTAATTACATTCTTAGGATGAAAACTTGATTGTGTATGTTTTCCTTTTACACATGCATCACACATTCTATCCTTTTCAAATTTGATTTTTTGTAAACCTCTAACTAGATCTAGCTTAGACAGTTTGGAAATGCTTTTCATGTTTAGATGACCTACTTTCCTATGCCATGTCCATTTGTCATTTTCAAAAGAAGCGAAACATGTATGATCAGATAGTTCTTCTAAGCATATGCTATATAAGTTTTTGCTTCTAATACCAGAAAATAGGACCTTCTTTGTAGATGCTTCTCTAATTTCACATAATGTTGGTTGAAACATAACTTCATAGCCACTGTCACATAACTGACTTATGCTAAGAAGATTATGTTTTAACCCTTTCACATAATACACATTATTAATTTGAGTAGAATTTTTCATACCTATCTTTCCAATACCTTTGATGTGAGCTTTGTTGTTCCTCCTTCCATTCTGTGAAGAAGTATGAATTTGCTCTTGTCTCCAGTCATATGTCTTGAGCAGCCACTGTCCAAGAACCATAGCTCTTTCTTCTTGAGGGATTTTCCTTTTTCCTACATCAGAATAAAGTAATGATTTAGGTACCCAAATCTTTTTGGGTCCTGAAGGGTTAGATACCTTTCTTTTAAAGCTCCCTTTTCTTTTGTAATAATTATGAGCAATGTGTCCAATTTTGTTACACCAAGAACATTTAGGAGGTTGCCTTTTAGCAGGAACAAAGACTGTTTTCTTAGTGTTTGATGCTCCTATTTCATGAAATCCTAATCCTCTTTTATCAGTGGTTTCTCTACCATTTCCTATTAGTTTATTTAAGTTATGTGTACTGCTAATAAATCTACTTAAGTCTGTTTGCAGTTCATTAATCTTCTTCTGCAGAAGATAGTTTTCCTTCTGCAGTGATGCATAATTTGTATCTTCTGCAGGATTCTCTTTTATTACCCTAACCTGTTCAGACAATTTAAAGTGTGATTGTTGAAGACATTTATTGGTTTTAATTAGTTTATCATTATCTTCCTTCAATTTTTCATTTTCCTCTTTAAATTTAATGAGTTGTTCTTTAAGAAGTGCACATTTTTGTGCAAGTGTGTGAGAGTCAGATAGTAAGTTTTCAAATGCATCTTCTAGTTCTCTATATGCAGTAGGAGTATATGTGATTACCTCACTTTCTTCATCATTACTTCCAGCCATGAGACATAGGTTTGCTGCTTCTTCTTCTCCAGAATCTTCTTCTTCTGAGGAGCTGTCTGAATCATCCCAAGTTGTCATAATAGCTTTCTTCATCTGGAAGATTTTTGAGTCTCTTTTTAGCTGTGGACATTCTGATTTGAAGTGTCCTGGCTTGTTGCATTCAAAGCAGATTACTTGTGCCTTTGAGTTTTTAGCTTTCTGTCCTTCATTCTTGAAGTTGAAGCTTTTCCTTCCTCTGCCTTTTCTTCTTATTAGCTTCTAGATTCTTCTTGACATGAATGCAAGTTCATCATCCTTTTCTGATGATGTTTCATCTTCTTCAGAAACATCTACTTCTGTAGGAGTCAAACTGTTTCTTCTGGAAGTGCTTGCTTTTAGAGAAATGGACTTTCCTTTTCTTGGTAATTCATCCATGAGTTCTTGCTCATGAACTTTCAGTGAACCAAGCAATTCATCTAACTTTAGAACATCAAGATTTTTAGCTTCTTGAATTGATGTTACCTTAGGTCTCCATATTTTTGGAAGACTTCTAAGGATTTTTCTCACTTGCTCTTGGTTTGAGTAGCTTTTCCCAAGAGATTTTAAGTAATTAATAATGACAGTGAATCTACTGAACATTTCATCAATAGATTCATGTTCAACCATGCTGAACATTTCATATTGATGAATCAATATATTAATTTTTGATTCTTTAACCTGATTTGTTCCCTCATGGGCTATTTTGAGAGTATCCCATATTTCTTTAGCTATTGAGCATCCAGCAACCTTGTCATATTCTCCCCTGCTTAGTGAACAGAGAAGGAAGAATTTGGCTTTGGAGTTCAGAAGATACTTCTGCTTATCTTCTGATGTCCAATCTGCTCTAGCTTTTGGTTGAGGATCTTCTTCTTGTACTTCTGATTCTCCTTCTTTGGGAGGAGTAAGAAATCTTGTTCTTCTTATCATAGGAATGAAATTTCCTTTTTCAACAACATCCCAAAGATCAATGTCTTGGGATTCTAGGAACAATTTCATTATGTCCTTCCAATAGTAGTAGTCTTTTCCATCAAATGAAGGTGGTCTATTTGTGGATGAACCTTCTGGTATGAACATTGCAGCTCCATGATTAGCCATTTCCCTTGATCTTTTCCTCTCTTACTGTTAAGTAAGCTCAACCCAAGAGGCAACGGACTTTCCTTTTCTTGGTAATTCATCCATGAGTTCTTGCTCATGAACTTTCAATGAACCAAGCAATTCATCTAACTTTAGAACATCAAGATTTTTAGCTTCTTGAATTGCTGTTACCTTAGGTCTCCATATTTTTGGAAGACTTCTAAGGATTTTTCTCACTTTCTCTTGGTTTGAGTAGCTTTTCCCAAGAGATTTTAAGTAATTAATAAAGACAGTGAATCTACTGAACATTTCATCAATAGATTCATGTTCAACCATGCTGAACATTTCATATTGATGAATCAATATATTGATTTTTGATTCTTTAACCTGATTTGTTCCCTCATGGGCTATTTTGAGAGTACCCCATATTTCTTTAGCTGTTGAGCATCCAACAACCTTGTCATATTCTCCCCTGCTTAGTGCACAGAGAAGGAAGAATTTGGCTTTGGAGTTCAGAAGATACTTCTGCTTATCTTCTGAGGTCCAATCTGCTCTAGCTTTTGGTTGAGGATCTTCTTCTTGTACTTCTTATTCTCCTTCTTTGGGAGGAGTAAGAAATCTTGTTCTTCTTATCATAGGAATGAAATTTCCTTTTTCAACAACATCCCAAAGATCAATGTCTTGGGATTCTAGGAACAATTTCATTCTGTCCTTCCAATAGTAGTAGTCTTTTCCATCAAATGAAGGTGGTCTATTTGTGGATGAACCTTCTGGTATGAACATTGCAGCTCCATGATTAGCCATTTCCCTTGATCTTTTCCTCTCTTACTGTTAAGTAAGCTCAACCCTAGAGGAAAGCTCAGGTACCAATTGAAGTTGTGGCTTCAATCACAAGAAGAGAGGTTGAAATGTGATTGAATAAAATTTCTGCAATTTCTTTGTACATTTTTTCTGCTCAAGGTTTAGCCTTGGCTTAGTACAAAAAATTAAACTCACAGAAGGTAATGGTTAGCTGATTTTAGTTTCACAGAAGATGTATATTTATTTATGTGTTATGGAAGTGATAAATAATAGTAAAGAGAGAGTAAAGAAGATGACACACAGAGATTTTATACTGGTTCACCTCTTCCAACCTGAGGCTACGTCCAGTCCCTACACCTGTAGGATTTTCTCACTCTTTAATCAAATTACAATCTTCTTGGGTAACCTTACCACTAGTATTCTTTACCTGCCTCTTTAGGCTAACAACAACCTAACAAACTCAGATTTTCCACTGAATACTTACTGCAGAACCTTCTGCAAAAGATTCAGTCTCCAAAATACTGCAAGTACCTTCTGCAGATTTTGTAAACCAACTAAGATCACCAAATCTCAGTAAACCTCACTAAAATCCCTTTCCCTTACTGCTCAGAAGAAGGAAATGCACCTGCACACCTCTCTTGATACTTTTACAATGAATATGAGAAAGAATAAAAACAAACAAGGCTCAAAACAATACAATACTTGCACAGCAGAAGAAAAATGATGAGCCAAGACTCTCTCCAAAGCTTTTCAGACCAGAAAGCACAAATATGAAGTAGAGAGAAATTGTCCAGAAGATTGAAGAAGTGAAACTGCAGAAATATATGTATCTTCTGGAGTGAGGTGAGTTCCAAGTGTGGAGGAACTCTCCTTTTATAGAGGGTTGGAGTAAAGTAGCCGTTGGACATCCAGCTGGCTTCAGGAAATGTCCCTTTCTCTGCTGCAGCAAGTGCAGGCTTTACAGCTGTCAAGTTTGACCAGCTCTTCCTTCTGTAGAGTATCTTCTGCAGGCTGTATTCGGGCTATTTCTCAAAGCTTTTCTTCTGCAGACATGATAAACTCTTCCAATATAGTATTTTCACTTATTTTAGAATCAACTGGTCCACTGGAATTATGAGAAGATGAGAAGAAGAAGATTAATATGAATTTAGCCTTCTTTGCATCTTCTGCAGTAATTCATTCCTTCTGCAGGGTTTCTGGAGGTTTATTCTTCTTGCAGATCTTTTTGAAATACATCATTTGCTTGATTGAGAGTATTTTTAGGTCTGTTATGCAACTATAACCTTAGAAGATAGAGAATCCAATCTGTCCTTTGGTTCCTGACATGATTTGCTCCTTCTGCAGACTTAATGATCTATGGTATTTCTTTAGGACTGCCATCTATCTTCTGATAATCCTCATAGAAGATGTTTTAAATATATCTTGATGCTTGGCAGCCTGAGATGAGCTTTTCTCTTTCTTTTACAAAATGAATCTTCCTTCTAAAGGAATTTTATTATGATTTCTTCTTCTAGAGAGTTGTTCTTATCTTCTGGAGGATAGCAGTATCCATCTCATGATTTCTCAGTATGCATTATATCTATTTTTCACAGATTTGTCATTCTTGTCAAATCTAAGACTTATCTTATTAAATGAGTGGTATTCATTTCTTTCTTTTGCTGCTCACTTGTACCTTCTGCAGATGTTTTCCTGTATCTTCTGAACATTCACTTGAACAAAATCATTAGTCCTTAGAGTTCAGAATTATTCCAAGTAAACCTTGATCAGTTGTCATTATTAAAACACTTTTTAAGGGATTCTTGGACCTTACATAAGGGGGATCACGTAGTGGGCCGAGCATCGAATGGACCTTCTATGCCACTATTGAGAGGGTTAGAGTCCCATGCTGCGGTGGGCCCATTTCGTAAGAAGGATGTGCAAAATTCAACAGGCTCTCTATCTGTTGCTGGAGAACCCAATTGTCTTGAGTCAAATGGAGATACCTTAGCCCCTCATGGACGGCCACCTGATGAAAACGTGCCTTTGATAGAAGCTGGGAATATTAATACGTCCCAGGGGTAGCATGACACTGAACCACCAGACAAGGATGTTACCATGTTGGAATTATCCAATGATCAAGATGGCTTAGTGCAGGAGCGTAAGTCTCATGAGAGTGATCAGGATGCTTGTATCCAGGAGGACCAACCCATGGTGGGCACCCATACCTAATGGGTTTGTTGATGAATTTCTTAACGTGGAATATAAGGGGGGCTGCTTCTCGTACTGTACCCCCTCTATTACATGATTTGGTGAATAAACACAAAGTGAGTTTATTGGCTATTTTTGAGCCAAGAGTCAGTGGTAAGCAAGCAGATAGAGTTATCAAAAAATGTGGTTTCCAGTACAATTTCCGTGTTGAAGCATCAGGATTTTCAGGTGGAATTTGGATCCTATGGAATGAGGACAACTTCAAGCTGGAGGTTATTCAGAGCCATGCCCAGTATGTGCACCTCAAAGTTACCCCCCTTAATGGTGATGGCCATTGGTTTTTAACCTGTGTATATGGCAACCCGCGCATGCACATTTGTAATATCCTTTGGAGGGAGCTTCAGGATATTGCAACTAATATGAGGGACCCTTGGGTAGTTGGAGGCGACTTCAATGCCCACTTGCATGATTATGAGAAGTCTGGTGGTGGTCCCCCGAACTTGGCTTCTATGTGTAGATTCAGGGAGTGCATGGAGTCTTGTCAGCTCTTAGACGGGGGTTTTATTGGCCCCCCTTTTACATGGGAATGGAGAAATATAAAGGAGAGAATTGATAGAGTTTATGTGTAATAGTCTTTGGAGGTTGAAGTTCGAGGATGCATCCATTCATCATCTCCCTACCCTGAAGTCGGATCACAAGCCTTTGCTGGTTAAAATGGTTGAGTTTGAGAATGTTCAGCGTGGTAATAAACCTTTTAGGTTCATGGCATCTTGGCTTGTGGATAAATCCTTTGAGAAAGTGGTGACCGATGCCTGGAAGGTTGAGGGGGATTGGCACTATAAGGTCAAGAAGTTTCAGGAGAATGCATTGGAGTGGAATGTGAATTGCTTTGGCAATATCTTCCATAGAAAAAGAAGAATAATGTCCAGGATGGAAGGTATCAATAACAAGTTGCAAATGAATGCAAGCCGTGGTCTAAAGAAGTTGTTGCATAGACTGTGGAGGGAGTATAACAGGATACTTGAACAGGAGGAACTTATGTGGAGACAGAAAGCTAGATGTGATTGGTTCAAATCAGGTGATAGAAATACTAGGTTTTTCCATATGACCACCATAGTTAGAAGAAAGCGAAATCGAATTGAAGCCCTTACTTCAGATGATGGATGTTTGATTGTTGATAAAAAGGGGGTCCATGACGAGGTGGTTTGTTTTTTCAAGAAGCTATACGAAGAGGAGGGAAGCACCTTTGCTATGCTGAGACGTGGGTTGTTCCCTCAAATTTCACAGGTGAAACTGTTGGAGATTCAAGTCCTGCCTCTTCCTACTGAAATAAAAGATGTTTTTAGTATGGGTGCTCTAAAAGCACCTGGGCCTGATGGGCTGAACCCCCTATTTTATCAATCGCAATGGAGTATTGTTGGCCATGATACTTGTGACTTGGTTCGTGAGGTCTTCATGAATCCAGGTAAGATTGTTGAAATTAACCACACTTTGATTACTCTGATCCCTAAAGTTGATAACCCTGATAGAGTAAACTAGTTTCTCCCAATTAGTCTTTGTAATGTAATTTATAAAACCATTACAAAAATTGTGGCTACTAGGATGAGAAATATTATGGGGGATCTGATTTCTCCTAATCGGTGTAGCTTTGTTCCTGACAGACATATCTCAGATAATGTTGTCATTGCTCAGGAAATTTTCCACAACATGAGACATATGAGGGGAGATAAGGGGTTTTTTGCTTTGAAGGTAGACTTGGAAAAAGCATATGACAGAATACGGTGAGATTTTTTATTGGATACTTTACATGATATTGGTTTTGGTGATAGCTTCTGTGAATGTCTCCACTTATACTATGCAAATCCTTATTAATGGGGAGAAGACTGATTTCTTCCGGCCATCCAGAGGATTGAGACGGGGTGATCCTTTGTCACCATACTTATTTGTTTTGTGTCTCGAAAGACTAGCACATATAATTCAGACTAGAGTTGCTAATGGAAATTGGAAGCCTATCACTTTATGCCGGAATGGTCCACTCATTAGCCATCTATTCTTTGCTGATGACTTACTTATTTTTGGAGAAGCTTCTAGCCACCAGATTGAAGTTGTTGCTGAATGCCTTGAATTATTTTGCCAAGTGTCGGGCCAAAAAGTCAACATGGCCAAATCAAAAATTCTTTTCTCCAAAAACGTTCATAGCAGTCGTGCTATACACTTGAGCCAGTTAGTGGGTTTCAGCCTCACTCATGATTTAGGTCGTTACCTGGGTGTGCCTCTTCTTCATAAAAGGCCCACAAGGAGCACCTATGATTTTATTATTCAGAAGACCCAACAAAGACTGAGCGCTTGGAGAGCAGAATCGTTAGCATTTGCTGGACGTGTTACTCTTGCAAAATCTGTATTGGCCGCTTTACCAACGTACACAATGCAAACTATGCTTCTCCCTAAAGCCGTGTGTAATGAATTAGAGCGGCTGCATAGGGACTTCATTTGGAATAGTTCTGAGTCTAGAAAGTGGCACTCCGTTGCTTGGGATAAATTCCGTAAACCCAGGAGATTGGGTGGTCTGGGTTTCAAGTCTCTCTTCGACTTCAATCAGGCCATGATGATGAAATTGGGGTGGGCCTTAATAAACGATCCTGATGCCTACTGGGTCCGTGTGATTAGGTCCAAGTACATGTGTGGTGATGCTGTTATACCAAGGGTGGTGCGAAAGTCTAAAGAGTTTCTCTTGTGGAGGGGAATCCGGTTGACTTGGCAGCATGTGTTGAAAGGTTTGAGATGGGTTGTTGGTGACGGGTCTTCTATTAGCTTTTGGGAAGATAAGTGGTTAATGTCAGGTACCATATTGAGAGATGTGTGCCTCTGTCCTTACCAGGACATTTGGTCAACGCTTCCTGTCAGCTCGTTCTCTGAGAGTGCTCACGGTTGGAAGCTGGATGGCCTGCGTGATGTGCTTCCTTTGGAGGCGGTGGAGGAAATCAATGCTCATATGTGCCCTTGCGAGGATCTTGGTCCAGATTCTGTAATCTGGGGTGGCACTTCCAACGGTGCCTTTTCAACAAAGTCAGCCTATACTATCATCAACAATCCCGCCCCTGGTTTACCGGATCCAATTTGGAATCTCATTTGGAGGTGGGAAGGCCCGGAAAGGGCGAAGTGTTTACTGTGGGTTATCCTTCATAAAGGATTAAAGACTAGGAGCAAAGGTTTTAATGGTGGATTTATGGATTCCAATCTTTGTCCTCTATGCATGAATTATGAGGAAACTAGCCTCCATATTCTGAGGGATTGTTGTCATACCCGTGGTGTGTGGGTAGCTCTCTCCAACGGGGTGCTCCCTGGAAATTTCTCTCACCAGAACTTATCATATTGGATCTCTTCCAATTTGAATTGTGCAGCTGGCCAAGATTGGAACGTTCTGTTCGGCATTGCAGTGTGGTTGATTTGGCAAGGAAGAAATGCGTGGGTTTTTGAAGGGGTGAACTTCAATAGCACGAATATCGCTCATAGGATTTTTGCTTATGCACAAATTGGGTCAGCAGCTCAGACTCTCCCTGTCCGTAACCCTCCGAGTTACAGGGAGGAGCTCATCCGGTGGAACTTCCCGGATCCTAGGTGCCTTAAAATTAATGTTGATGGTTCTGTTAGATAGGGGACGAATCAGGCTGGTTGTGGAGGGGTATTCCGTGGTGCAAATGGCAATTGGATGCTTGGTTTTTCAATGAATTTGGGGAAAGGTAGCGTCCTTCTTGCTGAGCTTAGAGCTATAGAAATGGCTCTGAAAATTGCTTGGGAGAATAGGTTGACAAATATCTGTGTGGAGAGTGATTCATTGACAGCAATTTCTCTTATTCAGAAGGGTATTTTATCCTCTCATCCGTTCGCAAATATTTTGAAGAAAATTCACCTTTGGAAACAAAGAATTGGCACATCAGTTTCTCTCACACATTCAGGGAAGGTAATAGGATTGCAGATTGGCTTGCTCATTCAGCTCATTCCAGGTCCCTAGGTCTCCATATCATAGTTGTTCCCCAGGGGAGTGTCTAGATCTCATTTGGCAAGACTCTGTTGGAGTTGCTTTTAATCGTAGTGTTGTTTCTTTGTTTTTTGGCATTTTGGCCTCCATGTAACAAAAAAAAGTATTTTAAAAAAAACAAAGTAATATATAAAAAAAAAGGAAAGAAAAGGGATCAGAGCCAGAGTGACTCTTCACGCCCCTTTATCACAAAACACACACTCTATTTTTATTTTCAGCAAGAGAAACCCTAAGAGGGAGAAAGGAAGAAGGAAAAGGGGAGAAACGGGGGCGCGGTGGAGAAGTGAGAGTTGCGGCCAGAGAGGAGGGAGAAGAAGATGGTTGCTCGCGACGGTGGATGGCTTGGGAGGAGCTCGATGGTGAGGCTGCAGACTCTGCGCGTGGTGGTGGTTGCTGATCGAGGAAGATGACGGTGGCTGCGGGGAAGAAGACGAGACACGGCGGAGCCCCGGCGGCTGGATGCGGAGGTTGTTGATGGTTGCGCTGCGGTGGTGGTGGCTAGACGGTGATGAAAAGGGGGCTGGACGCGCGTCGCGCGCGCGGAGGAGGAGAGGCTGCACAGCTTACCGGTGGCTGCGGGACTACGACGACTGATGAAGAAGACCAGAGGAGGCACAACCGCGAGCGACTGGACAGGAGCGAACAGAGGCAGAGTTTACGTTCTCCGGCGACCTCCGGCAACGGTGAGTTTTTCTGGTTTTACTTCTCCCATTTTCATTACTCATACTCTTCTAAATTATGAATTTTCACGTCCTATTCTCTTTTTATTTTCAGAATTCATATGGGAGAAGAAAAAAGGACAATGATAGTGGCCTGATTACTAGATTTCTTTCTTTTTTTTATCTCTGTTTTTACTGTAAATGGGACTTGTAATTTGAACTCTGATTTATCCTACATTCCTTCCAATTCCTCTTAAATGATTTTAGTTATGTACTAAAGGTAGTATTGCTATTCAGATTCATATATATTCAAGAATCATACAAGTGAAACCATGAAAATACTGTCAAAGAACAGAGTAGAAAAGAAGAGAAAAAGAAGAGAAACCTGGAGTTACATTCCTTTAGAATTCAAGTGATAGCTTGATTCTTGTCTGTTTCTGTTTTCAATGTTATGCTATTTTCAATGTTATGCTGCTTCTCCCTCTGGTTGTATGTTCTTTTTCTGTATGTGCCTGTTCTCTTTGTTCTTCGTTGTTCTCTATTTCTTTGTTCTTCGTTGTTCTCTGTTGAGAACTCTTTTTTTTTCTGTAACTGTCCCCCCTAACAATGTAATCTTATCCCTTTTTATACATACTGCTATGAGATAACCACCATCTCCCTAATATATGAAACAACTTGCTACTTTTTCTCCATGAACCCATTATCCCAATAACTCCCAACTTTCTCCAAATTTTTAGCAACAAACCAAAGGGTTATCATCATATTTTTATGATTTTCTTTTTTAATTTTCAGATTACTTTAATTATATATTTTTTTGTATCTTTATTATTTTTATTTTGAGATTTATTTACAAATTAAATTAAACAAAGAATGAAATTAAAATAATGTTAGCACGGATAAAATTGGATATTCACAAACAATAAAATAATGGTCAACGATAGAAAGAATAAAAACAAAAGAAGCTCCTAGAACAACATATCTCATTGAGAAGAAAGGAAGAATTTTTAAATAAATATTTTGAGCTATTTTTAAAAATATAGAAAAGAATTTTTTTAAAACAACTTGGCATATCTTAAAAAAAATCTTTTAAAGAAATCATTTTCTAATCCAACCAAACATATTTTCAACCTTTTTTTTTTATATATATATGAGAACAAAAAATGAGCAAACCAAATAGGCCTTAGCTTCTCAAGAGGTAAACAGTCATAGAAACTCACTTTAAAGATTTCTTTTGTTAGTGGTACATATATGAATTTGAAGGTTATCATATTTTATAAACCTTCACAGGGGGTTGAAGTCTTAAGTTCATAGTTCTTCAACTTGTATTTAAAGACGTGATATCTTCTCAAGCCAAAAATATGGTTGAAGCATTTTGTCTCACAAAATGATATAATTTAGTGTTCCAAGATTCAAAATATCAACATCCCTGTTCTGGACCGACATTGAAATCGCTTCATGCCAACTTGCGCTATCATCAGAGATTAGCATATTTTAATGAGATTATCTCGGTCTGACATAGAATACATGTTTCCGAGGTCCTTTTAATTGGAGACCGACTTCGGATCAATTATAAGACAACATCTGAATAATACTTCGTGTGCTATCTCGGATGCTAATTCGATAACCATCTCGAGTGCTTTTCTTTATAATACATCGAGTATATTCTTTCCCATAACGCATGAACTACACTTCACATCGGAGCGTGATTGTAACACACACTTTCTGTTACAACGGTCTAAAAGAATTTCCCGCCTATTTTTACTTATAAATAAACATCCACACAAAGAATCAGGTACGCTTTTGATTCCAACTTACTAAAACTCTGTTGAGATCTTTACTGACTTGAGCATCGGAGTCTCTGCAGGTACTCCACCATCGTGCTCCTCCATCAACTATCGCACAAGTTCACCGTAATCCACTGTTGCAGATTTCCACTCGGACAATCCCATAGAAAGCCCTTTCACCTCTTTTTCCTCCATATTATGTTCCCATTTTCATAGCTTTCATATGACTAATATATTTATCCAACATTGAGCTAATTTTATTTCACAACTAGCTAATTGTAAATTGCAAAATTAGATATGAAAAATGATGAGATCTTTAAACTTCTAGGTTCAACTTAAGCTTATGATCAAAATGTGATGTGCTATTCCATAACGGTTTCCATTGTGGATAGAGGAAACTTGTTTTCACTGTTAAAATTTTAAGCACATTTTCATGTGTCTAATATATTAAGAAATCTCAATGGGCTGTGTCTACTACTCAAAGCACTTATCTTCTCTTTGAAGCATGTGGGGAGACCTAGCATTTGATGATAAGATGACACTATATAATCTTTGAACACTAAAGTCTCAAAATGACCAAGAATCCTTTAAATTAAAAGATTCATAATATATTAAGGCATACATTACATCTTGAGATGGGCAATTGCTCTTAAAAAAATGATAAATTAAACGAGACTTTTCTTTATCACATTTGTGTTTACAAAAGAAATGAAAGTTCCATATAAAAAAACCTACAAAGTTGCTAAATTTGTTATTCTAGCTAGGTCAAAATCAAATTTTTCATATTAAGAAAAGACCAACAACTCTTTACATTAAGTGTGATTCCAACATTAATTTTAATTAACCGGTCAAAGGGTTCTTGTAATTGATGTCTTTAATAACATCTTTCAAAATTAAAGATTATAAATAGAAGAATTGAAGAGGCTGAAGTGAAGTTAGTTAGTAATAGCAATCACAAGTGCACGATTTTGTCAAGTAATATAAAAAATATCGTCTCCATAAGGATTACATTATTGACTACCAATTATCTATAATTTTATTATCTAAATGCACCCAATTAGATTTGAAATAAAGAAAGATAAAAGATTTGGATGAAGAATAAATAAAAGAAATCTAATTAAATAAAATCTAAAAAGAAATCTAATTATTAAATTAGATGAAATCAAATCTAAAAGCTTTCAGAAATTAGGATTCACCACAATGAGTACCAACAATTATGCAAAGATTACCCCTTTTATTAAGTTATTTTATTTTGAAGGTGAAGGTAATTATTGGTTCCTTTCATAATCTTAATAACGTGTACCAACTCCTACTTTTGTGGTAATTGAATCACTTCAAACTCATTAAGATCTATGATAATTCAGTGAGGCCTCGAAGGATCAAACCTACTTTCGTGATTTAGAGTCTTAGGTTCAATTTAGAGTTTCCAATATTAAGATTCACCTTTTAGTTCTTCCCCTAATATCTAAAATTATGTGAATAAGAGGCCTAACTAATTCACAAGCATTAAGATTATCTAAAACTGAATCAAAACAAGAATAACATTAATAAAAGGGAAGAAATCAAAATATAACTAGCAATTCTACATTGGGCTACTCCCAATTCCTAGTTTAAGAAATCTACTCAGTCATATTTAAATCAAAGCCAGTAGCTATGAGTTCAAACACGTGATTCAACAAAACTGAAAAGAATAGAGTAGAGAATAGAATGAATTCCAAATCCGCTCTATGAAGCTCATTGTCTTGTTGAATCTGGTAGAAATACAATACCTTGCTCCCCAAAAGGTCTTGAACTTTTGCTCTATCCTCATAGAATAAGGTCACTTTTGATTTAATTTCAGAACACCCTTTAATTTGTACCATCAATTACTTTTATAATTGGGAAATGAGAATTGGGCTTGGCCCATAACCAATTAGTAGCAATTAAATGTCAAATTAAACCCAAAATCCTCCACCTACAAAATAAAAGACCAAAATCAATCATCTGAAATAAAAAAAATACATGCTATAAATAATTAATATGCATGATTTATGCACAATTAAATGTCAAATTACCTATAAATATTATGTAATAAATCCACACATAAGTTAGCCAAACATTCAAAGCTCATTTATCCTACACATTCAATTCTCCAAATTCTTCATTATGTAATTCTTGAATATCTTGTACAATTATCTTTCCGGGTCTCAAAAGTTATCTTCCAACAATAATTTGAATTAAACACTCATTGAGTGATTTGAATGATGACTTTGCGCTTTATTGTATTTTTTTCTTTGTGACTTGTGAGGTGAGTATGAAGAGACTTGTGAAAGAATACTTTTAGTGGTGTAGGTCTTGTGAGGTTTTGAAAATAGTACTTGTTGTAAAACCAAAAGTCATTGTGAAGATTATTGTTTTTGGTGGAAATTAAAATTGGTTGAGTATTGAGAATTAGAAGTAATTCTATGTGGTTGAGGGTAAACCAAAATATATCGTGTTTGTGATCTTCTTATCCTTCTCTATTGAATTTATTATTTTAACTAATAACATATAAACACGACGTTACTTATGCAATCTAAATGATCTCTAAATTTTCTAACGTAGTGTTTGGATAGAGTAATTCTAAATTAGGATAGTAAAAGAAAAGTTTCAAATGATAAACAAGAGAGATTTTTTATGACAAATAGAAGAAATTTCAAATGACAACATATTGAAAGAGAATTTCAATATTTCTTTGTTATGTTTAACTTTTTAGATTATCATTTATAACTTCTCTCATACATAACTTTTTTTTAATTATCACTTATTATTCATTTCACAACTTTGGAAATTAAAAAATTATTCATCCAATTACATTACGTAAGTGCTTTGATATCAGGGATAAAAAAATGTCATTTGATCCACCATGGGTTTTTTTCGAATTCAGAAGGTTAAATTGTCTTCTTTGAATCGTTTTATCACTTGTTTTTTGAAAAGAATGCTCCATTATTGACAAGAATTTAAAAAACATAATCCAATCCCCTTCTTTCTACACTTGCTTCACAAATAGAAGAAAAACAAATGAACAAACCTATAAAAACATTAGGAAGTACGGATGTTAAATCCTCTATGTATCAATGTTTGCATCCTTCACTTATTCCATTTTGTTTTCCTTTCAGTTACTTCAAGTTTGTCTTCTCTAAATTGTAAAATAAGATTAATTAAACATTAATGGTAAAGATGACTAGTAAAATAACATGGAAAGTATATGTCATTCACTAATGTAATATGAAAACCTATGGTAGCATTACACTTATAGGGCTTTCTACTTTTGTTTTAATAGCTAAATCATACAAATGTTACATGGGAAATGTTATTTTCACACCTATTAATTTTTAAGTGTGATGGGTGTATAAAGGAGAGAGATGGAAAGAAAAATGAGAAAAAATAAAAAGAGAGAAATGAAGAAAAATGAGGTGTGAAGATAAATATTAGAGTGGAGTGTGATATAAATAATGTTAATATTAACTATATTTTTTTGCGAAGCATTGCTTTAGAATTTCTCTCTCAATCAATCGAGATTTACAATTTGAAGTGACAACACGTATTTAATAATATAATGAATCATGTAGTTCATATATCTAATCTAAAACTCGGAGGGTTTATTAAGTTAAATTCACTATTTGTGAATTAAATTTATAATGTTTTGGCATGTCTGTGCACATTACAACATATTTAACATTTAGCAACATTTGTCAAATTATGAATAAATGTTACTAATCTATTTAGCAACATTTATCAAATGTTGTATAAAGTCTATGTTGCTAAAGGTTTTTAGTAACATTTTAACATATTAATAGTAACATTCTAAAAAATGTTACTAATTTGTATTTTTTGAAACATTTAAAAATGTTGCTAATGTATCTTCCTTGCAACATTTACAAAATCTTACTAATCTACTTTTTGCAATATGAAAAATGTGTGTTAATTAATTTGTTTTGCGAACATTTTAAAAATTTATCAATTAAATATATAATTCATTTTTTAATAGATATTAGATAATTCTTTTCACACCATAAAATGAATTATATGAGAAGGAAGAATAAAAATTATGCATTAGACTTTTCTAAAATTTGTATTGTCCACTTTATTATCAAATGAGTGAATAAAGATGGTCTCCAAGTAAATTTTGTTAAGAAGCATGAAACAATGTGTCTTAACAAAATACAACATATGTCATACATGAATATAATTAATTCAATAATTCCATACCCAAACTAAGTATAACCAAGTAAAATATCACGAATCTATTATTGTCACAACATAAATTTATTATCCTAGATCCATATTTGCTAACATTTGTAGCCATCACGCCCATCACTAACTTTAGCAAATTACTCACATCAAAGTGAACTTTGGGTTTACGTTCCCTTTTCCCTATTCGTCTCTCTGGAAAACCATAAATTGCTTTGCTTGAGCTTGGTGAAGTACACTTACCTGTTTATACCATATATCCATATAAAAAAGATAAAGTAGAAACAAAAATGGTTCATCCCTACTAGTTAATGTATAGATATGTTTTCCAATGGACATCTAAACTAATATATTTTGTAGGCCTTTGGACACGATTTCCTACACTAACCCACTTAACTGCACAAAACATGATTCAAAGTTGAAACCAACAACATACCAGATGAGCATTCTAGCCTATTTAGAGTGAGCAAACCTATCAAGAATAATAAATAAATAAATAAACATGACAAATAATAATAAACAAAAAATATCATAAGACACAACAAAGTTCATTAATAACCTCTCATTTAATCCCGCAAACTTTAGTTTCTCATATTTTTCCTTGAGTTTAGCTGCTTTATCCAAGTAATGCTTCTTATTTTGATTCATTATTATCATAATATGAGGTTTAATATTACTTAAAAGTAAAAAAAATACTTGGACTTACTTCATTAGTCCTGGACTTCCACGTTTTAACAATCACTTTATTAACCTATATTTTTTTTTTTCCAAAAAGGATGCTCATATTAGTGAATGACTTAATAAAATCAAAATTTAATATCAACTTAATAAAGTTCACTTACCCTTTGAATACTCTCTGAATCAAGATTTGCTTCATTAATTAGAATCTTTTCTAAATCTCTCCCTATAATAGAGATTATGAATTAATAAAACATTATAGAAAATATTAATACATTTAGAGAAAGAAGAAATATAAGAAGAGGAGAAAGGCAGTTGATGGACACTCGAGCACATTAGGATCCTTCTCAACTATGATCCCTTTGGCCTTATCACTACAAGAAAACGCTCATTAGTGTAGGCCAAAAGCCCACGCTAAACAGCGAAAACGGACGCTAAACACTAAATTAGCGTCGGTGTCGTGGCCCCCGCTAAAACCCTCGAAGCAAAAGTTTGTGTCCAGGCCGACGCTAACTAGGACGCTACGTAGAAGCTAACTAATTGCTAAATGGCTGACGCTAATGTAGCGGAGGTTAGGCGAACGCTACATTAGCGTAGGCCAGCCTAAACTAATGCAGCCAGACTGCATTAGCTGAGGCTGGCCTACGCTAAAGTTAGCTAGGTCATCCTACGCTAATGTCAGCCAAGGCTACCTTAGCTAGGGCTAGACGAAGCTAATCAACATGATTTTTTTAAATAACCTTCTTATTTTATTAAACCATTAATTTATAATATTTATCACATAAAACTGCCAATGCTTTTAAACACATCAGACAACATAATTGTCCATAATAAAATAACTAATTAACTAACATGAAAGAAATACATAATCACTCATGATAGTAAAACAGACAGCAAAATAAACAGACAACAGACAACATAATACCAGACAACAAACAGCAACAAAACAGACAACATAATAGCCAACAGCAAATAGACCACCAGTAAACAACAGGAAATAAAATAACAGATAACAATACCAAGAGAAATTGGTGGCAATAGCAGTGCCCTAAGGTTTTGTGGTGGTGGAAGAGGGTCAGAAGCAGACAACAGACAGTTAATTTGGTGCAATAACAGACAACAATAACCAACAACAAAATTCAATATAGCTCTAGCTCTTCAATAACAGACAACAATAACCAAGAGAAATTGGTGCAATAGCAATAAGAGACAGCATAAGTGCATCTCCACATGTATGCATTTCTGACATCACAGTTTTGTGGTGCAGATTGTGGAATCAATCAACGCTATCAACACATTGAAAGGAAAGCAATTGCAATTTGATTTGATCGTACTAATAGATGATCATCTAGAAGAGCGTGATTCATATGTTGAATTTAGACAAGTACGTGTATAATTGTGTATCTGATAGATGATTTCTCCCAAGAGTCAATATTAGTTTAACATCTCATCGTCTGAAAATTCATTATCACGGTTAAAATGTTATTAATAGAGAATAATATCTTTAGCTAGTAAACAATTAAAACAAATTTCGAAGCACAACAAAGAAGTATAGAAGCAACTTATCTAATCACACGTACTACCAAAAGTGTTGCTGATAATCACTGAAGTTAAGGCTTAAGGCTTTGTTTATTTTTTAAGTAGGAGATATGTCAATGTTCAGATCCATATATTCAAATTTTATAACAAACATGCTTTATTTATACCCTCTAAATGCACCATGAGAATTATGAGGAATATGAGTCAACTCAAAACCACATACGGTCTTGTCTAATTATATGAGGAGTTATAAGTCTTAAATTGTTCTCTCATTTTATACTTGGTTGTTTGCTGCATGGAAAATACATGTGGAGTTGAATTGAAACACAACATGGATGAGACTTGGTGGGAAACAATCACATTACTCTGAATTACTTCAAATGACTAAAGAAATATTGATTGTAATTCAATATAATTGGTGAAAGAGACAACAATTTTGCCCTGAGCTAGAGCTATAACAGACAGTAACTTGATATTTATGTATACATATGTTGCTTTTGATATAAAAAGAGAAACAGGAAAAGGGAGGAGGGACTTAAATAAAGAATGTATAAGGAATTTGATGTGAGGGGTTGTCCTTGAAATTTTATGAAGTTTGACACCATCAAAAATTATTTACAGGGATACCAAAATAAAACCAAAACCTGGAGAACCCATTAGTACATTAGTACTGGTTATATTGCTGGTTCATCTGTGGAACATATGGCATGATGGGGCACACTATACTTCACTTGATAATTGTGCTTGGTACATATAAAATGTATTTTGCTTACTGATCTAACAGTCCAAATGTGTAATTTCCATTCAAACATGTTGTTACAATATCTGATCAAGATGCCTAATTTTAAATTCTAATTGGGTATTTTCTTACTTTTATCAAAGGTAAAATTCATTGTCATGCTAATCTCATTTGATTGCATAATTCGGACTAACTTAATTATAGCAAAAGAAACCAACTTGATTATAGTAATGGGAAAATAATAACAAATACCAGATTTAGAATTTGCTACAGGAGTGTTCACCATGATAATCACGAAGCTAGAAATGCATAATTTTACAGACCTACATTTCTTTATGTCTCTTACAATCTAAGGTTCTATAGCAGAAATTCCAAAAAGAGTGACAATTAGGCAATAACATGTAAAAAGTATAAACATTAATTTAACCATCCCAATGAAATTGATGAGTCAATATTTGCCAAGTTTTTTTCTTTTCTATTGTTATAAATAATACATTAAACATTATATTCAGGAAAATGGAGCAAAATAAAGTATATGATTACCAAAGTATATCTCAGCAGGTATTCATATTAATTCTGCTATGCTGCAAATGAGCTTTTCAATAATTTGCCACACTCAGAGGAAGAGAGATTTTTTAGTAAGGGAGGGGGTTCAGGTAATTTGTTACTTGCACAAATGTCTTTGTACTGGCACTGAATATAATTAACAAAGTTACAAGCCTATGTCTTATTTTACAGTTTGAAACAATAATACAAGAGACTAGTACACCACCACAAAATTTAGATTTTTCGACTTTTGAATTTGTCTTTATTTGTTTATTTTATCAATTAATATCTACTGGTTTTAAAACTATAAGAGGAAATAAAAAAAAGTTCAATACAAAATTGAAATACCTAAAATACAAGTACTAATCATAATTTTATCACCAATTAATATAGCTAAATTAGTAACCTCCTTAAAGATATTTCATTAGAGTATGATCCACCTTTCAAAATACTTAGGGCCTAAGACTAGGATGTGTCACTCAAGAGGCGTCAAGCATCACCAGGTAAAAGGGTAGGCCAAAATATTCCAGATGCAGCCATTGAAGCCGTGAGTAGGGGACCATAATTTAAACAATGTGCATATACTTTCATGATTTAGGCCATATTTGCATGTTTTGTATATAGTGAGTGATTGATAGTTTCAGCAACCATAACATGCAGAATTTAGCATTGTGGTCAAATTTTCATCAATCTTGAAAAATCAAAATCAAACATTAACATGAGATTTGAATTCTAAAACACCAAAAGTAAATAGCTACTTAAATATATAATAGAATACTTTTCATCTTTTGTTTTTTCGTTTCTGGTGGTAAAATAAACTTTTAAATGCAAGAAGATTGGGAAGGTACATATCAGGTATGTTTTGTTGTTGTTCACCAATTACATAGTCTTGGCGTATGGATAGGTGAATGCAGAGAGATCATAGCTAACACAGTCATGAACAACATTGAATTGAAATATGTTCAGAAACATGTCATCGATCACGAGTTGTTTTATGTGTGCAAAGTGGCCAAAATAATTTGGCAAATAATAACCAAGAGAAATTGGTTCAAGAGGGTCAGAAGTAGAGGATTGCAATAGCTAGAGCTATATTGAAGAACTCTGAGGTTTTGCTGCTGGATGAAGCCACCAGTGCCCTTGATAGCCAGAGAAATTTGTGCAAGATGCTCTAGAAAGGGTGATGGTAGGGAGGACCAGTGTGGTGGTGGCTCACAGGTTGAGCACCATACAAAATTGTGATCTGATTGCTGTGTTGGATAAAGGAAGGGTGGTGGAGAAAGGGACCCACTCATCTTTATTGGGTAAAGGACCAAGTGGTGCTTATTACTCTTTAGTAAGTCTACAGAGAAGACCAACCAACAGTATTGCTGACTCTGCACAAGAAATCAGCTAACAAAACCAAACCAAATAAGTTTCCATGCATCTATCTGTTTGAGATTACTATAAGACCTCTTTTGGAGTTTGAGGGGAGATGCAAAGCAAATTGAGCTGAAGCAGATCAGGGAAGGTGTGGTTCCCCAAACTTCCAAAATTTTCCATATACAATTATCTAAGTTGGTGGTCCCTAAGCATAGCACAATTCCCATATTAATTATAATATGCTTATATTGTATGATAATTAAATCTCCTTTGACTGTGTAGTCTTTTGTCTCAGTTTCCTAAGGTTAAAATCCTGGCTCCACCCTTGAAACCAAGGGAAGTTGGGGAGATGACACTCTTAGATTGTGTTTTCTTTCTTATTTTCAATTTGTATTAATGCCTAACGTCATTTATGCTTAAATGTATATATGTATGGATGGATGTATTCCAACATGAAGTAGAATGCTTCCTAACAACTTTGTCTATAATTTTCTTTCTGCTCTAGTGGTAGATATCATTTCCATTCAAAATGATCATAGGATACATTTTTCCAAATCAGTGCATCAATAGTTAATTGAGGAATTTTTGTATTTTATCAATGAACATACCTAACTTTTAGGCACTTACCCAGAGAGAAGATTTGTCATTCTCAAAACACAATCCAAAGGTTATTCTTATTTTTGGCTATTAACAACAAGCAAGAATTGTTCAATAAAAATGCATTTGAACATAAAGTGTACATGATGTGGAATGTGAAAGCATCGTAGACATAAATTGGAGCCTTGCCGATGCCAACATTTCACAATTTCATGCATCTAAAACTCAAGTGGGCCATTGCTCATTACTTTACCAAGTCTTCTTCATGTTTATAAAATGATCAATCTTATCCATTAAGCCATGAGAGAGAGAAAAATGAAAATAACAATATTCAACATATACATTATGCAGCAAACTATAGGAGTAGCCAAAATGTCGCGTGTGAGACTCATAAAATATTTAATTTGAAATAGGCAAATAGCAGCTTTAAGGATATAATTGTGGTTATCTCATGATTCCATTTAATGAAACCAAATTGCACACTTCATATTTAACAATACTGAACATATACATTATGCAGCAAACTATAGGTTTTGCTTCTTGATGAATCAAGAGACTGGTTCAATAAATGGACAATTACCAACTAAACATTGGGGCAATTTTTTTACAAGAAACCCTAATACAATAATTCACAAATTGGGGCAGAATGAGTAAGCAACTGAACATAGGTTAGCTTACCTCGTCCAAGCAGCAACAGCAGGACATCCCGGTGCAGATGAGCGGCGCGGCGCGACTGTGGAGCAGACGAGTGGGACGACTGACGTCCACACAGAACGCAACTTCAAACTGCGGCTGCTGAGGCGGTGGACGTGAGAGGCAGACGACAAGGTGGGTAAGCGGTCGGGAGGTGGGTAAGGGTTTCTGAAAGTGAACACAAAGAGAGGGAGATGGGTAAGGAATTTTGTAGCTTCAAAGTTCAAAGAGAGGGAGATGGGTAAGGGAAGCTAACGCAAAGAGAGGGAGATGGGTAAGGGAAGCTGCTGGCTGCTTACATGAGAGAAAAGGGACACAGGCCAAAGTTTACATGTAGCCAGGGCTAGCCTCCGCTAAAAAAATCTAAAAAAAATTAAAATATCATTATCGGGGGCCAGCGGACGCAAAGTATCTTCATTAATTTAAAATGATTCGCTGGCATCCTAGTGTGCGCTTTGCTAGGGCCAGCCTACGCTAGTAACAAAAAATTAGCGTAGGCCAGCTAGCCTACGCTAATTTTTTGCAGCTAATTTTTTGCAACTAATTGCCCTTTTTCTTATAGTGTATGTTCTTTTGATTTGCTATACAAATTTAAAATGAGAATTAATATCAAGAACAGGGATGAATATCCAGAGCACACTCAAGCAATCTTCATCAACATAATCTAATTAATACATATACACTTCAAATCTAAAATTCACCAAATTGTAAATCCAACTTATATACATAAAAGCTAACATTCAAAATAAGATTCTGGAGCATTTTTAACATGTTAAAATAGAAGCATGTGAATCAAAACAAAATGTTAAAAAAACCAGTTCATTTCATCAATATAATCTAATTAATACAAATCCAATTCAAATCTAAAATTTACCAAAATGTAAATTCAAGTTATATACATGCTAACATTCTAAATAAGATTCCAGAGCATTAACATGTTGAAACAACATGTGAACCAAAACAGAATGTTAAAAAACAATTACCCCAACTTTGATTCTTCTATCAAATCCATCACAAACTAAATGCACATACACTTCTTCTCGATTACCCCAAAAACGATTATTACATTTCTTACAAGGATATAAAATTTGATCTCCTTATGCTACACTATGAAATGAAAAATCGAGAAATTGTTTTAATCCATCCAAGTACCTACTGGATGATCTTGGTTCAAGCATCCAACTCTTGTCCATTACTATTCTTTTATGAAAATGTCAAAACACCTAACAATAAAAACATTTTATTTTTAGGAACCAATGATATATTTAACTCTACATTTAATTCTACACTTTAATGAATGAAACTTATAATCAAATTACCATATAATAAATAAACACATATTTATTATTAAGGGTTAGGAATTGAAGTAAATCAAAGAGAGAAAAAGGGAAGAAATATTTACAATAAGAAACTACCCTCAATAAATAGTATGAGAATGAAATCTTGCCTTAATGAGAATGAGAAGTTGTGCAATTTTTTGAGTCTTACTGTGAAAGATGCTTGAAGACAAATAGATCCAGAACCCTGATGATGATTACTGTGAGAAAAATTCCATTGCAAGTTGGAGCTAATCCATTACAAAAATAAGGAAATCAGATTATAGATCTAGAAGATGAAAAATAATTACTATGTTAGGACATATATAACAATTTCGAAATTAAATTTCGGGGGTCTTATTTTCAGTTGATGAATTTCAAGTGAAGAGATAAGATAGGAAACCATAAATCATTTTTGCCCCAAAACTCAAAAGTGTCCCCAACTTTTCATTGAAGATAGATTTAGAGTCAAATCATTTCAAGACAAATTAAATCAACAATTCATTTAAGCAATATAAATCACCTTTATCTCTTTTCATATTTTTGTTGTTGATACAATATAATAATAATCTTGAAAGACCAGTTCATATAGCATACAATTTCAAAATATGATGGGACAGATTTGGTTTAGTAGAGCAGAACTAGCTACCTAGAAACTAAGGATTATTACTTAAAAATATGATGCGATTCAAAATCTCAGCCATGAAATTAAAAAGGTTTAGAATCCAACCCACTTGATCACAAAAAGCATTTAATCATAAGGGACAAATAAAAGAACAAGAGAAACAATGTCAGACTATGTTTAAATCACTTAATCTCCTGATCCTAGATCTCCTCTGTCATGATCCTCTCTTTCTTGACAATGAGAAATATAGATATATGAATCTGGTATAGAAGATGGACATAAATGTGAAAAGCAAGAAAGGGATGGGAGTGTAGATCTGTGAGCTGAGGAGGTGTAATAATGGTGGGTGGGGTCTGCTACAAAGGTGGTAAATCAGTAAATCTCATCCTTTTTTATATTTTCATAAAAAAATTAAAAAATATAATGTTGTTACTTGTTATTGAACAAATTATATGTGACATCAGTAACTACTCTTTCCTTTTCACTTTCCAAGCCTTTATTCGCTTATTAATATTTACTTTTTTTTCATTTCTTTTCTTTTCCCTTGGCTTAAGCTCATCATTGGGTTTATACTTTTCTAGATTACTACTTATTGCTTTGGCTATTGGAAATGCTTTCATGGTCATGACAATTTCTTGAGAAAATGTTACAAAATCGTGTCATGTAGATCTTATAAAAATTAATTGGTTTAGGAATTTAGCTAGCTAGCATACCTATTTTGCTGCATATCGTGATGACAAAATTGTTGGATTGTGCAAAATGACATTGGAATTCATTGGGGGCAAAAATGAGTTACTTTGCTATGAAGAAGGAAAGGACAGAAAGTGGTGGTTACTAAATGAGACATCCCTAGAATGCAATATGCTTCATTAGCCTAAACATTAATAAGGTATCACTGATGTTATATGACTTATAAGTTTTACCAACACTAGCGGTACAAGTATACTACTAACTAGCACTACACAACACATTTGAGTGTTCTACTTTTCACATCGTATTCCTTTCCGGAAGTTGGATTATCTCTTAGATAATAAGCATTTATGTTCCTATGTTGTTTTTTTATAATATAATGATAAATAGTTTCCACTACGAGATAAATATGTCTAGACATAATACAGTTATGAAGTGTTTCGAGAAATACAAAACTAGTAGTAACTTTTTGGTCACCCACGGGAGGTCAATTTAATTGAACTGAAAATATACAATATGGTAGGGTTTTAATTTATAGTCTTTATATTTATTTTTTTTAAAAAAAATATTATAAAATTCTTTAGTATCAATGATGATATGATGCTAGTGATGATAATTTTACTCTATGGCATTATTTATTGCATATAGAGGATAGTTTTAATCTATGGCATTATCCTTTTATTCTATTTGTAATATAAAATTGAAAACCAAACAATAAATGATTACAGGAAAAGTCATGATAGTTTACTAATTTAAATTAAATATATAAATTGCATTACCTTTGATAATATTTTTATAGAAAAAGGGCTTTCAACAACTTAATTAGGCTCTTGCAAAACAGAACAGATCTAGCTCAAGAGCATAACATTATAGCTTCTCTGCAAAAAAGAAATATATGAAACAGTCAAGTTCTAGTCATCATAAGTTTATTATAATATGAAGAATCTACAATAAGAAAACCAGCAGTTTCGGGCATCAACTCTTAATCTAGCGATTCCATTTCATTTGTAATTTTAATACAATAAATATACTTCCTATCTACCACGTAGTTACCATTGATTTGTGAGCTTAAACAAGAATATTACTATCATTTCTACTTTCAAGGAATGCGCAGTTTATGCGGACATTGCACCATTGTACTGATACATAACAAAGAAAGAAAGCTTAACACATGCTGGATCGAAAAGTGAGAGGAAATGAGATTTCCATATCAAAGAGAATTGGTACTGGATCGAAAGAAAGAAGAAATTCGAGAAGAAATCGAAAATGATAGTAAAAATGGAGAAGTACATCAATGAACCTAAAATCAAAATCAAAATCAAAAAGGAAATTACACAAATGGAGAAGTTCACCAATGAACTTAGATCCGCTGTGCGAAGAATGGAAGTAGATCTCTAGAGTTGAATCTGGAGTGGAAAAGGTGGGAAAGAGTGCGAAATGTGAGCATCGTGTTTTCCTTTTTTTTAAATATAAAAATGAAAACTATAAAGACTACGGCTGCATTCCGTGTAACACTTAATTGCCAAAACTACGTAACATTTAATTGAAAAATGTTGCAATACGACGATATTAGTAACATTTTAAGAAATGTGGATATTTAAATGTTGCTAAAAGGTTCATGTGTAGTAGTGACATGTTGATGTTTCAAGGTCTAATTATGTTGATATTTCCCTTTGTAGTTTTGAAGACGGTAAAAGTAATTATAAAAAAAAACTCTCTTCAAAAATAATAAATGAATAGACACACCAACAAATATTTCCATTTCTAAAGGGTGAAATGGTGTAAAATAAGATTATATATATATATATATATATATCTTGGGCATTTTATACCATACAAGAGTGAAAACATCATGTATTAAACTGCTTATTATGAAAAGAAAGGGTGAAAAGATTTTCTCTAATTAGTTAATACATGATGCAATATGATATTTAAATGTGTTAGCGGAGTATAAGATTTTCTCAATAGCTTATAAGATGATATATATGTATAGATTTTTATAAGGTCAATAAAAAAGAGAAAATAATATTTTTAAAAATTGCTTTCTCAGTTCTCGAATAGTATATCTACTTAGTAAAATAATAAACTTAAGGAATCAATTGATGGTTGAAGAAGTAGGGCAAAGTCTAAGTTACAATGGGCTAACAAACCATGTATGGTACAAAGGGTGTTAGTGCCATAGATTTAATATTAAAATATTTAACGGTGATGATAAGTCGGTCACTAAAAATTGCACAAATATATATCCTGGGTCAAGCATGAAAAGAAGAGCAATGAGATTCGAGAAGAAGCTATGCCTATTATTGTCTCTCTTCTCCAACCTTCGTCTAGTGGCCTCAGTCATCGAAGCTTATTCTCTTCCAAAGGAAGCCTCTCACAATTAACTTTACTAGACAAAGTAGTGTGCCAATCACACTTCCCCTATACCATGTGCCCTTGACCACCAGCCAACTATATGATAAATCCCATAGTAGGTGGTGGAGCCGGTGGTGGAAGGAACGAACCGGAGAGGAACAACTGGAAGATATCGAACTTTTCAAGAAGAGTATCAACAGCACCTGCAGAACTTTGGCGGTTGCCACTGTTGTCTTCTCCGTTTAGCTTCTGTCTTCATCAAATCCGCCCTCCACCGCATCCGCTAGGAAGCCACCACCTCATTCGCCTTCATCACCACCGCCCACGACAAATTCTTGCGACTACGACCTCACTTGGGCCCAATCCATGCAAGACTGTGTGATCCTCAACGACAACCTCCTCCGCTCCTTTGTCCTCTATCTCCTCTCCCTCCCCATGCCACCTTCACCACCGTCACCGGCCACACCTGCGCTGCCGACTAATCCCTCGTCCTCACACACGACTACCTCTTCATGCGTAGCAACAAGGGATTCTTCTACATGGGCAAACATGAAATCAACCTCGTAATTCTTGCTTGGTTCGTCACCCTCAGCGGCGTAAAGGTCGGATCGCTAGCGGCTTGGAGCCGGATTGTGATGCAGGAGGCTAAGTTAATTATGATTAGTTTGGCTGTGCGTAGTCGTAGGAAAAAAAAAGTCAAGAACATGTGGGAATGTTGTTAATTAAAAAATACCTTAGGCACCCTTGGTCAAAATTTGACATTTTAGGTTTATTGGCTATTACAGGTCATTTTTATCTAATGTAAGCCAATATACCATACATGTTATGTTTGAAGTAAATCAGTGAGTCACAAGAAGGGGGTTGAATTGTGATTCTTGAAAACTTTTGCTCTAACCTACAAGTACTTTGAATAACTTACCGATCTTTGCTCAAGGAATACCTTGGCTATCAGAAGTTCCTTATAGAAGATAGTGGTTAATGTATAGTGTCAACTAAGTTGATTGAAACTATCTTCCATAAAGGTAAGAAATGTCATAGGGACTGATGTCATCAATTTTTTTTTCCATATAATGTATTTAATGTAGATATAACTCAAATAAGGTTCAGAAGAATATACAATGTTTATGCAGTTATAAAGAGGCAAAACAGTGAATCTGTCACTTTAAACATTTCTTCTGAAAGGTCAAACGATTTTATATTTTAATAAAACTTCTAGAATAGTTATTTAACCAATAACTAATAAGATTATATATGAAAATCTTTTCAAAAGAAAGTTTATATCAATCTGAGATTTTTAAATCAAGTTACACAATGAAATCTGATAAATGTTTCTTCTGGAGTATCAAATGAACTTGAAACTTGATTAAACTTTTCAGATCAGATATTTAAATAGTAAACAATCAGAATAGAAAGTTAAATCTGATTAAAATCAAGTTTGTAAAGATCTGGTAGTTTGAACCCTAAGTTTCAATGTTGAACAATGAACATATTTCAAGAAATGTGCTTTTGAGGCACCAAACAGTTTCATAATTTAATGAAACTTTCCATATCAGTATTCAAATTGATATGGATGTGATTTGTGTGAAAATATCAGTTCAAAAATAGGTTTATCAAAATATGGCTTGCATCTTGCTAAAATTCAAAGTATGAACAATAACTAGAAAATCAATGAATGTAAGTGCAGAATGATAAAGAGAGTAAGGGTAAGAGGCATTGCAAAAATGATTTTTATACTGGTTTACCCTCACAATCCTTGGGCTACGTCCAGTACCTACCTCAGTAGGATTTTCCACTAATCAATCATGATTACAAGGTATTCTTTGCTCCACAGCCTCCTCAGGCTATTTTCAAGTATTCTTTGCAGCCTCTTCAGGCTTTAACACAAGTATTCTTTGCTCAGCCTCTGCAGGCTCTACACACTCTCAATCCAACACTAACTTTCTCTAGTTAGCTTGAGAGATCACAAACACTCTTCAACAAGAGATGGGTCTTTTATATATGGCTCACAAAACACTCATGGAATGGATTAACTTTACTAAACTGAACCTAAACACACTCTCTAAGAATTATGAACACCAGCTCTGCATTTTGGAGTGGTTGAAGGAGAACCTCACTCTAGAAGGGAATTTCTACATTATGGCCCTTTTGATTTTTTTTCCCTTTTGCTCTCCTTTTCTGTTGCCCACTGAATGGGGCTTATTATAGAAATTTGGGGGTCAAAATAGCCGTTGGAGTTGCTTGGAGAGGTGGTCAAGCTCTCAGCTGGCTGTCACTGTCATAAGACAACTTTTTCTCTCCCATTCATTGACCAGTAAAATCTTCTGGAGGTGTTCTTCTGTTCTTTCACAAAGCCTTTCTTCTGGACGAGTAAAAACATCCAACAACTGATAAATAACAATAATAAGCTCCTGAAAAAATTTGTGATGTTTTCCTGCATATGAAGAAAACTGTTCCTTCTGGAAGCATGCAGAAATTATGTTTATGCTTCTGCAGAAAATTGTTTCTTCTATAAGTGTGCAGAAATTTTGTTTTCTTCTTTCTGGAAGGTGCAAAGATTCTATTTTGCTGCTTCTGAAGCTTCAAACATGCTTGTAAAGCTTCCAATTTTATCCTTGCTTTATTTGCATTGTGAGAGAAGTAATTATGCTTCTGGAAGCTTCTTTGAGTGTTTTTCAACTTGAAATATTCAAGGATAGTAGCTTGAGGAGTGTGGAAACATGTTTAATGCTTCTAAAAGTACTTTGAACATGTTTACAACTTGAAATTCATATTTGATGCTTATGGAGAGTGATAAGTTTACTGTAGAAATTGTTGGTTTTGCTTCTAAAGACAAAGTTGTGTTTTTAATGATATTGACCTTCTCCAATTGCTTTGTTTGCATCAACACACTTGGAATGAATATGCTTGAATTGCTTAAGTGATCTTTCACACATCAGAAGGTGTCCGGTTACTCTAATGCTTCTAATGGTCTTGAATGATTCTTCCAAAGCTTCAACTTTGCTTCTGAAGCTTGATACAACTCAGTTTAATACTCATGGGATCTTAGATGAACTGTCTCAACCTTCTTGAAGTTAAGAAGCTACTTCTTGAACTTGTTCCATCACTTTTGACATGAAAGCTCTATGTAACATGCTTCTGGACACATGTTCTTATGTTAAATGATGTTTTTATCTTTGCACCTTCCTTCTGTAACTTTTCATGTATTCTTTCAAGCATTCTCAAGTGAAAACATTAGTACCAAAGTATTCAAAACACTTAGAATATTATTGTGAAAGTTTTTTGTCATTAAAACCTTTGCTCAAAAGGGCCTTAGACCTTACAATGTTAACTCATTGTACCTTAGACTTACCCGAAGAAGTAGTTTTTTCAATAACTTTATATTTCAATACATGTTTTTAACCTTTGTTGCAATACATCTTCTTTGAAACATTGTTTTGAACTATGCATTTGAAACTATATGTGTTTTGAAATACATCTTCTTTGTAGAAGGAGTGTATTATCAAATTACTCTCTTTTCTTTTCTTCTCCGTTTTTACTTCATCATCATAGTCCAAGATCAAAATAGAGGAGTTGCAATAATATTAAATATATGTAATATTTGTTCTGGGTAAAACTGATTAATATATCATAGTTTTTTCATGCTTAGCTTCTCTCTTTGTTTTTTCCCACGAAAGCTTAACCATTTTTTTTTCTTTTTTGAAGCTTAGGCACGCTACTCATATACATTGTTTCTAAAAGTTCATTGTTTAATCATGTGAATTACTTATGAGATGTCTCTTTTTTATTCTTTCTAATTAGTGCAATGAATTTTTATCATTAAAGTAATTATTTTTACATGATAAGCTCTTTGTATCTATTTGTGTCACTATTGTAGAATAAGTAACCTGAAAATTGTATTCAATACTTAAGGAGATTTTGAATTTTGTGTGTTGTTTATAAAGAAATTGGATAAAAAATAAAAGTAAAACTTAATGATATATTAACAAGGTTTGTCTAAAAAATCATAATTTAAAACTGTTGCATCCTCCTCCATTTGTATTTTCAAACCATGATGATAAAATGAAGAGAGAAAATACAAGAAAGAGGAGAGAAAAATTAGGGTAGAATTGCCAGAGAGAGGAGAGAGAATGAGAAATAGAAATTAATTACAGAGAAAAATAAAAAGAATGATAAATATAAATTTAAAAGTAATTAAATTTAAATTACATTCTTGTCCATACATCTAGATTCTTTAAAGAAAGAGGGATATGAGTTTTTTTGTCAAATAAAAATGTGTAGTTTTGCTAATGCACTCCTTTTACCAAATCAAGTGAGAGTACATAGCAACCCCATATATATATATATATATATATATATATACTATATAATATATATGGTATATGGTTAATACTTAAAAGTTATATCATGATTTGTATATACTTTTAAGTATTAACACATACACATGCAAAAACTAAACCTCTCCAATTCAAAACCAATATATATATATATATTTATATATTATATCTATATGGTTTGCATGGGAGACGTTAGTTTTTGTAAAGATATGTTTCATCCAAAAAATTCACTACATAGTCTGTAACATCCCGAAAATTAGAACTAGAAACACCGTGGAAGCGGCTGTTGAATCCCACCGCAAGAAAGGAAGTTAGAAGTAAGATAAGAACTTAGGGGTTGTAAGGGAAAATAGGACAAGAGTTAGGGAATCAATTAAGAGTTGTGAGTTTTAAGGGAACCGAGAAGGGAAAAACTAAGTATTAAGCCAAAACTGACTGTAGAGTTAGCATAGATAGGAGTCACACCCGGTGATAGAAAGGCTAGCATGGTGAAGAGGGAGGACGGAAGTAGAGACATTGGAACTAGGGAATTAGATTAAGACGGAAGGAACTAAGCTTAAACAGAATGGTGGGAAGGAAAATGGTGAGGCGTAGATTCAAGAAACCGAGGTATAAAGGGGATTTTATGGAAAGGAACAAAGGAATAGAGGAGCATAGTCCCATGGACAATTAGAACCCTTAACCTTAGCCTTATTGAAGTGAATTGATGATTTACATCATGGTTCATGCAAAGTGTGCCCCATTAGGCTTCAACCGAGGTTGTTGCTTAATTTTGGGTTTTTTAAGTCTAATGACCTTGGTGCATTAATTCGATAATATCTAGATTTCTAGGTGTCCAATTGAGGTGATTCCACTTGCATTAAAAACTAAGATCTGGGGCTTCAGTTGATATGCTATATCTGATCTCATTGCACCTCCAAACAAGCTTATCTCGATTCAAGTGAGAAATAGCTCACTCGAGCGAGATATCAGTAGGAATTTTGGGCTTCTGGCAGAAAGTTTGCGCGCTCAAGCTCGCTGATGCTCGCTTGAGCGCGCGTGAGCACAGATTTTTGTGAACAACTTAGAGAGTTTGCTCGCTCAAGCGCGTTGATGCTTGCTTGAGAACACGAACGCGTTCTGAGTTTTTAAAAACGGAGATCTAGGGCTTCCAGCCCCCATTTCCTCTCATTTCTCTCATTCTAGAGAGAGGAACTAGAGAGAAGGGGTAGATTGAAGGAGGAATCATGGATTGGAGCCACCCACACCGTTAAAGGAGCTTGGATCTTTATCGTCATCCCTCCATTCTTCTCTATTTCCTCCACTAGAGGTGAGTGTGGTTCTCCACTCACTTTCATTCTTGAATGGATACCTTGTATGCTCCCTATTCTTACTTCCATTGCTTCTATTATGTGATTGTGACTGATTAAAGACAAATCTAAGATGAATTATTGAGTTGATTGGTTGTATGCTCATGTATCTCAAACCCTAGGATAGGTGATTTGGGGATTTGGATTGTTGATCGTATTTACCATATTTGCAAGCATTCATATGATATTGACCATTGGCCATCACAGAGCATGTTGAGAGTCTTCGGGCTATCACAAGGTCTTCAGACCACCACATGCCTTTGGGATTTCAGTTATAAAAAGACGAGGTAACCACATTGAACTCTCGGCCAAGAGGGAGATGGGGGGTCCTCAAGCTAAAATAACAAGCATGCATTGTTCATTGATTATTAATAAAACTTAATCATAGGTGGCCCTGAACGACGGTCCTTGGTCACATGGCCGAGTGCTCAATCACAGTCAACGGATAAAGAAAAGATCCCGGGTGTCGGGTAAAAACACATCACAACCATGTTTGAATAATTTCATAGCAACTGTATATTGTACTAAGACTGTTGAGCATGTGTTTACCTTCATGTATTTGTACTCTGGTTGAAATTATGGATTATATTTATGTGTGTTGCATCTCATTTTCTGACTCCCCACACTGCATGCTTTATCACACCCATTGGGACGTAGTCTCATCCACGATGTGGGAATTACATTTAGATGTGCATATTGCTATCTGGATGCTTTATTGAAGAGTCGAGGGCTCATTTGGATGGGTGTTTGTAGCCTTGTATTATATTCTCCTTTTTTGGAATTGTTGTGTAGTGGATAGGGATGTGAATTGTAGTGTTGTAGTTAAGCCACTGAGTGGCATTTTAATTGTAATCATTGAGTTGTGATTAGATAAATTATGCTTAAGTAACGGTTGGATTACCTAAGTGTTGTAATGTATTGTTTGTCGATATAGATAATGCGCGAAATAATTTCAAGAATTTGGAAATGGTGCTCCCAACAGACATTATTTCTAAATTCAAGAATTAGGGCGTTACATCGTCTAATTAAGTGTTTGTAAAACTTGAGAGAAACCTTACGAAAAATTTTTGAATCAAGCAATATGCATCATATTAAAATAAGGAATATGATTTTGATAAAAATTTTAGAATGATGGTTTATGTAACAAGATAACATGACTAACAAATTATTTTGTTTGATTTGTTTTTTATATTTTCTTGTTAAAAAACTCCATTAAACAATGGTTATGCTACTGCATCAAAAAACATTTGTTTAAAAGGACCTTTTCTAAAAAATAGAAAGAAAAATTTCATATAAAAGTTGTCGATTTCATTTTATGAGAGCGAAAATGAGGCTAGGGGGTAACCCCTTAAGGTGTCTTTGTGAGTCCTATATATGTTTTAGGGTCGCTATGATTACTATCACATGCAACTTCATCCCTCTCTTATATTTTCTCTTCTTCCACTTCCTTTTGTCATCTTTTACATGGATCCCTCTTAGTGGTTATATTACTTCCCAAATATTTCACTCAAAAATAAGAAGAAAGTAAGTGTTGTTACTCAAGGGTGTGTTTGGAAATATGGAAGAATGGGAAGAATTAAAGGGGAAGAGAGGAGGAGGAAGGAAGGAGAAGACTATATAAATTATAATAGAAGAGAACTACACTCATAGGAACAGGAAAAAAAACCTTCCTACAAAACCCTCACGTTTATCTATTGTCATTGACTTTCCAATTAATCCATATAAAAATTGAAGTTTCCTTGAAATAAAGAACAATAGTGGAAACAAGAATAAATCAACACAAACAAAAACCATTTTCAATACTTCCAGTATTTAAACAAAGTATCTAGTAAAATTAATCAATACAATTATCAAATGAAATACTACCGGAAGCTCATTCTGTGGAAAAAATAATTCATGAACATTGAATATATATGTTATAATAAAAATAAGAAAGAGTACTAATGGAAATATTTTAATCACATAATTAAAGTTTACGATAACAATAAATATTTTTCCATACATAAAAGGAGTAACAAGAACGATCCAATCACATAAAACCGTAACCATAACAATAGTTCAACCACACAAACCCAAAAGCTAAAGTAACATATTTTCAGCACGGTCATAGTATATAGTTCTTAAAGATGAGTTGGAGACAACACATTCTACACAAATATCTCATGGTACTAACACACTACATTAACTCTTAATACAGAAATCTAGAATTGTGTACCCTTTTAAGCATCTTCCGATGTCCAACAAACTCATTCGTAGCATTATTTGCATTGAACTTCAAATTGATGGTGAGATTACTAGAAGCTTTGGGTAGTGACAGTAAATTTTCAGCCACTCCTATTGAGTCCTTGCATACAACGATAATCCTTTCCATCATGGTTGCTTTTGTTATAAGGTACTTTGCAAATTCAACTTCGAGTTCTTTGCCTTTAAACCCCCTTATATACACAAACTTTAGATTCTTCTGTATGCAATTGAATAGTTCCCGAGTCTCCCAAAACTTTGATATAGGGTTTGATGGAGCATCATCATTAGAGCTTGTACTACCAGCAAAGTTTTAGGCACGAAAACCTGTAAAAGTATAACTTTATTAGAGTTTCATCTAGAGTGAAACATTGAAATATATATGAATTTCAAACAAAAATAACGTCACATACTGGTATAGAAATTTTGAGAGATTTTAATTTGGTACATGATTACAAAACGAAAGAAAAATCCATGGCTTGTCTTATGTGATTTAGTTCCAAATCTATTGACAAGGTTGATAAATTTTGAAAGATATTGTAGCTTGGACGTTCCTGGAAATTAATGAAGAGATAGTTAGCATCACAACATATATAATATATAAGGAGAAGGCCTAATTCATACACAAAACAAAAGTAATTCTTTGAAAATTTATTAAGTGCATGAATCAAAGAAGATTGACGGTTCCATAAAATTGAATAAATAATAGGGAAAGGGAGGTTTCCCTTTTTTAAAAAGAGGTTTCGACACAAATATCACCGGTATGAATCAAACACGAAATTTAAGTCCTATTTTTAAAGTGTGTGTATGTATATATATTGCGAACATTCATTGGTAATTTTAAATAATTTTGAGTCATGTCAACACATGCTATATTACAAAAGTTGATAATCAAAATTATGTTTAACTAAACTTAACTCAAATTGAATTTTACAGTTGGTATTTGAACAGTTTAAATCAATATTTCGATGGTTAAAGAGAAGTTTTAAAGTTTAAATCCTAATTGGTATTGGTGTTAAGTCCAATCAGGTTTCAGAACACCTTAACATGTGAAGTTTTATTTTTCTTTTACCATAATTATCCTTCACAAAGGGCAAACTTACTTATGTGTAGATAAAATCACTATGAGAAACAAACCTTTTTCTTTGAATATTTAACCAGAGCTGGAACTTCAGAGCACTGGTTAAGTTATATCACCTCTCTGACAGTTGATCCATATGCTCAATGTTATATGTGAAAGTAATATTGATATATAGATTACAATGCATAGTCATGAAATAAATGTAGTCAAAGCATTATAACTAATCAGGGGAACTTACCAAAATCTCACTGTAGTGTGCAAGAAACTCATGGGTTTTCATGACAAGTTTCCTTCTTTAATAGAAAGCATTCTTTCAGATAACGAGAAGCAGAAAGCACGAAGAACCTTGAGGCTTGGGGCAAAAATACTCACATCCTTCATTGGGCAAATTATAGAATCAAGCAACAAGACTTCAAGATTATGGCCAGAAATTTCCACCTCATCTACACATAGAGCTTGGAGGTGTAAAACCTTAAGTTTTGATTTCATGATGATGAGCCTCTCAAACCCAGTGGACTCAAGCAAGCTAAAATTCTCCAAGACCCTACAATTTTCTAGAATCCCACTAAGCGTTACATCGTCCATGTAAATCCTCTAAAGCTTAAGATTCGTGAGCTTGTTGCATTCCTTAAATGCATACCAACCATCAATTTTGTAGTTTATCAACTCAAGTGAACCCAAAAGTTCAAAAACCCACTTGGGAAACAAGGGTTACAAATCTCATCTTGAGATACAAGTTTCCCTCCCAGTTGTCCAAAATCAGTTTCACATTCAAGGCTAAGATCTTTGATCCCAACCTTTATATTAACCAGAAACTCAATCCAAGCCTCCACTTCCTTAAACACGAGGCTCTTTCTAAAATGCATGAAGCGACAAATGGATATATGACCAAAGTGAAGATTCATCAATCGATGGACCAGATTACCGTACTTACAAACTTCTTTGTACATTGATGGATCAACATTATCCAAATTCAGTACCCTACGAGGTCGTCATGAATGCAGAAGTTGGGTTAAAGGCCTTATCATGTGCTTTGCATCAAATTCGATGTGTGAAGTTTGCTTCCAGAGGCCGACCCATCTCTTTGAGAGGACATCGCATCTCACAGCTTCATCGATGTGAAGCTTAGAAAGGATGAAGGCCAAGATGCCATCGGGAAGTCTGCTAATCAAATCTCGATTCGGTTCTTCAGTACTTCCCATCACCACCACATCTTTGTTTTCGATTCTTCCGAGTTTGCTAGATGTTTAGCTTGCATGTAAGGGATTTTGAAGAGGAGAAGATGAGAAAAAAGGGATTATTTGAGAGTGAGAAAGGAAAAGTGAGTGTTGTTGGAATGGTTCTGGTGGTGAAATGAAACAGTAGAATGTACGAGGAAACATGTTGACATGTAAGCAACTTTTCCAGGGAAGTATCTTCCAAATAAGACATTTGTCTTTAGCTGCATTTGTGAGCTCATGGAAATTAACGCCATCTCCACCTTCCACGTATGGCTTTGGCCATGTAGTGAATTTTGAAAAATAAAATAAAATTAACCAAGTGTTCCATATAGTATATAAGAAGGGGAATAAAACTTAGGTGAGGAGAATAAAGAGATAGAAGGAAAAAAGTGAAAGAGAGAGTCAATGAAATATCTTATAATTGATTTGATAAGAAATGTAAAGTAGAAAAAAAAATAAAATGGGAAAGGATATGTGATATAAGATTTATTGGTTTTTTAACTCACACAAAGTGATTGGTACAAAAATATAAAAATAATTAATGAGCATATATACGTTTCTATTTAAAAAGGTAACACTAGAAATTGCTACTTTCAAATACATGCAATTTTTCAACTATATAAGTAAAGTATTAAACTCCACAAAACTAATAAATATTTTTGTAAAATTTATTATTTTTTTCACACCCTTATTTTTACACTATTTTTCCACATTTTTTATCACATCAATTTTCAGACATATCTTTTAATTTTCTTTTTTTTCATTTTCTTTTTATTTTTATCTCTTTTTTTTGGTAAAGTAATGGAATTAAAGACAAAAAACCAAAAAGAGACATGGGGCAAAGAAACAAGGGGTGGGGGAAATCAGTGCTAGGATCATCTCCAGCCCTCTAGCCCTCTCCAGTTGATTTAGCTACGAGATAACTACGGATTTGATATTCTAGTTATTTCATAGTTATTCCGTAGCTAAATCGGCTGGAGAGAGCTAGAGGGCTAAAGAGGATCCGAACCCAGGAAATCAAGCTCTTCCCCTAGGAAAGAGATCACCCATAGTGTGAAAGTACTATTTGCAATATCTCTATTAGTACCAACAAGTATGTAATGTTTACACAATCCAGAAAATATATCTATATATTAAATATATATTTCAATTTTTGAAAAAATGAAATTATAAACTTCGCCAAACGGTTGCTTTGAAAATAGAGAATTTTAATATAAGATACTTTATTGTTAAATTTTAAGGTTAAAAAACCAAATTTAATTTAAAAGATACGTATCAAAATATATAAAGTGTACTCTCCAAAGTTATTAGAATTCCTTTCTTGCTATTGCTAAATAGCAAATAACTAGTCAATTTCAATTTTTTATCAAAATAATCATAGTCAAACTTATTAAGATTATTTACAAAATATTACACTTTCATCCAATATTGTGTTGTCACATTATTTATTGAATTTAATAATACATAAAGTATCATATTTATTAAATAATATGGTAACACACTATTGGATATTGATGTAGAACGTTTTTACATTCACGATATATGTATATGTGTGTATGTAAAATATGTTTTTGGTTCTTAAAAATATTGTGAAATTTGTTTTTTGTCCCTCTTTTAATTATCTTTGATTTTAGTCATTCATTTTTTAAAATCACATACTTTTAGTGCTAATTATGAAGTATACTTCGTTAAATCATATTTACAGGTCTCCTACTGTTTTTACTAGGTGAAAATTTACAGGAAATTTCATGTGATTTTTCTCTAAAAATCATCTACAATAAACTTTAAAAAAAAAGCCATCAATTTTTTTATATAAAAAATTTGAAGAAAATTTCCTACAATTTTTAAAATCAGTAAGAAATTTTCCAAGATATTGATGTAGAACGTTTTTACATTCACGATATATGTATATGTGTGTATGTAAAATATGTTTTTTGTTCTTAAAAATATAGTGAAATTTGTTTTTGTCCCTCTTTTAATTATCTTTGATTTTAGTCATTCATTTTTTAAAATCACATACTTTTAGTGCTAATTATGAAGTATACTTCGTTAAATAATATTTACAGGTCTCCTACGGCTTTTACCAGGTGAAAATTTACAGGAAATTTCATGTGATTTTTCTCTAAAAATCATCTACAATAAACTTTAAAAAAAAAAGCCATCAATTTTTTTATATAAAAAATTTGAAGAAAATTTCCTACAATTTTTAAAATCGGTAAGAAATTTTTCAAGAATTATGAAATTCATTGAAAAATTGATTGAAAATTCATAGGAAAATCAATGATTTTTTTTATATTATTACTTAACGAAACATAACTAACGATGAAGACTAAAAGTATATGGTTTAAAAAATAAAGAACCAAAATCAAAATAAAAGTAAAAATAAATAAATGACCAATACCAAATTTCACTATATATATACTTTCAGGAATAAAAAACATATTTAACTCTATATATATTAACATTAACTTATTCTAAATTATTAAATTCTATATATATTGAATATAATATAAAAAATGTTATAAATAATATTAATTATAAATATCAGTCATAATTCATTTAATATGTATAATTATTATTGTTGTTAACGTTAAAAAATATATTTATTGTTATATATAGTGAGAGTAACATTAACTCAAACAAATTTATTAAATGATATATTTATTAAATATAACATATAAATATTATAAAAAATATCAAATACAATTCATTAGTGTAATTATTATTATCAAAAGTTATTTGTATTAAATATATTGAAAACACTTTTCTAAATTTTTAATGTAAAATACACTTATTCAATTATGTTAAATTTAAGTTCCAATTAAAATTAACTTTTTTTGTTACACAATTAAAATTAACTTGAACAATATTATTAAATGGAATATAAAAAATGTTATGAACAACTCCGGTTACAATTCATTTTTTGGTGCAAGACCACATGTATCCTCCGTGGGAGACAAATATTTTGGAGCCGGGTAGGACCTCTATGGGCGGCAAAACTTGCCCAGGGCTCGAACTCGAGATCACTGGTCAAGCTGAAATAATCCCTTACCAACCGATCCATGTGCCCGATGATCGGTTACAATTCATTTAATTATTATTATTATTATTATTATTATTATTATTATTATTATTATTATTATTATTATTATTATTATCAAACGTTATTTGTATTAAATACATTGAAGATACTTTCATAAATTTTTAATCTAAAATAATCTTAGCCAATTATATTAAATTTGAGTTCCAATTAAATTTAACTTGAAGAAAATTATTAAATGCTATATTTATTAAATATAAGATATAAAATGTTATATAACAACATCAATTATAATTCATTCAATATGTGTAATTATCAATATCAAATGTGAATTTATTAAAATATTGAAAGTATTTCATTAATTTTTAAATGAGAAATACTAAGGAGTGTATGGATCAATTGATAAAGGATTGTTCCAACTTAATCAGTACTCTAAAGTTCAAACCTTGTGTATGCAACTTGTTAAATACTTGAAGGGGGAGTTTTTCCTCCTATAAAGGTTATACCTAACTCAAATAGAATTGTCACCAGTAAAAGTTTACATGTGGTATTGGCGTATTGCACCAAAAAAATGAGAAATACTCTTAACCAATTATATTAATTTCAGTTAAATAATAATTTGGTCTTATATTTTCTACATATAGTTAGTTTTATCATTTAAAATTATTTTAAAAAGTCTTTTAAATTTGAAAATATAAAATAATCATTATAATTTTGGAGAATGTAAAAAGATACTTATAAACTTGAGGCAAAATATTCTTTCAGCTTGCTAATTCAAAAATATTTCAAAATCAAGGAAGATAGCAATGACAAAAATTTAGCATCTTGAAAACTTGATAGGTTTTTAGAGACGTTAATGTTCAACTAGTAAAAAGAAAGAAAGTAGTTATTTGAGATAAAAAAATATTAAATGCAAAATTTATTGAACAAAATATATAAAATGTTATAAAATATTTTAAATAAAGATCCTTTCATATCTATAAAAATAAGGATAAGGTTATAATAATAATAATAATAATAATAATAATAATAATAATAATAATAATAATAATAATAATAATAATAATAATGTAATATTAAGTCTTATTCAACGTGTAAATTTGAAGTGAAAGCGTCATTTGTGAAAGGACCATACAAACCTCAAAACTCGTGAAAGTAAACAACAATTAAAGTTTCTAGCCCCAATAATAAAAATAAACCGTAGATCCAGAACAAAATTGGTAGTTGCTTATCCTAGGGTTGAAAATAGGAAGGATACAAAATATCTACATATGAAAAGTAACAATTTATAAATAATTTTCATAATTAAATATGACAAATTAAAATTTTCCCTCTAACAAGCCCGGGGGGAGTCTTCATTTGTCATAACTTGAACTGTGGTGGAATGACAAAAATAATTATTTTGGAGTCATCACCAAAATTTATTAATTGAGAAAACCTTGGAAAAACCCTTTTATTAAAGAAAATATTCTATAAAAACTAGGTTAAATTCAAGAGTCAATTTGTGAATAGGAAAGGATAAAAACTTAAGCTCACAACACTCTTAATACATTCATCCAAAGCCAATGACCTAAAGCTTAATTGCGTAAATATATGTTCTGAAAACCGGACCGGACCAATCGACCGGTTTTCATTTCAACTGATTTTGAGTTTTTTACTTAAAAAATCAAGTATTTGCCTTGAAGGGGTTCGAATCCACGCCCTACTGATTGAATGGACAATGCATTGCCACTAATCAAACTAGAACTATTCTTGTTAATATGTAGTACGTACAGCATTATATTTCAATTAATATTCAGTTCATTCACCAAAAAAATTAACATTAAACTTTTTATTAACTATATATACATGAGTTATATTTATATATCTATTAATTTAACTCTTATTTTAATTTTTATTTTATTATACACATAATATGATTTTTTTTATGTTGGTTTAAAATTTCACCTAACTTAATTTTTTTAACATTTTATGCTAAATTTTAGTAAATAATTTATCATATAATATAAAAATATATATATTTAATTATTATCGATTTGAGTACCATATTTCAATTACAGTTAAATTATTAAATCGTGAATCAGTATCCTAATCGGTTCAATAATCATTTTAAAAATGTTGGTGTAAATTATCAGTAAGTCTTACTATATTTATTTTACCCCAACACGAGTAAAAATCCTCTCCATTTGTGCAGGAAATGGACATTTCCATTTCTTTAAACTTAGAGATGACACGTGGTTTAAAAAAAGATTAATGGTCCAGATTTCATTCTTTAATTTAATTTGAAATAAAAAAGAACGAAAGATAATACAGTAAAAACGAGAAGGATAGAAGACACAGGCTTTCCATTACACATAACAAAAAAAAAAAAGAGTAACTCAATACCTCACCCCACTGTGACGCTATCCCTCCCCGGCACCATAGGAAGCAAAGGATTTATGGAATGCTGCTACGGCCTATTATGCACGCATTCGACTTTATTAAAATGATCATATCTTCAATTTTTTTAATAAAAATGGAAGAAAGAAGTGCAAGTGACGATGCGGTGGTGGCTGTGGAGGGCGGCGTGGCAGTGGGGAAGGGTGGTCAGGCATATTTGCAAGCGTATGATAATTGCTAGACTATGTGGCCGAAAGGAAAGCAGCGGTATATTTGCAAGCATTATGGAGGGCGGTGGTGGTTGTAGAAGGCGGCGTGGCGCGACAGCGTGACGATGGGGCGAGGCGGTGGTCAATTTTTTCGTTGGGGTGTCTTTAATTTTTTTTTTCCATTGACCATATATCACATTCACTGTACAAAGCCTAAAGCCTCTGTTTATCTTTTCTTTTTCACTTTATCTCTTCAGTTTTTTAATCTTAAATTCAATATGAGAAATGAATTTGAACCATTAGTTTTCTTAAAGCCACATGTCATCTCCAGATTTAACGAAATGGAGACATCCATCATCCATTTCCAGGAAATGGAGAAAAGTTATGGCGATGCCTTGACAAGTTAGGTGTTCAATAGGATTCTAAGTTAGTGCTTCTAGAAGCTCCTCCAGATTGTCTTATAACTAGTCTCCGACCCATGCGATGTATGAATATTATTATTCAAATAGATTGTTTATACTGAATACTATAATATATCAAGATTTGTTATTAGCATAACAATCACTTCAATCTTTAACACTAACTTATGATCATAGAGCCAAGAGCACCTAATATCATTTAAGAATTCAGTTATCAACCAATCAGCTTCAATACAGACTTACTCATCTACCTTCCATATAGTATCATAACTCAAGTACATCCTTTCTTCTCCTAGAAATAATGTCATGACATATTTATTGATGGAGTAAACAACATCCATTGTAGGAGCAAGAATTGTTTTATCTTGAAACAAATCTATGTTTTCAAAATTTGATAGCAAATTAGGATAGGCAAAGGAAACTATATCTCCAATTGTATTACCTGTAGACTTTATCAGTAAAGTCTCTGGTATTTCAATATCAGTTTGACCATCAATAACTCATATCAATATTAATATGACATATAATATTGTTCAATATAAATTTAATACTACATATAGATGTAAAATTAAAGGTTTATTTCATCTATCACATTTTAAACTTATTTTAATATAGAAATGAGATATCCATCCATTTAGAGTACTTAGAGTTTAATACGATGTCTAAAAGAATAAAAAATTATATTCCAATAATAAATAAATTGATAAAAATCATTGGGAAGTAATCTTTTTGTTAATTTATCAGCTAAGATGTTTCTTACTTGATAGGTATATAAATGATATTTAATTGTGACCACAATTGTAAAGGTTTGACACTAATTCCAACTCATTTATTTCAAGTTAAAGCTCGTACGACATTTATTAATTACAAAATAAAATATGTCATTAGAAAAAAGAAACATTGAAAAGGAAAATTATAAAATTTTATAAAATAAAGAGAAAATAAAAAATTAGAATGTTGTTATACGATCTACAAATATTAACACAAATAGTATTTTTAAAATTATAATAACAAATAGATTTATTGACATTTGTTGCATGAGTAACACAATTTTTTATTTTTCATATATATAATTTAAATATTACAGTAATTATTTTTATAAAATAATGAAATTGTAAAAAAACAGATTAAATATATTTCTATCTTAAAAAATGTTATGTTTTTTAATATTAGATAAATTATAATTTTCATTCATGTTTTTCGGTTAAATTTAGACTTTGTCCCTGACTTTTACAACTTTTTATTTTATATCCTTATACTTTTAAAACAGTGTAATCATAGATTCATAGTGGCTAACATTGGGTTCTGGGTTATGCTCATTTTTATATATATTACTAAATTTTTATAACAAAATTAATTTATGATATAGTCATACACATCAATTAGTAGAATGTGAATATCATATTGTTATCATGTTTATAGAAAATAATAACAAATACATTATTAATATAATAAATTTAAAATATATTCACATGTGAGATCTCACAATGCAATCATTTCAAAACTATGTAAAAGTGTATGGAAAAAACCATTATTGGGAGAGCTAACCCCACTATGATATTGATATTCATGACCGGAGCAGGACTAACTCTCATAGAGGGTATTTATAGTTTATTAAAAAGATTACTTTAAACCTATAATTGAAAATTTTGCTTAACTTTTAAATGAACTATATTAAATATATAATAAATCAAAATACAATATAATAATTTTATTCAAGTAAAAGAAAATAAAATAATTATAAATTTTATAATTCTAATTTGAAATTTTGTCCATAAAAATTATAATTAAGACATCATAAAAGTAATTATAAATTTAAATTATATTGGTATTTGAGATCTCTCATCTTAGTCACCTAAAACCTATATAAAGTGTATGGACAAAACCGTTGCTGGAAGAGTTAGTCCCACCATTATATGGATGTTCATTGAAGGAACATGACTGCCTCATGTGGAGAGTACTTGGGGTCATAAAAAATCACTTTATTGAAGTGAGAATAAATAAAATCTAAAAAAATATAAATAACGAATGTGAGAAAATGTGACATAAGTACTGAGCGAAAAAATTTAATATAGAGTAGATAGAATAAATAAGAGAGATAATAAGTGAAAACATTAATGAATAAAATAGAGAGATAATTATTTTAATATAATAAAAAATGAAAATGAAAATGTGATAAAAAAGAAAAAGAAAAATAGAAAAAACAGCTGGAGAATGATTGCCTCACATGGAAGATAGTTGTGTGGTTCGTAAAAAAAATCACTTTACTGTATTTCTAATAAAAAAACTAAAGAAACACAAGTGAGAAAACATGACACGTGTTATGGATGAGCAATTTTAATATAGAATAAATACATAAATAGAATAGATAACTGAGATAATAAATTAAAATATTAATGAATAAAATAAAGACATAAATAATATATTGAAATATCATATTAAATTTAATGTAAATCAATACATTTATTGTATTGCTTAATGTGAGTTTTCATGTAACGAAATAAATAAATATGAATAAATAATGAAAGACATTATTTTAAGATTATCATGATGATGATAATAATAATAATAATAATAATAATAATAATAATAATAATAATAATAATAATAAAGAAAATTAAAGTGTGATAAAAAAAGGAAAAAATGTAGGAGGAAAACTACTTCACATGGAGGATAGTGGATACCAATGGTCTATGAAAATATCACTTTTATAATGAAACAAATTAATATGAATGGATAATGAGAGAAAATGTTTTAATATAATAACAATAAAAAATTAATTTGTGAAAAAAAAAACAAAAAGAAAAAACATGAGCAAAACTGTCTGCTGTGCAGGATAAATGTGGTTCATAAAAATATCACTTTACAGTAAAGAGAATAAAAAAACTTGAGAAAACGCAAATAAAAAAAATAACACGTGTACTGTAGGAATAATTTTAATATAGAGTGAATGAAAGTAAATTGAAAGATAGAATAAATAAGAGAGATAATAAGTGAAACATTAATGAATAAAATAGAGAGATAAATAATATATTTAAAAAAATAGATTAAAATTGATGTAAATAAACTCATATCGTATTTCTTTATGTGAGTTTTTATGTAATGAAATAGATAAATATAAATGGATAATGAGAAAACTTGTTTCAATATAATAATTAAAAATTAAAATTAAAATGTTATTAAAAAAAAAGAAAAAAAGATAGGAGCTGGATTGCTTCCCGTGGTTTATAAAAAAATTACTTTACCGAAATTACAATAGACATGAATGAATAATGAGAGAAACTATTTTAATATAATAGCAAAAAAATTAAAATTTGATAAAAAAGATAATAGTATGAGCAGGAATGTCTCCCGTGAACGATACCCGTGATTTATAAAAAAAAACACATTTGTAATGAAACATATTAATGAGATCAAATAATGAGAAAAAATCACCATCCCTTCACCCTAAATTTTATTGTCATAAAAAAAGTAATGAGAAAAAATATATTAATATAATCACATTTGTGTATGTTATTGAATGGTAGTAGAACTCTTATATTTCTCCCCAAAAGAGGTCTGCGGCAAGGACACCCACTTTCTCCTTTACCTCTTTGTCCTTTGCATGGAGAAGTTAGGTCTTCTTATCACTGATGCAGTTCATAATGGAGCTTGGAAGCCTGTGAAAATTACTAAGCACCGTCCAAGTTTATCCCATCTGTTTTTTGCTTATGATTGCTTGCTCTTTGTAAAAGCCTCCAATAGCCAAGTGGGTTTTATGACAGACCTGGTGAACAAATTTTGTAGTGCTTCAGGGCTCAAAGTAAATGTTAGCAAGTCTCATATTTTAGCATCCAAGGCGGTTTCACTCTCAAAGAAGACTCGCCTCCAACAAATTGCTGGTATTCGGTCCACATCTTCCCTAGGCAAATATCTAGGCTTCCAAGTATTCCAAGGACGTGCTCCTAAAGAAGCTTTCCATAATGTGCTAGACTGCTTCAATACTAAACTTGCAGGTTGGAAACAAAAGCTCCTTAATAAACCTGGTAGGCTTTGTCTAGTGAGATCTGTCTTGGCCTCTATCCCCACATACACCATGCAAGCCTACTGGTTTCCTCAGCATGTTTGTCATCGCCTGGACTCAATTGCACGCCAATTCCTTTGGAAAGGTAACCATGACAGAGGCCTTCATTTAGTCAGTTGGTCTAAGGCTACCAAAGCTAGACGTCACGGAGGGCTTGGCATCCGTTTAGCTCGTTTGCACAACACTGCTATGCTTGAGAAATTAGTGTGGGAATTACTTCACAGTCCGCAAAAATTGTGGGTTCAATTGCTTTCAGCATGATACCTTCAAAACTCGGACATTCTTCATGCCTCGAAGAAGGGTGGCTCGTTCACTTGGCAATCAATCATCAAGGCTCGAGATGAACTTAAAGACGGTTTCTGTTTGCGTTTGGGTAATGGAGACGCAAAATTCTGGTACGATTCTTGGCTTACCCCTGAACCTCTGTGTCAAGTTCTTCCATTCATTGATATCCATGATGTGCACATGAGGGTTCGGGACGTCTGGTTCGAAGGAAGGTGGCATGTGGATAGGCTCTGGAACTCTATTCCCCATCATATCCAAGACTTGCTTTCTTCCACACGACCTTTTCTAAGTGAGAACTCAACAGATGTGGTCATTTGGAAAGGCTCTCTCGCTGGAAAATTCACAACTAAATCTGCATATAATTGGTTAACTTCCTCCAATCATACTCCTCTGCTTGGTCTCTCTTGGCAATGGATTTGGAACTTGGATGCTCCAGAAAACATCCGTTTCTTGGTTTGGCTTCTCTGTCATCATTCCCTGCCCTGCAGTGCTACTTTAGCGGCCAGGGGAGTGAATATCACAGCAGTTTGCCATCAATGTGGCAATAACCAAGAATCAATCCTTCATTGTATTCGGGACTGCACTAAGGCTAGAATTATTTGGAGCTCTCTGGGTCTCTCAAACAATTCAGAATTATTCTCTCTAATGGATATCCGAACCTGGCTGGAAAAGAACATCAGCAGCAATAATTCTTATTTCCTTGCAGCGCTCTGGGAAGTTTGGAGATCAAGAAATATCTCTATTTTTTATCATAAAGAACAGAACCTTCATGAGACATTACAACGGGTTTCTTGTCTTCATACTACTATTCGGAATATTTATGGGATTCAAGGATCTATTCAAAGGCCTATCCGCGTAGTCAAATGGAAGAATCCTCCCTCAGGCACTGTTGCTTTGAATACGGATGGTAGCGTTGTGAACAACAAGTCCGGGTTTGGAGGTCTTCTCAGAAATGATGATGGGCATTGGCTCCTAGGTTTCTTTGGAAGTCTTGGGGAAGGAGATATCCTTTTTGCAGAACTGTTTGCAATTTGGAAAGGCCTTACCATTTGTTGGAACCAACATTTGTCTTCTGTTCAATGCTGGTCTGACTCTCAGCTAGCGGTGTCCTTGATTAATCAGAATAGCTCCAAGTATCATCACTATAGTGCTCTTATTTCAGCTATTCAAGAACTTATTAACAGAGATTGGTTAGTTTCGGTCCAACACTTCCTAAGGGAAGGGAACTCCATTGCAGATTTTCTTGCAAAGCTTGGCGTGGACTCCTCGGACTATTTTGTTCAGGCTCAAGACCCACCTAACAACACCCTTCCTCTCCTACAAGCTGATGCCTTAGGGACTGCCTTCATGAGATTTTAGTTTATTTTTCTATCTTTTTTCTTTTTTCTTCCTTTGCTTACTTTACCAAAAAAAAAAATTTAATTAAAAGGCATAATAACTTGTTAAAAAATAATTTTTAGAAACTGCTCTTTTTTTTTTTTTAAATTACTTTAACAGTGCCAAATTGTCTAAACTTCAAAATTTTCTAAAGCCATAAGATTTAAGAGGTGACATATACCAAAATAAACCCTTTTTAAAAAAAATTATTCTAAAAAATTATTCTTGTTTAAAAAGTACTTTAGGAGTGACACGCTATCATAGCTTTAAGATCCTCGAAACTTCGAAAGCATGGGATGAAGGCGTGTCATGCCTAAAAATCCACTTTTACTAAAATAAAATAATTTTGAAAATTTTATTTAAAAATATATTTTAGGAACGCGAAGTCACAACTTAAAAATTCTCAAAAAGTAATTGGATTAAAAAGGCGTTACTCCTCAAAATTCATATTTCCTTTTTATTAATATTAGAAATCGGTTTCACAATAATTCTGTTAGGATTCTTTTTCTGTTAGTATTATTATAGTTAGTCCTTAGGTGTAATTCAATCATGGTTAGTTATACCTTTAGTTAGTTTCTAGTCCTATAAATAATTGTATCAACTCCTCCTTTTTACATCTTTTATCAAATCAATATATGAGTTATCTCAATACTCTCTCTGGTTATCTTTGTGATGACTCATGGAGATACCCATGGTACTCCTCTACTGCTCTCTACTATCCCACTGTTCATGCTGCTCCTCCATCTTATTTTACTAAGATGGTATCAGAGCTCCATCGATAGAGCTCACCTCGTTTCAAGAAGAAGAAAGAAACGATTCTGTTCGAAAAAGGTATTGTTGATCGCTGAGAATCTTGCAGAGAATAGCGAAGCTGAGAAGGTGGCCGCGTTCAGTGCGGAAGAAGTTGATCGCACCTTGCACCCTAATCAAGCGCAAGGCAGAGCAAGAACACTCTAGTTTGATTACAAGCTCGTTTCTTCCGGAGATTTCTGCTGCTTCTGCTAAATCCTCTTCACTGTTTTTGGAGCATGATCTGGGCAAAAACACAACCGCAAAACTAGAGTGGAAATCGTCATCTGATAGCCTCATTTTTTGGAGCTTCGGATCTGTCGATCTTCACCGTAATAAGGAGAACGAGTATGCTGGAGCTCAAGTCTCTCCGATCATCAAACTCGAAGAATAAAATGCTCTGCAATTTGGCGGTGACGAAATTAACCGTACTCTGAATCCTAAGTGTAAAACAGAACAGAAGCTTCCTCCCATTTTCTCAGCCGAGCTCAAGATCAGTCGTTCCTCCATTCCTGTTGCTGGCCTTGTTGACGGCGTTGATGTATACGTAGGTAAGAATCAGATCAATTCTTTTGGCTGTTGCAAGAAAATTTTGGATGTGCAAAAGGTATTTGATAGAATGCCTGAGAGATTTTTCATTTCTTTGAATTCTGTTGTGTCTGCCTATATGCATGCTTCTGATGTACAATTTCTGTTTGATGAAATTCTTGAAAGAAATGTCCATCAACTGTTTGTTATAAGAGATGTTCAGAAACTGTTCGATGTAATGTCTGAAGGAGAAAGGGTATTTGATAGAATCAGTGTAGTGATGGGCGGACAGTGTTGTAGAAAATTAGTGAGAGATGTGTTGTTAGTGCATTCAACTCCAATTCATCATTTCAGATGTTTTTCTTCTTCTGCACCTCCTAAACTTGCTCACTCTTCCAGCAAAAGAAGGTTGTTGATAGGAGCTACCATGGGCCTTGTTATACCTGGTGGAGCTTATTCGAGTACTGTCGATGAAGCTATTTTTTGTGGATGGTTATTTTCTGCATCAAAACTGAAGTTGGCTGAACGCCTCTAGAAGGGGGTTGAATAGAGACTTGAAAATATTGTACCTGAAAATTCAGATTCAATCTAAGGTGGATCTCAAGTCTGTGACTTGGAACTCAGATTGAATCTTAACTCAGCGAAATGTTAGGATTAAGAAAGCTTTAGCTTAGCAAAAGGTTCAGCTTAATTAGCTCAACAAATGTTAAGCTTATCTCAGCAAAGTTAAGACCTTAAAGAGAATGAGTGAGACTACTGATTGATCTCAAGTTGAGATGGGATCTGAGATGAGATAGACTTGAGATGTAAGATGAGATGCAGAGACAGATCTTAGTTATGCAGAGATTTAATCAAATGTAATTTGTTTCAAACAGATAAGTCTCAGGTATTAGAGATGTGGAATATAAATAAAGAGATAGGGAGAAGAGATGCACACAGAGATTTATAGTGGTTCACCCACAACCTTGGGCTACGTCCAGTCCTCACAACACGTGAGATTTCCACTATTGACAATCACAGTCAATTACAAGTATTCTTACAGCCTCTTCAGGACGTCCCTCACACCAAGCATAGGCACTCCTACCTTGGCTGAGTCTCAAGTATTCTTTGTTCTCAACTGCCTCTTCAGGCAACTCATGCAGTATTATTTGTTTTCAACTGCCTCTCCAAGCAACGCATGCAGTATTCTTTGTCTTCGACTGCCTCTCCAGGCAACTCAGTGAGTATTCTTGTTACAGTGCCTCTCCAGGCTTTACAATCGCTCACACTAAGCTCAGGCACCTCCTGACTTAGTTGAGACTTGGTGATATGAGATGAGATGTGATTGATCTAGCTTAGTCTACATACTAAGTATGGATAAACAGTGAGCTCAGCTAGGTATCACGCTCTAAATCACTCAGAGTGTATACAAATCAGTACACAACAAGAGCTAAACCTACTACATGATATTAACTAAGATAGCATAGGTAGGTAGGTTGAGATTCACTTGAGACATGGATTTTTCTGGTTGTGCAGCAGCATCTCTCCTGAGTCTCACCTGTGTCTCTCACACGTCTCACCATAATGAGACTTCCTTCTATAGTCTTCAGAAAACTAGCCGTTATACTAGCCGTTGGAAGAGAGAGAGGCTATTTTTCACTTTTCTGACATGAGATCAGTGCTTTTCTGGTGCAATCTCTGCTGTGACAGTGTACTTGTGTTGACTTGCTTTTGTTGCTGAGACTCTGTCTGAGTTTGATGTCTGCATCTGATCTTGAGTTAGCATCTAAACTTGAGACTGCATCTGATCTTGAGTCTGCGTCTGAACTTGAGACTGCATCTGATCTTGAGTTAGCATCTGAACTTGAGACTGCATCTGATCTTGAGTCTGCGTCTCAAGCTGAGTCTGGATCTCATCTTTGCTTAGCATCTTTTGATTTAATCTTTCCTTTGGCAATCCTTGATTCTGACTTTTATTGCTTTAAATCTTCAAGAGTAGTCCCTTGAGCTTTCTTGTCTAAATGCTACCTGCAATTTTAAAGTCTAGGATTTTTGCCACAACTTGAGCACACAGTCAGTAAATAATAAGATGCATATCAGATGAGTCTAAGTCTCAGTTTGTCTTATCCATCTCAGATGAGTCTGAGACTGAGTCTCAGTTGGTGAGTCTCAGGTGCAAGTTTCAGTCTCAATTGCATGGCTCAATCTTACCATTATATTTAAGTCTCAGTTTTCTTGAGTCTTGAATCTCTTAGACCTGAGAGGCTATTTCTTGATCTGATCTTTTTATAGGGCGCGTCTTTTGCTGCTTCTCAGTTCAACTCTTCTTGATCTCTTTTTAACTCTTGATCTTGTTTCTGAGTGTGATATATTTTTTATTGCTTTAGCACTTCATCTTCATGCATCTCAAGTGTTACCTTTTAGATTGCAAGTCACCTTAGCATCTCATCTTGTCTTTAACATAAGAGAAAATTATCCTACAATATGAGAAGCTAAATTCTGCAAAAACTTGAGCACACAGTTAGTAGAAACAAGATATCTTAGATATTCATCTTTTATATTTTTGCTTTTCTTGAGTCTCAAATATTAGTTCATTGTTAAGCTTAACTTGACTTAGCTTGATGATTGGTGTCTCTAGTAGAGACCCTTTCTGACTGTAGCTAAGACTGCATTCTGATATGCACCTCTCTCAACTTCGGCTATATTCAGATTTAACCATTCTAAGCTTCTGGAGACTAAAGAATATGTCTAAGGCCTTCTTCTAAAATTACCTTCAGCATATAGAACATTCTAAGCTTTGCCCAATCTCCATAAACAATTATGAAGACTGATGTTTCTTATCATTAGGATTCTGATCTTTCTGAATCTCAGGAAAGACTTGCATTGATTGCTCAATCTCAGGCTGATCTTTATCCTCATCTTCAGTCTGAGGATTACTACTGAAACTACCAGTCTCAGTCTGTGGTTTCCTCTTAATCTCAGTCTGAGCTTGTGGTTCTTCTGATCTTTCTGAGTTCTTTACTAAGCATAAGAATCCTGTCTTTCTAAGATCTCACACACAAAACATCAGTAACTTCAAGAACAGAAAACGTTAAGTTTGATCAAAAGGTTTGTTGTCATTAAAACCAAATCTCAGAGGGTTTTGCGCTAACAAAAACTTGTCAATCCTTTCTTTGCTTTATTGAACCCAGAGGTTGCACAGAATAGGTCTTTTGGTTGCTGCTCATGGTTGGGTTACAATGGAGGCATCGGTTTTACTTGGTTACATGCCATTGAAATCAGTTTCTGACATGCGTACTACTTGTCATAATACTGTAGTGGAGGAGGTTGTATCTCCTGCTGAATTTCATGATAAAACAAACAGTAATTTATCTTGTATATCAATGCTGGGCCAAAGTGAAACATCTTACTGTGATGGTGCAATGGAAGTTGATATGACCCAATGTGGTGAAGGTGATAATTCAGCATGTTATATTGGGTTTGTTAATGGTGTTTCCTGGGAGAACAATAATGATGATATAAATGATGCATCAACTAATAATGCCCGAAATGGTGACGTTTTAATCAGAAATGTTTGTGTTGATTTGAAAATTGCTCCTGCCATTAGAATTGGTCTTTTTCTTGCTCCTGGTGGAGAATTTACATTTGTGGTTTTTGGTGAAGCTGTTAATCAGGGCATAATGTCTAGACAGCTCATGTCTTTGCTGTTTCTTGTTGTAGGGATTTCAATGGCTTTCACGACATGGCTAGCTGGAGGAGGCCAACTGATTGCTTCCCATTTTGAGCAGCATGATGTTAGTCCTTTGGAAGAGGATAATGTTGTTAGTGTTGATCTCATTATTCATCATGAGCAATTTGAGTGGTGGGCCTTCAAAGATATTAATTTGTATAATCTAAGTGTTTTTTGTGGAGGTTTGATAGGACCTATGCCAATAATAATACAGACAACTAAACAAGGATGGAAGTCTACATTTGTTGACTTGGATATTGGCCAAGGTTTTATAACAATTCCTAGTTGCATTGCTGCTACTCTAATTGAAATACCAATTGATGTTGGTTTGGAAACTGCTGGGATTGGTTTCAAGTTTTATGAAGATCCCTTTTTCTTTTGTTATGTTCCTCTTTTGGTTTCAAGTTGATATTGGTTAATACCAATTATCAACTTGAGGGGGGTATTAGAAATCGGTTTCACAATAATTCTGTTAGGATTCTTTTTCTGTTAGTATTACTATAGTTAGTCCTTAGGTGTAATTCAACCATGGTTAGTTATACCTTTAGTTAGTTTCTAGTCCTATAAATAATTGTATCAACTCCTCCTTTTTACATCTTTTATCAAATCACTATATGAGTTATCTCAATACTCTCTCTGATTATCTTTGGGATGACCCATGGGGATACCCATGGTACTCCTCTACTGCTCTCTACTATCCCACTGTTCCTGCTGCTCTTCCATCTTATTTTACTAAGAATTAATTTTCCATATTTTTTATGGGTAAAATATCTTTTTTATCCCTATAAAGTATTAAGTTTTTTATTGTAGATGTGTTGAACACCCATCACACCCATCAATCACATGTGCGATACAAGACACTTGTAGTACATGACACATTATTTAGCTCTCTTAAACTTCTTCAGAGAGCCAAATTTCATGCCCCACTTGAACTGAAATTTTTTGCACATTTTTTCCTTCATATATTTTATATAGTCTCTAAACGAGTTTAAGGAGACTACCACTATTTATAATGTGTTAGGGTATTGCACATAGAATTGCTGAATGTGATGAGTGTTAGACACATCTGCAATTAATAGTAGAGTTAACAACTACAGGGACTAAAAAAATAACTTAAATATTTCATAAGAATGAAATAAAAAAGAAAAATATTCAGGGACGAAAATAAAAAGTTGAGTATTTTATAAAGATAAAAAATTATTTTACCCTTTTTCATATTTAACATAACCACTTATTTCCTTATTTATTGTTGTATGTTTAGATTTTTCATATCATTTTTCAATTTTCCATATTTTATATTTTAGATTTTCCATATTTAACTCAATCTTTTTTTTTTGTATCTTTAGAGTTTTCAATTTTTATCCTTTAACCTTATTTACTTAAATTTAAATCTTTTACCATCTTTTGGGAATTTTTATTACTTTTCCCTTTTATCTATTGCATGTTATGAAATTTTTATCACTTTTTTAACATTATCGTTAACAGGGTTAAAATTAGCCAAAATGAACACATCCTAATTGATATCTTTTGAATAAATGTTGTATCAAATTAAACAACAACAAGATCTCTCGACCAAAAAAAAACAAGAAGAATCCAAAGTACATAACCCAATTAGCATATACAAGAAGAGGAAAATTTGTAGTGTGGACAAATTGGGTACACATGAAAGATTGGGTGTAGAGAACCGTACGTACTGCTTGCTTGGGTAGAGAGGAATCAACATGGTGGTGCAGCGAACCGTTTCTCTAGGCTTATTGGATGACAGAAACTTTGAAAGAGATAGAGTGACGATGCTAGGCTTGGCAAAATGGCTGCATTTGGGACGAGGAGAAATGGAGAATGGGTTTTGACCGGACACTAATTAGGGGTGTTCATTTGGTTCGTTCAGTTATATAGGAAAAAATAAATCCGAACCAAATAAAACTGTTTAGTTTGGTTTGGATCGGATTTTTTTTAATTTTTCTGTACGTAATCCGAACCAAATTGAACCGATCAAGAACGGGTTGGTTTGGTTCGATTTAATCTGGTCATAAATTTTATTATGACAATATAATCAAAATTATTTTTCAAAAATTTGTTTCGAAAATAATAGAAAAATTCATTTAAGAAAAAGATAATCTATAATAAAACATCATGTTGATGTTTAATCTCTCATTTATGATAAAAACTCATGTTGAGGTTTAATCTCTCTCCTCTTCCAATTTTTATAGTATAGTATTTTTTGTTTAGGGGTGGATCGGTTCGATTCAGGTAACGGGCCCAATGCCTTTAATCAATTACCCGAACCAATCATTTACGAGTTTGATTGGTTCGGTTCGGGTCCAACCCGATTGAGCTAAAAAATCCAATCCAATCAAATTAGTTCGGTTCGATTCATCAGGTTTATCGGATTGAACCAAACCAATAAATTAAACACCCATAATTCTAATGTTTTTGGGGATGATCGTGGTGACCTTGGTTGGAAAATGGGTGGTGAATAGGAACAATTAATGGGGCGTTGGGTGGTTCTCCATTTTCATTTTTTTTACTATTGTTTTAGCCCGCTTACCATAGGTGATTTGTTGATGAGGCTACAAAAGGAGGAGTTGGTTAGGGATGACAATTGAGCCCAGGCCCTATGAGTACCCGCAAAAATTACCCGCAATGGTGATGGGGATTTGACAAGTGTACCAATCGTATCAAGTAGACAAGTGATAAGTAGAGTATCGTCTCCACATGGATTGAGAATTCAAGTACCAAAATACAGAGAATTTGGCTAGTTGAATAAAAGAATCACAAATATACCAATGTAACAAAATACAATGCAGAAAATAAAACTAGGAACTTTAAATCAAGATGTTTAGAATGCAAGGGAAAAGACAAAGATTTGAAAAGCAATATAAAAAACGATTAGGGGTTGGTTCCTCTTAATTCTCCCTCTATGAAATTCAATAGTGTATTCATTCCAGTGGTTATGATTCAATTCATGATCCAATTCAAGTCCCAATTCCTTGGTGAATTAACCCTATATCATCAACTAAGAACCCTAATTCTTTAGGTGAACTCAATGAAGACATGCATTAATATCAAGAATTGGTAAAGATCACACAAGAATCAATTCATATCCCTAGGTAATTAACTTCTTATGTTGTTTGCTTCAGATCCAAGTTTTTCCCCAATTTCCCAATTGTGAGAATCACTCTAAGTTCATGCAATTGAGTGTCCAAATCATTTGAAGCATTAAGGGTAGAAGAAAACAATGTAATTGGATCACAATACTTGAATTAAAATAGAAAATAGAATTCACAAGGAGTTTGAACTAAGATTCCCCAATCCCTAACCTAAAGGATTTAGAAATCCATTACAATTGAAAAGCAAAGAGAGGAAAGAGAGATAAATTCTGAAGAACTCATTTTAAAGAGATTTGAAACCCTAATCTCCAAAATAGAAAACTCTATGTTTTCCAATCCTAATCTATGAGAAAGAATCCTAAAAATCTTCTTTTAAAAAGATAAAAGAGCCTATTTATATATTGTCAGCGCGTGTGGTCGCGAATTTACTTTCTTGTCCCCACAAGCTTATCCAAAGGCAATCTCCTCTCATCCTTTTGCTTCACTTAATCAAATACCTACAAAAACACAAAATTAATAACCAATTAAAGCATATTTACTCAAATTTAATTACTACCACCTAAATAACACAAATATATATTCCTAAATAATTTTAATTGATTTTTCACCTGCTTTAATAACCTAAATGACTAAAATTACCTAAAACAAACCTATAAATCCACTAATACTGTGGATTTATCACAACCCCAAACTTTAAACTTTGCTTGTCCTCAAGCAAATCGTTAAATCTCATTCAAAATATTTACAAAATCATACCAAGGGGTTGGAATCCACAAATGACCTTTCACAATTTTCTTCCAAAATTAATCATTTCACTGTTAAATTCATTCATCAAACAAATACTCACAAGTGTTAGCTACAATTACGCAACTGCAATACTTTCCACAATGGTTCTTAGTTCCACTCTTGAAACATCACAAAATAATATGTGTTTAGCTTCACAAAACAAAGAATGAATTGTATTCATCGTCTTCATCGGTCTCGTGTTTCACTCACCACTCTTAAGTGTTTGAGGACAGTGTTTACTCTCATAGATTGCTACTCAACTTAAGAGCCACTACCATAGGCTTGACAATATTCTAAAATCTCTACTGCTTATGCAAATGCAACCACACATCATGAGGACTTTTATTGGGTTGTAATGGGGCTAGGGACTTGGTAGATATGCTTTAGGTTTTAAGGTTGAACCAAAAGAAAATCAAGGGATATAGGTGATGAGTAAATAATTAATATGGAATTAGGTGGTCATCGCACTTCAATCCCTTTTTATTTCCTTTGTTTACCTTCCTTTTCCCCTTTCCTACACTTTTCTTCTTTTTTTCTTCTTTTTTCCTTTTCTTTTTTTTTTTTCTTTTTTGTATGCACTTAAAAATATTTACATTTGTAAACAAAAGCAAGTAGCTCTTGCTACTCCACCCCAAACTTAAGATATTTACTTGCCCTCAAGCAAAGAGAATATATAACCCCAAATTTAATTAAAAACTCATCTCTTAATGTAACCTACATCCCTTAATCCTCAATGGTTTGAAGATATATGGTTTTTTCACTTAAAGTTTGTAATGAGTTTAAGAACAAAGGGGGGAAACAGGCACAAAAGGGCTAAGCAAAGGATATAAATATAGGATGGCTTATTTGGCTAACCGAGTAAACAGAAAGAAATTAAAAATGTCTCAATCGCACATGTGGATGCATAAACACTTGCAATTTTGATCAAGAAACATGTCAAGTTCTGAAGTGAAATCCTAAGTGAGAGCTGAACACATAGAAGAAATAATGAAAGTGTATAAGCCCAAATCCTCTCAGTTTAAATTGTGAAAGCAATCCATGCAATGCAATGTTCAACTACTAACACAGAAATCAAGCAGAGTTCTAATTTCCCAAAATGGCTAGCACACAATTAAGAAATTGAAGCACCTTTATGAAAATTATTTTTAGAAAGAACCAACAACAATATGATTAATCAGGAATAACAAGAAAATGTCAAATCTCATAACCAAAGGCAAAGAACCAAACACAACTGCAACATGAAAGTGCCAATTTAGTAAATAAACAAAGCAAAGCATAGAAAGACACTCCCTGGGATGCTTGAGAGTGTAGTTGTCCTTGTGAGTACACAAATCATCTTGTGGCTGCTCGAGATGCAAAATAAAGTCTTTCTGCATGAGGACATTCACACACCAATAGCTTTTAGTCTTCCAATAGGCTCTTCTCTGCATTACACAAAAAGAAAAATCAACAAGAAAACTGCTAAAGCAATGATTACTCATATATAAATTCCTACCAACCTAGATCCTAATTATAGTTAGTTGCTAGAAGAAATAACACTAAATGAGATGGGTCCTATAGAACAAATCTAAACTAGAATAACCGTAACTAAAGTAAATCAACATAAAAGAAAAAAAAACTATAGGTTGCCTCCTATATAGCGCTTGTTTAACGTCATTAGCTTGACACAAAACTCCTTTTTCATGGTGGCTGAAGACGCGAGGAAGATTTTACTCCATTTTCCTTCATAGCATTGTATTTCAAATGTGAAGGAAGAAACTTCAACTCAAACTTTGGATTTTCTTGAACCACATCTTCTTTTTCTAACTTCTGTTTCTTTAAAGATGAGTCCACTACATCAACTCTCAAACATTGTTGCTTGTCATCCAACTGTTGTGTACCTTCAAAAACATTTAAGGTAACTTTCTCATCTTGTACACTTAGAATTAATTTTCCCTCCTGCACATCTATGAGAGCTCTTCTAGTTGCCAAGAATGGTCTACCAAGTATAAGTGGCACATTAGAATCTTCTTCCATGTCAAGAACAACAAAGTTTGTAGGAAAAATAAACTTGTCCACTTTTATAAGAACGTTCTCCATAACTCCATATGGATGCTTGATTGATCTATCAACCATTTGAAGAGCTATCCTTGTAGGCTTGACATCTTCTACTCCCAACTTCTTCAAGATTGATAGAGGCATTAGATTTATACTTGCCCCTGAGTCATAAAGGGCTTTCTCAATAGAAACAGTTCCAATAGTGCATGGAATTGTGAAGCTTCCAGGATCCTTGAGTTAGGAGGAAGCTTCTTTTGGAATATGGAACTGCACTCTTCTGTCAAGGCCACTGTTTCATCTTCCTTTAGCCTTCTTTTCTTACTAAGCAACTCTCTCATGAACTTGTCATAGGAAGGAATTTGCTCTAATGCTTCTGCAAAAGGAATATTAATTTGTAGTTTCTTGAAGATGTCTAGAAACTTAGGAAACTGCTCATCCTTTTCCTTCTTCTTGCTCACATGAGGATATAGGAGTTTTACATAAGGAGGTATTTCTTGTTTATGCTCTGAATCTCTCAACAATTGTTTCTTTGTTTTCTTCCAAGGTGCATTCTCATCAACTAACTTGAGCTTAGGTTTCTCTTGCTTTGGTTCTTCAATTTTCTCTTGATTAACTTGTAGCTTTTCCTCAACTTTTTCTGCAGTAACTTCTTATTTTGATTCCTCTTCTCTTATTGCTTGAGTCACCTTGATTTTTGGCTCAATCACTATACCACCCCTTGTAGTTATGGAATTACAATGCTCCTTTGGATTGACTATAGTGTTCCCTGAAAAGCCTCCTTGAGCTAACTTCGCCATATGTTTTGAAAGTTGCCAATTTGATTCTCTAGATTTCTTATTGAAGCATCTTGATTCTTGAAATTCATCCTTGTTTCCTGCATAAAAGAAGAAGTTTGTTGAGTTAGTTGAAGAAGTGCATTTTCTAAAGTAGACACTTTATCTGATAGTTGAGATTATTGTGCAGCATGAGAATTTTGTTGCACAAATGCTCCTCCTTGCTTAAATTGTGCATTATTGGGTTGAGGAATTGACTGCCTTTGAGCATAATTCTGATTGAATGTGTTGTTCTGCTGATAAGGCTGCCTGAGAGCAAAATTCTGCTATCTTTGAAAATTCCCCATGAAATTTATTTGCTCTAAACTTTCTTGTTGGAGAAATTCCTCTGGCACCTCACATGCTCCATTTGGATGATTACCTTGACAAAAATCACAAACAAGCTGCACTTGCTTACTTGTTTCCTTTTGCATTCCTTCAAACTTTGCATGAAGAGAGTTTATCCTCTGAGTGAGTATCTTTTGTTGTGTTAGCAATGCCATATGGGTACCCCGCAAAAAATTACCATAGGTGATTTGTTGATGAATCAAGGTGAGCTACAAAAGGAGGAGTTGGTTAGGGATGACAATTGAGCCCAGGCCCTGTGGGTACCCCGCAAAAATTACCCGCAATGGTGATGAGGATTTGGCAAATGGCAAGTGTACCAATTGTATCAAGTAGACAAGTGATAAGTAGAGTATCGTCTCCACAGGGATTGAGAATTCAAGTACCAAAATACAGAAAATTTGGCTAATAAAAGAATCACAAATATACCAATATAACAAAATATAATGCAAAAAATTAGACGAGGAATTTTAAATCAAGATGTTTAGAATGCCAGGGAACAGACAAAGATTGTGAAAAGCAATATAAAAAACGATTAGGGGTTGGTTCCTCTTAATTCTCCCTCTATAAAATACAATAGCATATTCATTCCAGTGATTTTGATTCAATTCATGATCCAATTCACAAATATAGTTAAGTCTCAATTCCTTGGTGAATTAACCCTATATCATCAACTAAGAACCCTAATTCCTTAGGTGAACTCAATGAAGACATGCATTAATATCAAGAATTGATAAAGATCACACAAGAATCGATTCCTATCCCTAGGTAATTAACTTCTTATGTTGTTTGCTTCAGATCCAAGTTTTTTTTCCCAATTTCCCAATTATGAGAATCACTCTAAGTTCATGCAATTGAGTGGGCCGAATCAATTGAGGCATTGAGTGTAACATCCCTTCTTAGATTTCTATGTTTGACCATGGCGACTCATGTATGATATTATTGTGTTGTTGTGATTGGAATTTTCTGAGTTTCATGATTAAGGTGAAATTTTGGGAATGTCCAGTTTTTAGGGGGGGTCTCTGCCAAATTTTTGGTAAGAATGTTTCAAACCGTAGCAACCCTAGTGGTAGTAAGTTTCCGTAGATAAAGAGTGGGTGGATATGGAGGGAAAAACCTTAAGAATAGGGTAAAAAGGGAGAAAAAGAGGTTTCTATCAGGAGCGCGCTCCAGCGCGCATCATGTGTGAGTAAAGGGGGGGTCTCTGTTGCCCGTGCGCTTCAACGCACTTAGGGGGCGCTTCAGCGCATACCCCTACTGCAAGTGGGGTAGCCCCTAACTTGGGCGCGCTTCAGCACGCTGCTAGTGCGCTTCAGTACGCTGCTAGTGCACTTCAGCGCGCGCTAGCATATTTAATCCCTCAGCTTCGTGCGTTCCTTCATTCCTTCTATATTTTCTTCTTTTTCATTCTAGGGTTAGATAGAGGGTAGAGAATCTAGAGAGAGAATGAGCTAGGAAGAAGAAGGAAAGGAAGATTGAAGGAGGACTCCACCACTCTAGGCTCTAGAACTCTACCACTTTTCTCCTCCATCTCCATTTCTCCATTTTTCTCCTCCTCCCTTCTCCATTCAAGTGAGTGTGTTCACCACCCACTTTCATCATTTGTATGTTTCTTATAAATGCTCCCTATTCCTCTCTCCTTTGCTTGCATTGAATGTTTATGTTGGTTTATATTCAAATATTGAGCTATTAAATGTGTTGGTTGGTGAAATTAATTGTTGGAACAAACCCTAGGGTAGAGAAATTGGGGATTTTGGCTATTATTCGATTGTTGAGGAGGGAAATTGAATGAAACCATATTTTCATGTTATAATATACCTTGGGAACATTATTATGCCTACTCATGAATTGACTCACATGGGAAGAAACTTGAATTAGGTCTTTGAGGCCTCATAGTATAAATAATGAATTGACTATTGGATCCTTGGTCTTCATGGGCAAAAGAGGTATTTGGGGCCTTGGATCTCATATATAATAGAGGAAAAATAATTGTTTGAATCTATCACAGTAATGGGGTAAGGTCCATGTGGCTTTCAGGGACGACGGTCCCTGTTAGCCTGAGCTCAGTCTAGCCTTCACAGATAAGTGCAAAAACCTCTTGGGTGTTGGGTTAAACTCTTCATGTTCAAGTATAAAATTATATCATTGATAATACATTATTTGATAACTATCATTCTCTTTGGTTGTTGCATTGCATTTGTCTTTTTCTTCCCACACTGCCTGTTTATACACACTCACTGGGACTTTAGTCTCATTATACGATATTTTGTATTTAGATTCACAGGGCTCCAGGTCAGATGCATGAATGGATGGAAGATTGGATGTTTAACTCTTTGGATCATTTTGGACTTTTGATGTATTTTAGTTTTGTGTATAAATGAATCTATTATTTTGTAATGGGATATGGTAGTACATGTAGAGCCTAGATGGCATGGTATTGATTGTTACAGGTGGCATGTATCATTGTATCCCATTTAACTATGCTTATATTGTTTCTTGATGGATGCCCAGAGTAGCAATGATTGAGTAGTTATGTTTGACTGTAGAATTTCAGCTTAAGTAATATGTTGGGTTACCTGAGCGTTTTGTGATGTAAGCGATACTTAAAGTGCGCGAAATAATTTCCCAAATTCGGAAAGTAGTGCTTCCAACAGGCATTGTTTTGTAAATTAAGAAATTAGGACGTTACATTTTGGTATCAGATCAATTCAATCCAATTGGAATGCGGAATTATTTGTCTTCTAAAGTTAGCTATTTTCTTTATACATTGTTATGAAATTGAGAGACTGATCACCTCGATATTTTATTAATGATGTGTAGAGCATTATGGCTGGCGGAAGAAGTGGAAGACCTAGGGCTAATCCTTAAACTCCTCCACCTCCCCTACCTCACGGTGCTACCCCCGACCCCGTGGCGGCAGCCTTACAGACCTTGGCCTAAATGATGGGAGAACAGAATGCCAACAATGCTGCAATGCTTCAGGAGCTCATCCAGAGACCGAGAGACACCCCACCACCACCCTTGAATGTTGTTTACCCGTTTGTTCAAGGGTTGGCGGAGTTCAGGAAGCACCATCCTCCTGCCTTTACTAGAGTGTACGATCCTGAAGCTGCCAACTCATGGCTCAGTGCTATGAGTATGATCTTTGAAGTTATGGCATGCTCTGACGAGTTCAAGGTGTGCTTTGCGGCCTACATGTTACAAGGGGAAGCTGAGAATTGGTGGATGGCCGCCAGAACTGGATTGACTCCTCCAGGGACTTCGCCCACCTGGGAGATGTTTCAAGCGGTGTTCCTAGAGAAGTACTTTCCAGAGCCTATGAGGCAGAGGAAGGAGTTGGAGTTCCTACAGCTGAAGCAGGGTGATATGACGGTGGGCCAGTACATGGCAAAGTTTGAGGAGCTCACCAAGTACCATTTTCTTCTTCAGGCCAATCCTAATGAAGGTTGGAAATATACCCATTTTGAGTCAGATGTCAAACCCGAAATAAGGAAGAGTGGTGTTATTCTTCAGTTGAGGGAGTTCTCTGCTTTGGTCACCAAGTGCATGGTAGCAAAACAAAGTATGATGGTTGAGGCACCCAAGCCCGCTGTGAAGACTTGGGTAGATGGGAAAAGAAAGAGAGAAGAAGCACTTGTAGGGAGGAACAACCGACCCAACTTCCAGGGAGGGAAAGGCAAACACATTGCCCTACCTTCTACCCCTACTGTTCCTTCCTGTCCTAAGTGTGGCAAGGGCCACAAAGGTGAGTGTCTAGTCGGCTAAAAGAAATGCTCCTATTGTTTTGAGGCGGGCCATATGGCTGGGGAGTCCTCGAAGAAGAAGAGGGACCAGTTCAAGCCCCAAGCTAACCGGAAGAGTCTTCACTCTTAGTGGGGAAACTGCCGCCAAGGCCAATAATTTGATGCAAGGTATGTGTACACTTAATGAGATTCCCTTGATTGTACTGTATGATTCTAGGGCAACCCACTCATTTATTGTTTGTGATTGTGTGGAACGATTAAAAATTGCATGTCACCCCCTTTGCCTTTTCACTTAAATGTTCTTACCCCGGCCAAAGAGGCGATTCCTACTTCCCTTGCTTGTTTGAATTGTTCCATTATGATATAAGGGAAGTCCTTTGTTGTGGATTTGATCTGTTTACCTTTGCATGGCATTGATATTATCTTAGGCATGAATTGGTTGTCCCAGAATCAAATTATGCTCGATTGTTTCAAAAAAGAGATTGTTTTCCCAAGTCTCCCTCTTCTTTCAAGTGAAAAGTCTGCATGTTTACTTTTCAGCCATACTCAGATTTCTGAATGCCTGTTTGACGGGAGTTATTGTTTTATTTTATTGTTTTCCTCAACTGTAGAGTCCAAATCTGACTTAAGTAGTATAGCTACAGTGAGGGAGTTCCAAGATGTTTCCCCTAGTGAGGTAACCGCCTTACCTCGGGATCGGGAAGTCGAGTTTTCCATAGACCTGTTGCCGGGCACCAGACCAGTCTCCAAAGCCCCTTATAGGATGTCACCACTTGAGATGAGTGAGCTTAAGAGTTCGTTGGAGGAGCTAATTGAGAAAAAGTTTATCAGACCTAGTGTGTCACCTTGGGGAGCACCTGTGCTCTTGGTTAAAAAGAAGAATGGGAGTATGAGATTATATGTAGACTTTAGGCAGTTGAATAAGGTAACCATTAAGAATAAGTATCCTTTACCTAGGATAGATGACCTTCTAGACCAACTTAGGGCAGCGTTAGTTTTCTCTAAGATAGACTTGAGGTCAGGGTATCATTAGATTAAAATAAAGAGTGAGGATATTCCTAAAACTGCTTTTAGAACCCGATATGGGTACTATGAGTACTTGGTGATGCCTTTTAGCTGAACTAATGCTCCTGCAGTGTTCATGGATTACATGAATCGGATTTTTCGGCCCTTCTTGGATAATTTTGTTGTTGTGTTCATCGACGACATCCTTATCTACTCCCAAACCTTAGAGGAACATGAGCAACATCTTAGAATTGTGTTAGGAGTGCTGAGGGAGAAGAAGTTGTTTGCCAACCCTGAGAAGTGTGAATTTTGGATGGATAGGGTTCATTTTCTAGGACATGTCATTTCTAAGGAAGGGGTGTCGGTTGACCCCAGTAAGGTAGAAGCTGTAGTTGAGTGGGAGAGGCCCAAGTCCATTACTGAGGTGAGGAGTTTTCTAGGTTTAGCTGGTTACTACCGGAGATTCATTAAGGGGTTCTCCCAGTTAGCCTTACCCCCTCACTAGGTTGACCCGTAAGGGTCATGCTTTTGTTTGGGATGAGAAATGCGAGAAGAGTTTCTTGGAACTCAAGGAGAGATTGAATACCACCCCCGTCCTAGTGTTACCCGGATTTTTCTAAATCCTTTGAGGTTTATAGTGACGCATCAGGGAAGGGCTTAGGTTGTGTGTTGATGCAGGAGAGAAGAGTGGTGGCCTATGCCTCCTGGCAGCTTAGGCCCCATGAGGAGAACTACCCCACCCATGATTTAGAGCTAGCAACTATGGTTTTTGCCCTCAAAATCTGGAGGCATTACCTTTATGGGGTTAAGTTTGAGGTTTTTAGTGACCATAAGAGCCTGAAGTACCTTTTGATCAGAAGGAGCTCAATATGAAACAAAGGAGATGGATGGAATTTTTGAAAGATTATGATTTTGAACTGAAGTATCACCCGGGTAAGGCCAATGTGGTGGCTGATGCCCTGAGTAGGAAGTCTTTCCATGCATCATCTATGATGGTGCGAGAGTTGGAGTTGTTGGAAGAATTCAGGAATCTCAGGCTAGAGGTGAGTTTTGAGGGGAGCCACTGTAGTCTCTTTAGGCTAGAGATTACCAGTGAGTTGAAAATCAAGATTAGGGAAGCCCAGGCACTAGATTCTGAACTTCAGGCCCGTAAAGGGCAGTCGGGTTTCACCGAGTCAGGTGATGGGACAATTCTTTTCCAAGGGAGAGTTCTCTAAGGGGGTAGTCTCAGACAAGAGATTTAGAAGAAGCCCATAGGAGCAAGTTTACGGCGCATCCTGGGATTACCAAGATGTACCAAGACTTGAAGAGCGTGTTTTGGTGGGATGACATGAAAATAGAGGTAGCAGAGTATGTCTCTAAGTGCTTAGTATGTCAACATGTCAAAGATAGAACACCAGAAACCCTCAGGAACACTCATACCCCTAGAAATTCCCAAGAGGAAGTGGGAAACCATAGCTATGGACTTTGTGATGGGGCTACCTAGAGTCCCTGCAGGCTTTGATGCCATTTGGGACATAGTGGATCGACTAACCAAGTCGACCCATTTCTTACCCATTAGAGCAACCTACCCGTTAAGTAAGTTAGCTTACATGTACATTAAGGAGATAGTGAAGCTCCTTGGTGTACCCTCTAGCATAGTGTCAGATAGAGATCCTAGGTTCACCTCTAGGTTTCTGGGGTGCTTTAGATGAAGCTTTTGGTATTAAACTTAGGTTTAGTACTGCTTACCATCCTCAGACTGATGGGAAGTCTGAGAGGACCATCCAGACCCTAGAGGACATGCTTAGAGCTTGTGTGTTAGAGGAAAAGGGAAGCTGGGATAGGTATCTGCCCCTCATATAGTTTGCCTACAATATTTTTCATAGTAGTATAGGCATGGCACCCTATGAGGCTTTGTATGGCAGGAGATGTAGGTCCCCACTCTGTTGGTGTGAAGTGGGGGAAAGGAGTTTGTTAGGTCTGGGGTTGATTCAGGAAACCACTGAGAAAATCAAGAGGATTAGGGAGAAACTGGTAACTGCCCAAAGCCGGCAGAAGAGTTATGCTGATAGGAGGAGGAGGGATCTAGAGTTTGAGGAAAGTGATCATGTGTTTCTAAAAGTTACTCCTGTCACAGGCATAGGAAGAGCCATCAAGGCTAGAAAGCTAAACCCCTGATTCATTGGTCCTTTTCAAATCCTGCAAAGGATTGGTCCTCTTGCCTACCGCATTGCTCTTCCACCTCACCTGTCCAATATCCATGATGTTTTCCATGTGTCCCAACTTCGGAAGTATGTTCCCGATCACACATCATAAGCGCAAAATCAGTACAGTTAAGGGATGACTTGACAATTCCAACCCAACCTACACAAATTATTGACCGGAGCGTCAAGACCTACGGAATAAGACCATGCTGTTAGTGAAGGTGACTTGGGCGGGTCAATCACCTAAAGAAGCCACTTATGAGAATTGGAGGACAACGTCCGCAATCACTTTCCGGAATTGTTTGATTGAGGTAAATATTTCTTTATTCCATTTTCTTAACCAATTTTGAGGACAATTATTTTTAGGGGGGGTAGAGTTGTAATATCCCTTTTTAGATTTCTATGTTTGACCATGGCTGCTCATGTATGATATTATTGTGTTGTTGTGATTGGAATTTTCTGAGTTTCAGGATTAAGGTGAAATTTTGCGAATATCCAGTTTTTAGGGAGAACTCTGCCAAATTTTCGGTAGGAATGTTTCAAATTGTAGCAACCCTAGTGATAGTGAGTTTCCATAGATGGAGAATAGGTGGATATGGAGGGACAAACCTTAAGAATAGGGTAAAAAGGGAGAAAAAGAGGTTTCTGTCAGGAGCGCGCTCCAGCGCGCATCATGTGTGAGTAAAGGGTGGTTTCTATTGCCCTGTGCTTCAGCGCACTCAGGGGACGCTTCAGCGCAGACCCCTACTGCAAGTGGGGTGGCCCTGACTTGGGCGCGCTTCAGCACGCTGATAGTGCGCTTCAGCCTTGAATGCTAAGAATACTTGATCAATCAACCTTGAATATTTAGCCTTCCATGGAGGTTGAAGAAGAAGAAGAAGAAGAAGAAGAGAAGAAGAAGAAGAAGAAGAAGAAGAGAAGAAGAAGAAGAAGAAGAAGAGAAGAAGAAGAAGAAGAAGAAGAAGAAGAAGAAGAAGAAGAAGAAGAAGAAGAAGAAGAAGAAGAAGAAGAAGAAGAAGAAGAAGAAGAAGTAAGAAGAGAAGAAGAAGAAGAGACTTCAAATCTGAATTTTAGAAAATGAGAAAAAGTTCCCTCCAAAAGAGTAACTGCCCCTATTTATAGATCTACTCCTAATTAATCAGATCTAAATGATGTTTGGGCCTTGATTAACAAGTATCAGGCCTAATACACTAATACAAGTCTTAAAACAATGTTGTTCCTGTGTCAGTTTCCGTAGCCCAACTTCAAATTGCAACTGCTCCTAATTCCTTCATGGGAATATAGTCATATAGCATATCAAATTAAAGCCCCGGATCTTAGCTTTCCAATGCCACTAGAATCACCAAAATCGGACACCTGTAGCTCCATATATCATCAAAACAAGACAAGTAGATCAGTAGGCTTAAAAATCCGAATTTAAACAACATTTACAGTTAAAGCCCAAATAAGCCCAATTCGGTAAATCACAATTACACTCCAATAAAGCTAAGATTAAATGTGCTAAGTGTGAATAAAAATGTGCTCATCACTCATTCTAAAGAGATTTGAAACCCTAATCTCCAAAAGAGAAAACTCTATGTTTTCCAATCCTAATCTATGAGAAAGAATCATAAAAGTCTCATTTTTAAAAAGATAAAAGAGCCTATTTATATATTGTCAACGCATGTGGTTGCGAATTTACTTTCTTGTCCCCATAAGCTTATCCAAAGGCAATCTCCTCTCATCCTTTTGCTTCACTTAATCAAATACCTACAAAAATATAAAATTAATAACCAATTAAAGCATATTTACTCAAATTTAATTACTACCACCTAAATAACACAAATATATATTTCTAAACATTTTTAATTGACTTTTCACCTACTTTAATAACCTAAATGACTAAAATTACCTAAAAATAACCTATAAATCCACTAATATTGTGGATTTATCAAATGGGCAGGGTAAAAACCCGCAAAACGGGTATGGGCGCGGGTACGGGCAATAGCCCGCATTTTTTAACAGGGACGGGCACTATGATGCCCAGTCCGCCCCATACCCGCGCTCATATATATATATAATTATTTAATAAATAATATCATATATAATTATATATATATAGTAATTTTATTAAATATCTAATATATTTATACATATATTTAAAATTTATATATATATATAATATTACAGATTAAAAACATATTTTTAAAATTACTTATTTGTGTTTTTTACTTTATAATATATAACTAATTAGTGTTAATAATAATCTTTTGTACATCATGGAGAATGCTAATACATGATATACAAGTTGATAAAATAGTGTAATGTGAAATATATTGTAATATTTAATAAAAAAATTGAACATTAATCATGTGTTGTGTTTTAGAATATTAACGTATTGTGTTTCGATTTAATTAAATTGTTATGTCATTGATATTTAATAAATATGTTTAGATGATTTTGGAGTAATTTTTCAATTGAGTTGTAATTTTCTTTATAAACATTGGCATTTGAACAGATTGAAGGATTCTGTAGTCACAAACTCAATGGCCTGCAGGATTTGCAATACAGCACTGGTAACCTGCTCCAATTGACAATCACCCAACATGCATTGGCACAAGAATGCAGTAACAAACAGGTTGGATATTTGCGGCACAGTTAAAGATTGTATGGTGGAATCAAAGGATATCTTGCATGAACTTCAGTCAGTTATTCGCAGGAAGAGAGATGCAGCAAATGGAATGGAATCACAACTTGGCCTATAGGAAGAAAATGATGAAGACAATTGGAAAGGCCTTGGACAACTTGAAGGCAATAAATAATGAGTTCACAGTTTCTTCCTCAAATAGAGAAAAGGAGACTAATTCCATGCTTAGCATTTTAAAAGAAGCAGAAGCTGTCACTGTGAACTCATTAGAATCATTGTTGTTGTTTATCATTGGCTCAAAGGGACAGTTAAAGCAAAGCAGATGGTCAGTAATCTCCAATCTCATGCAGCCTAAAAGAATATATTGTGATTCTGAAGAATCAGAAACAAATGAATTCAAAAAGGTTGATGCAGTGTTGCAGTTTCTCATCAGTTCAAAGCCTTCATCTAATGAGAACTTTCAAAACCACATGCAAAATTTAGAGTTGTGCATCGAAGATATAGAAATAGGAGTTATAGAAATAGGAGTTGAACGCCTCTCAAGACCAGAGTTTCCGTTCTCAACATTTTAAACCATTAGTCAACCAATATATGTTGTACATTGATGAGATGAGATTAAAGAAAAGTGTATATATATTTTTTTATCATGTGTCATCTTTCTAACCCTTTCACATTCTTAGTCCTCCAATTTCTTTTCTCTCTATGAAAGATAGTAGTTTATTTTATTTTCTGTTTTAGGTCTGGAATGACCTCCCTGCAGACGTTGCATAAGCAAAAATAAGTACTTCAAAAAAATATTCTTGTTGTCTCCCTTATGATCCAATTGAATAAGCTGAGATCCAAATCCATATGATATAAAATGTTATAATTGCTTGCACATTAATTATGTGACACACACTTGAGGAGGGAAAAGAAAAAGAAAAAAAAAAAAAACTTGTCTCCCATAATTCTTTTGCTATATATAGAACAGATGCCAACTACTAAGACCCATAATTCGTTCAGAATTCACAGTAAGAGAAAATTTCCTCTCTGTTTTCTAATAAGAGAAAATGGCAGGTCTTCATATTCGCTGCAACAGCTTGCCCTCTCCACCTCACCCACTCCTATCATCCTATGAGGAGCATTTGAGAAGATTGAAGGACTCTGAAGCCACCTCTTCAATTTCAGTAAGCCACAAACTTAATGGTTTGTTGGATTTACATGACTGCACTGATGAATTGCTTCAATTACCAATCAAGCAACAAGCCTTAGCACGAGAGTGCAGTGACAAATACGTTGATGAGATACTTGAAGGGTCTTTGAGGCTCTTGGAAACCGTGCATGAACTTCAGTCACTTCTCCGAAGAAGGAAATGTGATGAAACTGCTTTCAAAATTGAGGCTGCTAAATACTTGGCTTCAAGGAAGAAGCTGAAGAAGGAAATTAGAAAGGCCTTGGGGAATTTAAAAGGAATAAAAATTGAGTATGTAGCCTTTCCCTCAAACAAAGATAATGACACTTCTTCCATGCTTAGCATCTTAAGAGAAGCAGAAGAGGTCACAGTGAGGTCATTAGAATCATTGTTGCTGGTTATCTGTAACCCAAAGGGACAATCAAGGCAGAACAGATGGTTAGCAATCTTAAAGCTGATGCAGCCTAAAAGAGTTGCTTCTGACTCTCAACAATCAAACACAAATGAATTTGAAAAGGTGGATGCAGTTTTGCAGTCTCTCATCAGTCACAATCCTTCATCTGTCAAAGCCATATGGATAATTTGGAGATGTGCATTCAAGATCTAGAAATTGGAGTTAACCAACTCTCAAGAAAACTAATTACGAACAGAGTTTCCCTTCTCAACATCTTCAACCACTAATCATATCATTTATGTGAATTCAATTTTGACCCAGGAGGAGTGTCTCCCAGTTGTACATCAATGTGATTAAATTTTATTATTTCAACACATATATATATATGTTAATTAAGGATCAAATTATAGTCACTTCATCTTCTCTCTTTTACCCTATTCCTGAGCTTAACCTCCAAATATCATCTTTCATTTTCTCTTTTATTATCTAAAACAAGTTAAAGGAAAAGAGAACCTAAAATAAACATTTTTTCATTTCAAAACTGAAAATTATGACAATCTGAACAGCCATCTAGATCTCCACGAGAAGAATCAGAGAGTAAGAGAGCACTACTAAAGTCTAATTATTTAAAAAATTATTTTTTTTCTAAAATTAGAAAGACTCAGCAAACAAACATTGAACCCACACCTACCACATGCTATTCAAAGTCAATTAGGTCGGTGATTAAATCAAAATTTAAACGTTTGAACTGCACAAGTTGTCAATATTTATAGAGTTAATAAATTCATACAATAAAAATCATATAACAACTCATACACCATACTTTTTCTTTCTATATCTCTCCATCATATCACCTATCACATCCCACATTTTTCTTTCATCTCCTTTATCTCTTTATCTCTCTTTGATGTATGTTGTATGGATGTATAAATAGGATTTATCATATTTATAAGCTAAGGACAATGAGAATAGATGTTTGTATTCCTTTTATGAGGACAACCCAATTAGTACCTTATCTTGATAATTATTAATTTATGTTGTGGAAAGACAGCAGAGCAATTGAAGGAAATAACACGTTAATATAGTTCAATTACAACTAATATAAATAATGTATGATCCTTAAAGCTTCATTCAAATATCTACTAAGTATTTAAAATTTAAGCTTAATTATACTTTTCGTCCCCCTAGTATTTGGGTGATTTTGATCCCTCTATCTTTTATTGCTCGAATTTAGTCCTTTAATTTTTAATTTGTAACAAATGTAGTTATCCATTAATTTTTCATCCAATTACTAGTAGATAAATTTAGGGATCAAAAGTGTAATTAAACCTAAAATTTAAGATAAAAAAGTACTATAACAAATGTTAAAAATAAAAAATAAAAGTCACGACAACAACAACAATTAAAATATAAATATATAAAATATATAAGAGCTTATTTTTACTGCAACTTCTATTCTTCAAATGGTCCTCCCTTTTCTCTATTGTTTCGAAAAGTGGTGTTACACTTGAAGCATTTATCTTTCATGCGTCTTCATGTAATCTTCAAGATTTCTCTTATTTTTCAAATGTTTACCACAATTGTACAATTGTGATCAAAATCCTTTCTATCCTTTCTATGACGGCTATTTTACCAGAAGCCATACACACAAAGAAATTCCCCATAATAAAAGATTGTATGAGCTAAATATTTGTTTGATTTTGTCTAAACATTAACACCAAAACCAACTTATATAACCTGATATGTGCAAATAATTATGAACTAGATACCCGTGCGTTGCGCAAGTTGGAATTTATATATTTGTCAAAATTTATTTATAACTTTAAAATAATATAGCTTATATTATTATAGCATAGTACATATAGAAGAAAAATTCTAGTAGAAGATGAATATTTATGAAACGCACCGTTTTACTTGGGGACAAAAAAAAATTTCTTAAATACGAGAAGCATTATTAATCCTCCAAAACCCATTTCTTTCATCTCCCGAGCGACTCTTCTCCCCCTTCTTCTTCTTCTTCTTCTTCTTTACCCACACCGTAAAGGTTGTTCGTTTCAGCTATCTAAGATAAACCCACAATTCGTAAATAGGCTATTGGTATGAGTTAACTTTAGGTAGAATTATTTTTAGAGCTTTGGGCACTAGTTTTAGCGATTTTATGGTTACGCATAAATAGGTAGAGCTTCAAATAAATTTCTAAATGTTGGAACTATTTTTTGGTGCTCAGATCTGTTGATTTCTACTTCGCACAATACTCCTAATGTTGTTGGGAAGCAATTTGGTTGACTCTCCGTAGTAGTGAGTGGTTTAACGGTCATCGTGGCCTATTTTAATATTTTTATAGTTACTATTTTAATTCATCTTGTTCTATTTTCAGAGTAAATTGTCACATTAGTCCCTAACTTTGTACGTGTCTTTCACTTTGGTCCCTGAGATTATGAAAACTAACCCGTGGTCCCTGACTTTGACGTCCGTCTTTCACTTTGGTCTCTAACCTAAACGTCTGTTAACTTTATGATGAGTTGGCACTGATCATCGATGACGTGTCACTGAGTAGGGACCAAAGTGAACGATTTTCGAGAACTTTCCCAAAATTTTCAACGGTCATATTTGGTTACCTTCTTCTTCCATTTGCTTCTTCTTCCAAAAGCTTCATATCGATGATCCAAAAGCTTATAGCCATAGTTTATAGCCATTTGCTCCAAAAGCTTCATATCGATGATCCATGTTCCATCTTCTCGTTGGAGACTATCAATACTATTATTCTTCCTTCTAGCAATTATTATACTTTAATTTAACAGCAAATGGAAGAAGAAAGTTGTTTAGTGTGTCATTGATATTAGATATTTTAATAATTATTATGCTTTCAAAGCTTATAATGACATGGTTATTCCACAGAATACACAGGGTGGATCACTTGGGATAGCTTTTGATGTCATTTGGTATGAGCCAGCAACAAACACACCCAAGAAGACATTGAAGCAGCTCAGAGAGCTCAAGATTTTCAGTTGGGCTAGTAATTCATTCACATAGTACCTCATTGATTGAAATCTTCATATTTTAAAAATAAAGCCTACAATATTTCTTCACCATATTTACATGTAAAGTTGAAAAGGTATAAAAAGATTATAACTCAATCTAAATGTCTTAATGACAGGTTTCTTGATCCTTTGATGTTTGGAGATTATCCAAGCTCAATGAAAAGTAGAGTAGGAAACAGGCTACAAAAATTCACTCCATCTGAGGCTGCTCTTGTTAAAGGTTCATTAGATTTTGTGGGGATCAATCATTAAACCACGTTTTATGCAAGAAACAATGCTACTAATTTAATTGGAGTTCTGCTTCATGATTCCATTGCAGACTCTGGTGCCATTACCCTTCGTAAGTTTCAGAACAAACATTATCAATTTCTTTATTAGAGTGCATTATAATAATTTGCTCTTTTGTGCTGTCACTAAGTCATTATTTTCCTTCCCTTTGCTTTCAGCATTCAATGGCACAAAAGCTATTGTGGAAAGGGTAAGTCTTGCTTAAGTAATGCATTTTCTTTGTCTCATTGATTCAATGTAATGATTATTGATTGACTATTTGCTTGAGAAATAAAACATAATCAGATTGAATTTTGCTACTGAAAGCAAAATTAAAATTAGAGTGTAAAAAGACATTGAAATTATAATTTGATAGTTGCCAGCAGAGCATATGTGAGTGTAACCTCACTAACGTTAAAAATTAAAATTAGTGTTGCTTTTTAATAGATGTTCAATGGAGAGCTTGGGCGTTTGTACACATAACATAGTTCACCATAGAAAAGAGGAATTCTTAAAAGAGGGGAAAAAAAGGAAAAACACATAAGAGACTAGAGAGCCTTTGTGAGAAAAACAGGGAAACACTAGAAGGGGGTTGAATAGTGTTTCAATGGAAACCTTTTCTTTTTAGTGAATACTTTAAAAAGTTGCTGTAAAAAACTTCAGATGATAAAGATCGTCTGACGTTAGTTACTGCCTTCTGAACCTTGGTTCAAACACAAAGACAATTTTGATAAATAGTTTTGTTTGATGTTAAGACTTTCGCTCTTGAAAACTTTTCTAAACCCCTTTGTTAGTTTAAGAACTGAATTGAAAGAGTTTAAGGGAAAGGAAACTTAGCCAAGAATTTATCCTGGTTCACTCACTACCACTTGTGAGCTACGTCCAGTCCTAGGGCAAACCACCACTGGATTTCCACTAATCTTTCAAGATTACAAGTATTCTTTTCTATCAAGCCTCTTCAGGCTCTACACCAAGTATTCTTTTCTGTCAAGCCTCTTCAGGCTCTACAACAAGTATTGTTTCTTCCACCAAGCCTCTTCAGGCTCTCAGACACTTATCCAAGTGTAGCCCAAGTATTCTTTCAGACAATAAGCCTCTCCAGGCTTGTAACCCAAACTATTTTAAGATAAAAACAAATAAAGTTCAATCAACTAACTTCAGATGATAGATTGAACTTATCAGAAGTGTACAAGTAACTGAGATTTACTCAGGATAAGCAAATAAGCAAATGTACAGAAAATATCAGAGTATTTTTGCAGCGTTTTTCGCAGAGTAAGATTTCTTTGATAGTGTTCTTTTTCTTCAATCTGCATGGGCATATTTATAGTCTTCGAGAAAATGTTGCCCGTTGTCAAATAGCATTAAATGCTTCAGGAGACGTTGAGACACACTCTGTCCAACACGTTCTGAGCAGTCTTAGGTGCAGCAGGTCTGCGCACACAATGCTTTTGAACAGGTACAACTGCTTTGCAAACTTTCCTGAAAAATGCTAAACATTTGAACGAGGAGAGAAAGCAACTCTAATTCTTATGCTGAAAAGGGTTAGACCATTGGGATGAACGTTCTTCTTACATAGTAACGTCTTCACGGGTCAAACCTTAAACTTGATAGCTTCAGCCTTCAGATGCAAAAAGTTCTTCAGATGATCTTCAAGTCTTCAGATGATAAACACTCTTCCGATGAAGTTGATCTTTCAGATGATCCTTTACCCAGACAATATGATCTGAAACAGTGCAACATCCTGTGAGAGCATAGTATCATATAAATGCTTTTTATATTTTATATTTTATATTTGTTGTTCATTAAAACTTAAGAGAGTGAGACTCAAAATATTTTTATTTTCATATATTTAATCCTTTGAGACTCAACAATCTCCCCCTTTTTTATGATGACAAATATAAAATGTGATAAAATCTGAAAAAGGTTTTAGTTGAGAAAATTCTCCCCCTTAAACAGATATTTCATCTGAGATGATCATATTCCTTCTGAATTGTTCTCCTTCTGAAGTACTTGCTGCATTTCTTTCAGATTTTATTAGTAGTATCATAGTAAATACTGCATACTGCATAACTACTAACTACCAATTAAACTACTAACTATATCATATTACTACTCCTCCTTTTGGCATCAATAAAAAAGGGTAAGCAACAGACAGATAGCAGTTAAGATTGATTTTCAGCAAAGAGAGCACATAGAATGATAACTATCAAAACGTTATGGATTAAAAATGGAAACACGTATTGATATAAACAGTGAAACACAGTCTGAATCATTATAGACATCATCATGAACTGGGTCTTAAGCTGCCCAGAGCTTTCTCAAGCAATTCTTGCATAGCCAGTCTCTGCCTTTCCAGTTCAGCTACTACAACTTCTCGGAGATGATTTTGACTAGCTTGAATCTGAGCTTGAGTCTCTAAAATCTGATCTGTTTTTTGCATAAGCTGGTGATTCTTCATACGAAGTTCCTCATTCTCCTCAACTAAAGCACTGACTTCGGCTTCAAGATTCTCTTCATAGAAAACAAGAGAGATATGCTTGCAAGTGAATCTGAAGTATTGAAAACCAGTAGGTAGGTGATACTACAAAGGATCCTTCACTCGGATATAAAAATCAGGGCGAACAAAAGGAGATGCCACCATCCACTCTGAATGGAGATCCCTATTAGACAATGGAAAGCGTCCTCTAAAGAAGGTAGCAGTTTCTAATATAGTTGAACCTGCAACCACTTGAGAGTCAACGTCATCCCAACTTGTTCCTGATGAGCTCCCTTCCTTCTCAACAAGATTCCAATGAAAGTCCCACATGGCATTATAAAGTGAATGATCCATGCCTTGGTTGATAAAGATATATTCTGCAAGATTGTTCCAGTCTTCTTCAGATAACACCCTTGGAGGTCCAGCACCGTTTGAAACGATCTCAGGTCCTTTGTCTTTGATAGAAAATAAGTCAGCATAAGGATACCTAGGTACTATCCTGTCTGGCAGCACCAGAATAGTAGTTGACAACTTTGTATGAATAGGTAGAGGGGGTTTGAAATCTCTACAGCCAAAGGATCTGGAACAACTTTGATCAATTAGTTCAACTTCAAGACACTGCATTCTGACAGCGATCCACTCATAGGGAGATAGATTGAGTTGATCCTGTGAGAAAGGATCCAAAGCTTTCCACTTATGGCAAGGAGTGATGACTCCATGTTTGATCTTCTCAAGAGCATCTGAGAGACCACCTCCCCCTGAGCTGAGCATCTTCCTTTGTCTTACTTCTGAGGAAGTTTCCAGCAAAAACCACGATGGTGGGTGAGACAACAATGGGGCAGCTTCCTTGAAGAATAGCAATTCTTCATATAAGTTTGGGAACTTTGGTATTCTGATTCGTACAGAAGTGAGCATGTTGTAGAATCTGTGAGGCACTTCAGCAGCCCACTTCAAGTGTTAATTGATGCTAATAGGTAGAGCTAGATCATAGGTAGGTTGCCTTGACAGGTTCCTTTCTTTTTCTTTCAGCAAAATACTAACAGGAAGGTTTCCACCAAACCAAATGCAGTTTGGTTCGACATCTGAATCAAGTTCAGAGTAACCTGACAGAGAGGAAGAAGATGGTGAAGGTGGGGGTACTTCTCTTGGTGTGCTGATAGCTTTAGGTGGAGGAGGGGCTTCATCTTCTGAGGATGAGACATTTCAAAATAGAACCCTAGGTCTCTTAATACGAGCCGTAGAGCCTTCAGTAGTTGGCTTCTTCTTCCTCAATTCCTCCAACTTCTTCTTTCTTTGAGCTTCAGCAACCTTCTGAAACTCAACAACATCTTCTTGTTGGATGCTTTTACTTCTAGTCAACCTCTGAGGGGCATCAGCAGCAGGAGACAACAGTCTTCTCCTTTGATTTCTTCTAGTCTTAGCACTGGCTCTTCTTCTTTTGAGCCTGTTGGCTTGCTCGAGCCTTTCATCTTCAAGAACGGCTTGTTGAGCTGTAACAGCAAGAGCATAGTCTTGCTTTTCTTGTTCTTCCGTCTGCTTTTTTTCTTCTTCTTCAATCTCTGCAACCACTTGTCTGATATCAGCTTCAGGCAGACTCGTAGCAAGAGGGATGGCTTTGACAGGCTCAGTTGAATCATCTAATGCAACTGAGATTTGTTCAGACTATAGACTATTGTTGTCCTCTAACTGTCCTCCTGAGTTTAGAGTAGGCTGAGTAGCAAAAGCTAGGTTCTCAGTAACCTGACCCACAATCTCAGAAGTATGTGCAGACATACTCTGAGCAGGTTCAGATTGTCTGAACTGAACTTCTCCTTCTGGTGATTCTTTCTTCTGAAGCAACTTTGTTCTTTTCTTCTTCAGAACTTTAGTGGGAGTCTGAGCAGACACAAACTTGTCTTTGTGAGTGTCACCTTGCAACTCCTCTTCCAGAATCTCTAAAGGACTTTTCCCAGTTCTGCGAGCCTTGGTTTGAACAGCTTCTTCTAGCAGAGTCCTTTCTGGTGAGGGCTTCTTCACAGCAATCCCCATCCTCTTGACGTTGGTCAAGGAGAAGAGAGCAGGACCTTTGTGGTCATACACTCTTTCAATGGGAACATTGAACTTCAGCAGAATCTTTGTGATAAGAGTGGTATGAGTATAGCTTGAGGCAGAATCATTTAACCTTTTCAACATATTGTAGAGGATGATCTTGGGTAGATTAAGAGGCTTTTTGTCCAAAAGATGGATTATGCAGAATCTTTCCAATTCAGACACATGATTCTTACTTCCATGTTTGGGCAAAATGTAACATCCCGCAAATTAGGAACTCTAATAATTCATTAGGTTACAAACAGAGAATTATGTGTTAGCAACTAAGGAAAGGTAAGCTGAGGAATTAGGGGTTAAAACTTAGCTATAAAACCAAGTTTAGGACTTTGTCTAAGTAAAATTAGTAAGTTTGGGTTGCTGGTAATCGATTATAGAGAGTTTGTAATCGATTACCTGAGAGCAGTATTTGTGGTAATCGATTACTCACAGTCTGTAATCGATTACCCGAGAGCGAAGTTTTTGGTAATCGATTACCAATGGGTGTAATCGATTACCAGATTCCCAGAAACGTTTTCTAGTGTAATTTTTACCTTTGGTAATCGATTACAGCATTACTGTAATCGATTACCAACTGTCCAGTATAAATAGTCGGACATGCAAAATTTGATATTCAACATTTCTTTCTTCTTCTTCCTTGCGCCCTAACTAGAAAATATAATAAAAAGTAACAACAAATTTAGAATATAAATATATAAAGTATATAAGAGCTTATTTTTTACTACAAGTCCTATTCTTCAAATGGTCTTCCATTTCCTCTTTTGTGTTAAAGGTGCGTATGCACTTAGAACATTTGAATTTGCCTTCACGATCCTTTATGTGATCTTCAAGTTTTTTCTTACTTTTTAAATGTTGACTTGTGACAATGTTGATCTTCTATCACCGTGACGGCTACCGGAAGCCATGATACAAAGAAATTATTGGGGGTATAAAAGACAAGTTCACATTAGAGCCTTATGTTCCAAGAGTGTTTCATTTGGGATATATTCAAACTTGGTAAGTTGAGGGGCTGATATCTAAAAGACGAAAAATTTTTAAGTAGTAGGTACTCTAAACAAAAAATTCTAACCATATAATGGGTAAGGGAGTACTGATTTTTCAGTACTACTGTAATACTGAAAATTTATTCCTAAAAGACTAACAAAACTCTATTAAAGACGTTCAGATTAAGAAAATTCTTGAAAGGATCAAAGGAACATTCACTATCACGAATAACACTGAGAATGAAATCATTAATTGAGGATGGGACGGAAAACCTAGAAGTGTCTCCATCTCATGCTAACACAACTATTTTACTATGCATCTGAAAAGACGGAGATTTTGGGAGAAAAAAGCTTTCAAAGTGACGAAGTTAATAAAAAATGGTGGGAGATAAAACTTAAATGAAGCATTCACCCGTGAAAAAATTAATTTCAACAGCAAATCATAACAATTGCAAATATAAAAGAATTATTATTGATCAATATTTATTCACCACAAATAAATTAATTTAGGGAATAAATTACGGGCCATTTATCTATAACCGCTGAATAATTACCATTAAAGCTGAATTTTATTGTAGTGTGGATACAAAGAAATTTCCATGAAATAAATATTTGCTTGATTCGGTCTACACATCAACACCGAAATGAACTTATATAACATGATATGTGCAAATAATTATGAATTGGAACTTAAGAGAATCACAAAATGAAATACATGTGAAACAAATAAAGTTGTTTATATTTTATACATGCAAATTGGATGAGAGCATCAGTTGTACATGAAGCAAATTGTCAACTTAAAACAGTCAATGTATAGATGCAATCTAATTTACATTAATGTAATCCAATTTCATATGTAATTTATTCATAGTAATATAAAATATTTACTTATAAATGATTCTTAATACCATTTAAATATCGTTTTATTCTATTCAATTGTTAACGTTGATATATAATTATATATGTGTGTGTGCAAAAACCAAAAATAGTTATCTATAGGGATCGTATCAAGTGAGAGGAGTTTTTATTGTGAGAGATGAAAGGGTTAAAATATAGCCCTTAGATTAAATTGAATTAAATTAAATGGTTGAGATAAAATAAAGTAATAATGATTTGTTATCTCTAATCCATAGAATCCTTTGATACATGATCCATTATTATCTCTTATTAATCCTCCATATCCAGTCAGTCCTTGATCTTCGAAGAAGCTGCCATCAACATTAATTTAGCGCTTTATCATAGTTGTAAAGTGTTTTTTATTTAGCACTTTATCATATTTTAATTTGATATTATATTTTCATTCTTATTATAATTTCATAAAATTTAATAAAATACATTTTAAAAAAAAGGCTATAAAATATTTTTAATTTATTGAGTAAATTAAATTTTTTATTTTTATAAGATCAAGATTAGCAAAAGTGGTAGACTTCTTTTTTTCCTAGATATATTTAATATTGAAAATATAAAGAGGGCTTTAATGTTGATATAATAACTATAACTAAATAATTACAATATGTAAAGTGTTTTTTGTTGAGTACTTAAGAATATTTTAAATTTCATATTATATTTTTATTCTTCTTATATATTTCATAAAATATGCTAAAAAAAACTTGTAACTATACACTTTAAAATATTTATTTGTTTTTTGGTATTAATATCTATAATTTCATATTATATTTTTAAACACATAGCATTCTTTTTTAAGGATATATTTAATATTAAAATTTTTTAAAATGGTCTAATATTGACATAATAACTATAACTAAATTAATATAATTACTATTAGTCTATTACCGTAGTTACAAAGTGTTTTTTCATGATTTAAATTTTGTATTATATTAAATAGTTGGGATTAAATTAAATAATAATGATTTAATGTTGATGGCAGCTTCTTCGAAAATCAAGAACTGACTAGATTTGGAGGATTAATCAGAGATAACATTGGATCCTAAATCAAAGGATTCTATGGATTAGAGATAACAAATCATTATTACTTAATTTTATTTCAACCATTTAATTTAATTCAATTTAATCTAAGGGCTATATTTTAACCCTCTCATCTCTCACAATAAAAACTTCTCTCACTTGATACGCTCTCTATCTCTCTGTATATATAAAGGAATGAAGTCTAGGGGTATTTTTTCCCGCCTAAATGGGGTTAGCAATGTAATTAGCAATTGTTATAAATGTGGAGCCTATTATGGAGAGAAAGAAAGCCAACTAAATTTCAGATTTATGCCATCATTTATTCATCCACTTATTCTCTTTCCTGTAATCAATCATTCTAATTAATGTGAAGCATATTATGAAAAGAGAGAGTGTGTCATCCACCCCACTTATTCTCTTTCTATAATTAATCATAGAAGCATGTTAATGTGTTATGGAGAGAGAGAATGCTAATTATAATTCAGATTTATCACTCCCCAAATATTTCTTTTCTAAAATCAATATATCAATCAATATCAATCAATCAGTATATTATATAAAAGAAGGTTTCCGCATATATATATATATATATATATATATATATATAAAAGGAATGAAGTCTAGGGGTATTTTTTCCCGCCTAAATGGGGTTAGTAATGTAATTAGCAATTGTGATAAATGTGAGTTATTTCACTTCCTCTTCTTCAAAAGTTATTGCATCCTTTGTATTGGATTTCTTCAAAATCTGAGTTATTTCATTTCCTTTTCTTAATTCCTTCTTTTATTCCCCTTTATGGTGCATTAATCTTTGTTCTCCTTCATTAATTGTATTCCACGTTTTTTTTCATTAGAGATTTGAAATTCAAATCTTCCAGATTTGATTTCATATCTTTCAATCAATTTTTATCCATTCCTATCTAAAGAATGAAATGATAAATCATGATTTTTTTTTCATTTTTTTAATTTAAATTCTTTCCCTTAGTGGATTATCTGATTCATGATTTGTGGTGTATTTATTAACCTTTTGTCTTCATTGATTGAGTTACTCTTTTTTCAATATTGATTTGAAATTCAAATTTCAAATAATCCAGAAGATATTGCTTTTCTCCATGAGTTTTTAATCTTTTTATGCATATCTGATTACATAATTTTCATTTAATTCAGTCATTAAATGACTTTCCTCATATTTCAAAATTCTTTTCAAAATTCAAATTTTGAATTTTAAATCTGATGCTTAAATAATGTTATTCATTTTTTAATTAGGATGTATTTATTTTATTCTCACCCATTAAGATGTATTGTTATTTGTTCCCTTCTTTTATCATTAAATGTAGTCCACATTTTTCAGTAGCTAAAATTCATATTTAAATCTTCTATATTTTAATTTCTTTTCCCTCTAAAGTTTTTAACTCTCCTCTCTTTTTAATTGCTCATTTGACAAATGGTTTTAAGAATTTTATAAATAATCAAATTGGGGGCAAGATTTGTTATCCAATTCGAAACATATTCAGTAGATTCTTCTACTATTCATATTTCAAAACAAGTGAAGTAATTTCAATAATTTATTTTCCTTTTTATATGATATTTGTGAGATATGTATGTTCTTTATCTCTCTTTTTATTTGTAGAACTTTTTATGTAATGTTTTTTATTTAAATTGTTATGTATTTTTTAACATATACTATTCATATGTTCAACTATTTTAATTTTAATATATATAAAATTTTAATTTTTCTATTTTGAAATTTATATTTTACATTTTCATTCATGTTGCAACACACGGGCACCACACGTACGAGATATAAATAAATATTCCAAATGAAAATAAATTAATTTCTTTCTCATAAAAGTAAATGTATATAAAATATAAATACCTAATAATATGTATCACTCAGGGATGGCCATCTTACATAAAAAGCAATGGTACTTGACTTATACATAGTGTGCTATTTTGAGGAGTTTAAGCTGATTTTTTTTTTTGCTTTTACTAACAATAATTTGCTTCTTTTTATACATAGTGTGCTATTTTGAGAGGAGTCAATATACACTCAACACCTTTTTATTATGGCGACACATGATTGCCTTGGAGGAGAATGTAGGAACCACAGGAAACAAATTAATCATAGGAGCATGTTAATAAGTGTGTCATCCACCCCACTTATTCTCTTTCCATAATTAATCATAGGAGCATGTTAATGTGTTATGGAGAGAGAGAGAATGCTAATTATAATTCAGATTTATCACTCCCCAAATATTTCTTTTCTAAAATCAATATATCAATATCAATCAATCAGTATATTATATAAAAGAAGGTTTCTGCATATATATATATATATATATATATATATATATATATATATATAAAGAATGAAGTCTAGGGGTATTTTTTCCCGCCTAAATGGGGTTAGTAATATAATTAGCAATTGTGATAAATGTGAGTTATTTCACTTCCTTTTCTTCAAAAGTCATTGCATCCTTTGTATTGGATTTCTTCAAAATCTGAGTTATTTCATTTCCTTTTCTTAATTCCTTCTTTTATTCCCCCTTTATGGTGCATTAATCTTTGTTCTCCTTCATTAATTGTATTCCACGTTTTTTTTCATTAGAGATTTGAAATTCAAATCTTCCAGATTTGATTTCATATCTTTCAATCAATTTTTATCCATTCCTATATAAAGAATGAAATAATAAATCATGATTTTTTTTCATTTTTTTAATTTAAATTCTTTCCCTTAGTGGATTATCTGATTCATGATTTGTGGTGTATTTATTAACCTTTTGTCTTCATTGATTGAGTTACTCTTTTTTCAATATTGATTTGAAATTCAAATTTCAAATAATCCAGAAGATGTTGCTTTTCTCCATGAGTTTTTAATCTTTCATGCATATCTGATTACATAATTTTCATTTAATTCAGTCATTAAATGACTTTCCTCATATTTCAAAATTCTTTTCAAAATTCAAATTTTGAATTTTAAATCTGATGCTTAAATAATGTTATTCCTTTTTTTAATTAGGATGTATTTATTTTATTCTCACCCATTAAGATGTATTGTTATTTGTTCCCTTCTTTTATCATTAAATGTAGTCCACATTTTTCAGTAGCTAAAATTCATATTTAAATCTTCTATATTTTAATTTCTTTTCCCTCTAAAGTTTTTAACTCTCCTCTCTTTTTAATTGCTCATTTGACAAATGGTTTTAAGAATTTTATAAACAATCAAATTGGGGGCAAGATTTGTTATCCAATTCGAAACATATTCAGTAGATTCTTCTACTATTCATATTTCAAAACAAGTGAAGTAATTTCAATAGTTTATTTTCCTTTTTATATGATATTTGTGAGATATGTATGTTCTTTATCTCTCTTTTTATTTGTAGAATTTTTTATGTAATGTTTTTTATTTAAATTGTTCCGTATTTTCTAACATATACTATTCATATGTTCAACTATTTTAATTTTAATATATATAATATTTTAATTTATATTTTAATTTTTCTATTTTGAAATTTATATGTTACATTTTCATTCATGTTGCAACACACGGGCACTACAAGTACGGGGTATAAATAAATATTCCAAATGAAAATAAATTAATTTCTTTCTCATAAAAGTAAATGTATATAAAATATAAATACCTAATAATTTAAGAATAAAAATGTATCACTCAGGGATGGCCATCCTACATAAAAAGCAATGGTACTTGACTTATACATAGTGTGCTATTTTGAGGAGTTTAAGCTGATTTTTTTTTTGCTTTTGCTAACAATAATTTGCTTCTTTTTTACACATAGTGTGCTATTTTGAGAGGAGTCAATATATACTCAACACCTTTTTATTATGGCGACACATGATTGCCTTGGAGGAGAATGTAGGAACCACAGGAAACATTAGAAGTGGGGTTGAATATTGTTTTAAAGTTTCAAGTTAATTTATGGAAACCTTTTCATAAAAGACAACAAATACATTTTGGCAAGTTATCATGAAAAACTTCATTGGCAGATAATCAAAATTATCAGAGTAGTGCGGAAACTATGAACATTCATTTTTCAGAAACTTGCTGAGTTTGATAAAAACAGTTAAGCATTCTGTGAACACTTCAGAAGGTTTAAAAAAACTATCTTTCAAAACTTTGTTTAAACTTGATTAAAAACAAAAACTATTAGTTCAAAAATGTTTTTGTGATTATCCTACTTATCTATTTACTTACTGAAAACCGCATTGTTGAGGAACTTGCTGAACCACTTTCAGTAGGTTCAGTAAGTACTCTTTTCAAAACAGTTTGTTTGATACTTGAAAAGTGTATTTGTTAAAAGTTAGTTTTACTAATCAAACCCTTCCTTGGTTAGTAATAAAACTGATATAGATAGAAAGTAAAGAGTTAAAGGAAAAGAAAAATTCACACAAAGAATTTATCCTGGTTCACCCACTACACTGTGAGCTACATCCAGTCCCAAGGCAAACTCCCTGGATTTATCCACTATTTGAACACAGATACAAGTATTATTTGTTTTCAACTGCCTCTTCAGGCAACTTAATTAGTATTCTTTGCTTATCAACTGCCTCTTCAGGCAACTCAGTGAGTATTCTTTTGCACGCAGCCTCTCTAGGGGCAACGAGTACACAAGGTCTCTCCAGGAACACAAGTATTCTTTGCTTATCAACTGTTTTTTTATCCTGGTTCACTCACCAACCCAGTGAGCTACATCCAGTCCCAGGGCAAACTCCTTGGTTTTATCCACTATCTGAACACAGATACAAGTATTATTTGTTTTCAACTGCCTCTTCAGGCAACTTAATTAGTATTCTTTGCTTATCAACTGCCTCTTCAGGCAACTCAGTGAGTATTCTTTTGCACGCAGCCTCTCTAGGCGCAACGAGTACACAAGGCCTCTCCAGGCACACAAGTATTCTTTGCTTATCAACTGTCTCTTCAGGCAACTCAGTGAGTATTCTTTTGCACGTAGCCTCTCCAGGCGCAACGAGTACACAAGGTCTCTCCAGGCACACAAGTATTCTTTGCTTATCAACTGCCTCTCTAGGCAACTCATGCAGTATTATTCTTCCCAACCTCTCCAGGCTGAATGAGTATTCTTTTGCAGACAAGCCTCTCTAGGCTCAACAAGTATTCTTTTCTATCAAGCCTCTCTAGGCTCTAAGAGCATTCTTTCTTCCCAACCCTCTCCAGGCTCTACATACACTCAGGGTGTTTACAATTAAGCCTATGTTTAAGTTTCCTTGAAACTTAAACTTTCAATTTTCCTGTACTAAGGGATTACTGAGTACTATTCAGAATACAAAGGTTAAATGCTAAGTACAAGGAATGACAGAGATATAGGTTTATACTTCTAATCTCTAAATCATCTCTGTGTTTTTAGAAGGTTGGCTGTATATTTTCTGTTTTGAGCTTTGCCAAAATCTTCTGTGCAGGTTGATGACAAACCATGATGAAGGATAGAATTTAGGAATGCATGGTTGTCTCTTTTGTTTTTGGTTGACACCTTAGGGATGCATCTTTGTAAGCTCGGCCAACAACTTCAAAGTCTTGCTTCAGGCTATTTATATGTTCTGATAAAATATAGCCGTTTGAAGATCGCTTGGTTACCGTTGAGAAGAAGTAATTTGGCTCAAATAGCCGTTGTGAAATAACTTCTTAAACGGTTGCTTCTTCTTAAGCAGAATAGGTGTGCAGATAGCTCAGCTCTGACACACTATTAGATGAGTTCTTTAACCTTGAGAGATTTTCCTTTAACAGGTAGATACTTCTTTTCTCTATATGCATCTTCTTTTCTATGAGTGTGAGGAGATATCCGTTAGATTTTTCCTTTTGCTCAATTTATGCTATCTTCATTTTTGCTTAGCTTCTGAGCTTCTGACGTTTTCTCCTTTTTCTCTCTTAAGAATATTTGAATAATATTCTAGCTGTTGAACATATGGTCTTTGCCTTTGTTGAGACCTCCCGTAGTTTGAGATTTGTCCACGTAGTCAGATTTGAAAGTCTTCATGTCTTCAGATAGTCTGATATATCTCATCATCTTGTTCAGAGAGTATGTGTTCAGAAGGTTTTAATCTTCACATACTTTCAGACGATTAGTGAGCTTTCAAATGGTTCCATTGTTTCAGCTTGATGTTGTCAGCTTCAACATATGCTTATCTCAGATGATTGTTTCAAGCATTTCTTAGTTCTTCACACTAAGGATACTTTAAGCAAGTTCCTTTCTTTTAGCAAAAGTTTCTTCTTCTTTTCTTTAGATGATCACAACTCTGTTCTTCTTTGACTCTTCCTATTGGAGATGATTACTTGAAATGAGTATACTTGGTGCAGATAGCTTTTGTCAATTTCTTGTTTAGTCTTCTGATACGTTCTGGGCAGCAGTAGATGCAGTAGGTCTCCGCATGCAATGCTTTTTCGTTGCAGGTGCAGCAGGCGTTGCAGAATTTCCTTATTTGTGCAAAACTTTTGATCGAGGCAAGAAAGTAGTTCTGACTCTTATGCTAAAATAAGTAATTCATCGGGTAGAGTGTTTTTCACACTTAGCAAACGCCTTCAAGAGGTCAACTCTTGATTCTAACACCTTCATTCTTCAGATACATAGAGTGCTTCAGATCAACTTTAATTCTTCAGATGATAGTCACTTCTTCAGACGGAGTCAAGTCTTTGCTTTTGTCTTCTAGTCTTCAGACGATAGTCAAGTCTTTAGACGAAGTCAAATATTCAGTTTGTCTTCAAGTCTTCAGATGATAGTTACTCTTCAGACGGAGTCAAATCTTCAGTTTGTCTTCAAGTCTTCAGATGATAGTCACTCTTCAGACACAAGCTTGTCTTCAGATAGTTGAGATTCCTCTTCTCTTCACTTTCTGTGCTTTTCTGCAGATAATCTACCATAGCTTTTTCGGTTTCTTGTTGCTCAGATTTGCTTCATCTATCTTTTGGATTTCCTCTTCCTTTGCTGTCTTCTAGGCTTCAGATGAATACTACATCCTGAAACATAATCTACAAAACAATACCTTTCTTAGTAGAACCTGTTTATATATGATCTAATTTGTTAATTATTAAAACCTAAGGATAATAAGTCTTGAATGTAATTTAAATGCTTAAATTAATTCTGAGACTCAACTAAGAAGATTTTTTATTGATCTTTTCTTCTAGTAAGTTTTTTATATGAGGAAAAATATTTCTTTAGTTGATGAGCATGGGTCCAAGTTTTTAGTCCAGCTATTTTGATATTCTAAAAACAATTATCCTTATTTTATAAGTGGTTTTAAGGAATTTTGTAAACAAAATAAATTAGGGGCAGGATCTCTAACTGAATTTCAAGCATATTCTATTGATTGTTCTTTTATGTACACATTTCAAAATAAAGGAAGTCAATATTTACCTTTTATTTCATATTTAATAAATATATTATTTTTTCTACTATTTGGCCCTTCCTTTTGTACATTTGAAACTAATGTCTTTATTCTTTACCTTCAAAATTGTCCTACATTATGAAATATATTTTTTATATGATTATTTTTTAATTTAAAAATCTTTTTCAAAATTAGAATTTTTTATTAACATTCAAATTGGAGGAAGGTTTTTAGTAGTTTTCATTTACCTAACTTTTTTTCATATCTTTAATTATTGAACTTTCTTAAAAAGATACTTCTCATATCTTTACTTTTTTAAATCACATATTACTGATAAGTTTATCGTAATATATATCTTTTAAATATTTTTTTTAATTTTTTTCATCGACTCATAGTTACTATTTTGTCCCGATGCAACGCACGAGTACTACATTATTAAAGTAACAATATATGAAGATACAATAATTTAAGAGTTAAAATACACCACACGGGGTCGATCGTTCTAGATGAAAATAATGATTTATAATTTATTGTATCCGATAGAATTACATTGTTAAATTTTTAAATTAGATTAATTATTTCCTATTGTTGTTTCCTATTATATATTGTTTCATTTTACAATGATAATAAATAAAATTAGAGGGAAACCATTTTAATTAATGGTACAAAAAAGGAAAAGTCTTAATAATAATAATTAATTTATGAAGTAAAACTTAATGAAGTATTTCAACAAAACTTATTAATAATTGAATCATGGGGTAAAAATAAATCATGTGTAATTTAAAATTTACATAAAAATATCAATATTTAAATTGTTGATGAATGATATTAAAATAAAATATTAATTAATTTTTTGTTGATTATAAATATTTTTATTTATGTTTTTTATTTTCAGATATAGAAATATTAGAAAAAACAATAAATAAAAATGAATCACTTTTTTAAATTGAGTGGTATTTTATTGATAGAATTTCTTTATAATTTTTTATGCATCAAATGGGTATAAATATTTACATATTGTTTATTAATATATACATGTTAATTTTTTATGAATCTAAATATTAATTTAGTATATAGATTATTAGAGTTATATTTAAATTAATTTATGATTTTATTGATAGAAAATTTATTTTAAATTTTATTATAATATTTATTATACATCACGGGGAATAAATCTTTACATAAAGTTTATTAATGTATAAATGTTAATTTAGTAAATAGATTACACGATGTAAATATAGTTAGCTAACAAATGTGGCTATTGTGTTCAATTTGTATATAATAATTATATGATTTTTTTTTCCTTTAGACTCTTTTAGTAAAATAAAGATGGGCAAATATAATTTGTCTGACAATGAAAAATTTATATAAAATATATTAATATTTACATTTAAATTATAGGAATAAATATTATATCAATGAGAATAAATATGAAAACATATTTATATTTGGATCATAAAAGTAAAAAAAATTAAGACATAATAATGATTATGCTGATTTTATTCAATTATTTATATATTTAATATAAAATATATTTTATTATAAAAATCCTATTACAACTAACACACCAATATATATTGACCCGTGCGAACGCGCGGGTACCCATCTAGTAATAATTATGAAAAGTATTAATTTTCATATTTTAATTATTGAATATAGAAAGTATGACACTTCTAAATTTTATTTTTAATTTTCTCACTAGAATTATTTTCATTCCAACGTTCTAATTCCTTCTCTATTTAAAATTAAGGTACATGATAATAAGTATAAATGAGGAAGAGGTAGCATTAAATGCTTTCTACATAATTTAGGTTCCAATAGACCCACTACATAAATATATCTCACTTCATTTATTTTTTTTTTATAATTATTATTTTTTTAGTAAAATGTGAAAAGAAAAAATAATTATCCCTTTAAATGAAATCAATTTAAACTAAACTTAGAATTTAATTATTGTCGTGTTAGATGCACTATAACCACTTAATTATAAATGATTCACTACAAGAAAATCGAATATTAAACGCGACTTTTTTGCAATGGCATGTGGCCATCGCAAATAGCGATGACCAAGCCGTTACAAACGCTTTTTTTAATTTTAAATTAGTAATTATCCAGAAAAACCTACTGATGACTCGACCGTCGCTATCTTCGTCGGCTCTAGCAACGGTCAGGCGCAGTCGCTAAGCTAAAAACATATATTTGTGATGGCTTCTTTTGTATTTGCGATGAACAGGTTGTCACTAATTGAAAATTGAATCGTGCGACGGCTTGGCCGTCGCAAAAGTCGTCGCTAATTTGAAAATTTATACGAAGATTTTATTAAAAAAAATTAACTAATAGTGACGGCTTTGGTTGACATTAGCGACAGTCAGGCTGTCACTAGATCCATTTTTTTCTTTTTCTTTTTTTTTGGGGAGGGGACCATTATTTAATACTAATATACTATTGTTTGGAGTCGAATTTATGATATTTCGAATTCCACAAGTGTGTAGATTCTTTATACTCTTCGAATTCTCATAAAACATTAAGGATTGCTTTTCGAGTTTTGTTAATAAGTTTGATAACATAGAAAGTTCTTGGTTGAGGTTAAGACAAAGAGAACTTGAGAACTTCGAAAAGAAGACAAAGGAGAATTCGAGGATATGATATTTCTAATACTCAGAAAAATAAAGGATAGTTCTTTTATTCATAATCCAAATTCGAATTACACAAGTTCGAATATATTGGAAATACAAATTAGAAAAGGAAACTATCTTATGTGCTCTATACATTAGAAAGGAAACTATCCTCAAATAAAATGAGTCCTTGACTTATGTTTCCCAAACCTCTTCCTCTTCTTCTTCCCCCACAGGCTTTAGTTGAGCCAAGGCAAGAGGAATGTATTGTTGGTTTGATCGAACAACCTTGGTGCTTAGGGCAAATATGAAGGTGTACTTGGGAAACTAACAAACAAATTCATTTATTTCTAAATGAATTAATAATTGGCTACTACGTTCAACCCAAAAGAAAACCTTCAAAAAGAAAGGTTGAAAAAGCCTATAGCTTTGGCCACTTCGTCAACCCTATCAAAAATGAAATCATTCCAGATTGGGTTGTACGCAGTAGCCAAAGGAATAAACTTCTTCATATTCTTCGAAGGATTTAGAAAAGAAGAAGAAGAAGAATGAGAAGGTTTGAAGGAAATGTTCTAATCAAATTCCTATTTATAGGAACAAAAGGAATGAGGGTTCAAAAATGAACCTCTTCGAACGTCCAATAAGAACTTTGTTGAATGGACGGTGGCCGGTGGTCTTCATGACCATTGATTCAACCAAATGAAGTTTGACACGTGGCATACAAAAGAAGGTGAGCAAGTCTTGAAATCAGAAAAGACTTAGTGGGTTCAAGTATCAATAAAAGCTAAGTGTTAAAAGAAGAAGATTTCGAAATTCTGGAAGAAGATTTCGAGATTCTGGAAGAAGTTTTCGAGCATATGAAGTCATAATTCCGGGAAGAATATTTCGAGAAATGGAAGGATAAAATCTCGAATTGATAGAAGGCAGAAACTCGAAAACAGAGTGTTTGAAGACTTAGAAGATTTCTGAATCTGAAAGTGACTGTTCGAGGAAACAGAAGACAGAAGAAAACAGTTACTGGAAGTTACAAAAGTTTGCTGATCAAGGACAGATGACAACATCCCAATGGAACTACTTTGAAAAGTGCAAGGATTTAAGGCAGTTTCTGGTTAGCAGAAAACGTGGCAGACATGCATGCTGCCAACATATAGGGATAGATGATGTGTCAATTGTACAATAATTAGCCGTTAGGGCCAGAAATCTATAAATAGGTGAACTTTCTATGTAATAAAGGTTGGAAAATCACTTATACTTAAAACTCTGAAACACCTTACACGTCCAATCTTGCAGCGACAAACAGGTTACAAGGAGCAACAGTATGTGATGAACCCATCCATTTTCATTAATACAATTGTTCTTACAATTTGATTTTCTTTTTCTTTGTTACATTCTACAATTTACATTCAGTATAATTTTTCTTTCTTTCAAACTTTTTTGTTCCTACTTCTTTGAAATTCTGATTCTTCTTTGATTTCTAGAATTCAACTTAGAACTTTGTTTGATGAAATTATGTATCAAATTGTTCTAAACTTTTGAGAAATTAGTTATTTTGATAAAATTCTGAATCAAATAACTTGAAAACTGTTTTTTTTTCTGGAATTCTGCATTTTAAGATTGAATTGGTAAAATTCTAAATCAATTGGTATAAATTTTCCAGAAACTAACTTTTGAAAATCTTTCATAAGTCAGAACACCATAAACCTACTTTTAAAAAGAGTCCCGTAAGAGGATCTGATTCTAATCCCCAGATTGTTTTTAGAATCAAAGTGATAAAAGTTAATTTTCGAATTTGAATTTTATGACCACAAACAACTATACTTTTTAAAATTACTTTAAAAATTCACGACTTAAATGATAAGGATAATATTTTAAATTTAAATTAAGAAATAAGGATTAAAATTAGAATAGGAAAAAATAGAATCAATCAGGATTTGAATTTGAATTATAAAAATAAGGATTAGTATTTAAAAAGTTATCATTAAAAAAATCAGAATTCAGTATATCATTCAAATTTAAAGAAAGATTTGAATTTGAAGTATTTGAAAATATAAATAAACAAATTTTACGTTCTTTATTTGCCACTATAATTGTTTAGTTATAAATTAATAAATTTTATGCAATATTTATTAGACTTTGATGCATATAAAGAAGAACATTATAAAAAATTAAAAATATTTTTCTATCAATAAAATACTGTTCAATTTTAAAAAAGAGATAATTTGGGACTCATAATTTTGAATTATAGTTGACATTTTCTCTCTCCACAATATGCTCTTATGATTAATTATAGAAAGACAATAAGTGAATCTACATAATCAAATTTGTTGGAATCCATGACTGGTCCAACAGCAAGGGTAACAGGTGCCTCCAATAAAAATTCCATTAACAGAAAATCCAACCTGCAATATACACACTTACTTCGTTTGCAAGACAACAAAGCAGAGTTAGTCCGAGCCAGAACTGAATGGGATTTAAAGCAAAAGCAATAATGATATATTCCATGGACTGAACGCCGACATGTGTGAACTCTATACCACTACTGCAATTCTAGCTTGCTTTTTCATTCTTCAGTTCTTGCTTCCCTGTATCCTTTATCTCAATGCACAACACAATAAATTATTAGATCTGTCAATCGTTGAGTCTCAGAATCAATTTAAGCATTTAAATTAGATTTAAGACTCATTAGTCTCAGGTTTTAATGATTAACAAATTAGATCATATAAGAACATATTCTACTGAGAAAGATATTGTTTTGTGCATTGTGTTTCAGGTAACAGGATGAAGCAAATCTGAACAAGAAGAAACACGGAAAAAAACCTAGTAGAAGAAACCTGCTGAAGAAAAAAAACAACATACAAAGACAAAGAGAAAAGCATTGAAGCAACTATCTGAACGCAACCAACTATCTGAAGAAAGCGTGGAAAGAAGAAGTGTATCGGTGGAATCAGAAATAAAGACAAACTTAAAGCCTATGAAAGTCTATCAATCAAAAGAACATCACTTTGTCTCAGATACATGTACTTCAGATCTCGAATGATTCATTTCAGACAAGTAAACAATGAACCATGAAGAAGCAGTTCAACCTTCTGAATCAATCTGCTGAAGGAAGACATACTGAAGGAAGAACAAAGAAGCAATCTGCTAAAAAAAAGAACTTGCTGAAAAACGACCAACCTACTGAACCAAAGAAAAAGACTAAAAGAAAAGGAAAAGAAGAATGAACAAGAACAATACAGAAAAACTATCTGAAAAAGTACAGCTATATGAAAAAGAACATCACGACAATTATCTGAAGAAAAGAAAGAGTACATCTGGGCAAAGCTGAAATGAAGATAAACTACATGCTCATGAAGAATGAAGAAGAAAGAAGCAACCATCCGAAGCAAAGAAGAAGAAACTCGCTGAAGGAAGGAACTCGCTGAAAGCGTCTCCAAGATGAAAAGCTACATCAAGCTGAAGTAATGCAACCTGCTGAAAGTATGTGTATACTAAAGTTGAACCTGCTGAACACATACTTTATGAATGTGATGATGTGGCAATTCAGACTCTCTGAAGAAGAAGAAGCCAGACAAGTCATACAACCTTCTGAAGACTTATGAGTCAATATGAATAATTTAATTAAGAGACTCGAATCTCAGCAAACATGAGTGGTGAAGCTAAATTGATGCAAAGAAAAGCATGTTGAGTCTCAGAAGATAATTATCAGAAATTTATGTTGAGTCTCACGCTCTTAGAAATTTTAATGGATTACAAATATAAAACATAATGATGTTTATAAGAATATCCTCTCACAAACATTATGCTTAGTTTCAGATCAACATTGTTGAGAAGGATCATCTGAAAGGCTTTAGAACGTCTTAGAGCCAAACATCATCTGAAGTGTCTCATCGTCTAAAATCAATAAACTCTAACATATTGTTTGCATCTGAAGGCTGAAGATATCAGAATCAAATAAAGACCTTTTGAAGACGTAGTTGTCTATGTAGAACGATCATCTTCTTGGTCTAACCTATTTCAGCACAAGAATCAAACATGTTTTTATACCTCGTTCAAGAGTATTGCACAAATAAGGAAATTCCGCAACGCCTGCTGCACCTGCAACGAAAAAGCATTGTATGTGCAGAACCTGCACCTGAAAAGTGTCCCAGGTTTTGCTAGAAAAGAAACACAACGTCTTTGAGCATTTAATGCTATTAGACAATGGGAAATAGAGTATCAAAGGCTATATAAAGGCTCGTGAATTTGAAGATCAATAGCAAGCAAAAGAAAAATTCTTTGAGTCCTTACGCTGCAAAAACGCTGTGAAAAATCACTCTGATAATTTCTTGTACAATCTTATTTCATATCCTGAGTTAATCTCAGTTTGTACTTGAGTTCTAGATATCATCTGAGATAGTCTTATAGAACATTTTCTGTTGAGCTTAAACAGTTTGGGTTATAAGCCTGGAGAGGCTTTCTGTATAAAGAATACTTAGGTTTTACACTTGGATAAGTGTTTGAGAGCCTCGAGAGGCTTGGTGAAAGAAAGAATACTTGTGGTAGAGCCTGGAGATGCTTGGTGAAAGAAAGAATACTTGTGGTAGAGCCTGAAGAGGCTTGACAGAAAAGAATACTTGTAATTCTTGCAAGAATAGTGGAAATTGTTAGAACCACAGGAAACACTAGAATGGGGGGTTGAATAGTGTTTTAAGCTTTTCGTGTCAATCTTGTAAATCTTTTATTTAAATCATGAAGATGAATAATGTTTAAAATGAATCTTAAGATCAAAGATAATTAAAACGTGCGGAAGATAAGAAAAATAAAGTTTCTTTTAAGTCTTAAGATTATTTTAAACAGATACTTCTCAAGATATCTTCTGAAGATTATTACATTGAATGTTTTTCAAAACTGTTTCTGAAATACTTCAGATGACTATAGGTTGTCTGAAGTCTGTTTCAGATTTCTGAACTGAGGTCTTTCCAGACTAACTTCAGATAATTGTTTCAGAAGTAATTCAAAAGACATTCTTTGTAATGCTTTAAGTGATATGAGAAACATCTCATGTTTTGTTCTTATGAAAGATCATTTTATTGAAATCGTTGTGTTAAGTTTGTTATGAAAATAACTTTTCAATCCCCAACATAAATATGAAAACTGTAAATAAAAAGATTAAGGGAAAGAGAACATAGGCACAAAATTTATCCTGGTTCACCCACAAACCCGTGAGCTACATCCAGTCCCAGGGGCAAACAACCACTGGATTTCCCACTATCTGAACTCAGATACAAGTATTATTTTACCACAGCCTCTTCAGGCTAAACAATGAGTATTCTTTCATTTTCAACTGCCTCTCCAGGAAACTCATGTAGTATTCTTTTTCAGGCAAGCCTCTCCAGGCTCTACCGAGTACTGTCTCTCCAGACATCACGAGTACAGTCTCTCCAGACATCACGAGTACAATCTCTCCAGAAAACACGAATACAGTCTCTCCAGACAACACCAAGTATTCCTTTGTTTTCAACTGCCTCTCCAGGCAACTTATGCAGTATTCTTTTTCAGTCTAGCCTCTCCAGGCTTTACGACTAAGTATTCTTTTGTTTTCAATTGCCTCTCCAGGCAACACATGCAGAATTCTTTTTCAGTCTAGCCTCTCCAGGCTTTGCAACTAAGTATTCTTTCTTCCACCAAGCCTCTCCAGGCTCTCAGACACTAACCACAATAGTGTATGAGTAGTCTTTCTTCTACCAAGCCACCCCAGGCTCTCAGACACATAAAGTGTTTACAATTTGAACTAAGTTTAAGTTTCCATGAAACATAAACTTAATTTCTTCCTGTACTAGAGGTTAACTGAGTACTACTCAGGATACAAAGGTTGAATTCTAAGTACAAGGTTAAGACAGTGATACAAGTATATAAGTTAGGTACAATCCTGTCTTTGATGTGAGGAATGACATCCTCTGAGAATTGGCTAGATAGATACTGGATTTGAGCTTCAACCTTGTTCTCCAACCATTGGTTTCCATGGGATACATTCTCACCCGTATCATTTGAATAACCAAGGTATACTTGCAGCTTCAAACCATTCTTGGTTCATTTGAGATTAAGCACAACCTGGTTGGTTGTTCTTCCGAACAATCTTTGACTAACTGACCAATAGGTCAGCAGTATGGTTGATTCTCTTTCAACCTTTTCAACCAACAACCAACATCTTCAGATTCAATCTTGAGGCTATTTATATGTTCTGTTGGAATATAGCCGATTGAAGATGATTCATAATACCGTTGAGATAATTGATGATGTGGCTCATATAGCCGTTGTGTAGTAATGTCTCAAACGGTTGCTTCTCCTTAAGCAAATAAGTGTTCAGACAGTCCTGTTCTGACACTTCTGTAGATAAGCTCTTTAGAGAGATTTTCTTGATATTATTTTGCATGTTCTCTCTCTTGATATCCTTTTGCTTTTCTTCAGCTGTCTTGTGATTTCTTCTGAGTTCCTCAGCTGACTTCTGATTTCCTCTGCTTTTCTTAGGAGTGTATATGAGGAGATATCCGTTGGATTTGTCCTTTTGCTTATTTTGTATATGCTCCTTTTCTGTTTGCTTCCTGACACCATTTCTTCTTTTTTCTTTGAGTGAGGTGTCTTGTCGAATAGCTGTTGATGCGGTTTCTTCTTTGAATAAAGACATATGATATTATAGTCGTTGTATCATATAGTCTTAGCTTCTGTATTGATTTCTTTAATGTTGAAATCTGTTCCATGCACTTAGAGAGTTTATCTGTTCAGACAATATACTAAAATGCTTGCTTTTATCTCATCGTGATGTACTTCAACTTGTGCTTATCATATTAATTCAGGCTTTTCTCAATTCTTCAGCTTGAATATTATATCATATTAATTCAGGCTTTTCTCAATTCTTCAGCTTGAATATTATATCATATTAATTCCAGCTTTTTCTTCTACTTCAGCTGATTGCTATTCTGTTCTTCTTTGCATTTTCTTCTTCTGAGATATAGATGAATAAAGATGTTGAATCAATTGTATTTTATTCAAACATCTTTCTGGTTGCTTTTTCTCAGTCTTCTGATCAGTTCTGGGCAGCCAGCAGGTGCAGGTGCAGTAGGTCTGCGCACACAAAAATGCCTTTTGTTGCAGGTGCACCAGGCTTTGCAGAGTTTCCTCATTTGTGCAAGACTTTGATCGAGGCATAAAAGCATGTTTAGATTTTATACTGAAATAAGTGTAGTCTCTTTGGTAGAGTGTGCTTTACACTTTAGCAACGTCTTCAAGAGATCAATTCTTGATTCTGTTTGTAGACTTCTTCGGATAGTTTTCACGTCTTCAGATGGTCTTCACGTCTTCAGACGGCTCGCGCACTTCAGACAGCTTCAGCACTTTAGATGAGTTGCGTTCTTCAGACAGCTTCAACACTTCAGATGAGTTGCGTTCTTCAGACAGCTTCAGCACTTCAGACGAGTTGCATTCTTCAGACAGCTTCAACACTTCAGACGACTTGCGCACTTCAGACAGCTTCAGGACTTCAGACGAGTTGCTTACTTCAGACAGCTTCTTTATATTAAATCCTGCATTTTTTCTTCTGATCCTGATCTTCTGATTCTGATGCTGTTCATCAAATCTTCTTCTTCTTCTAATGAATATTTCAACCTGAAACACAATCAACAAACCAATACCTTTCTCAGTAGAATCTGTTTATATAATCTTATTTGTTCTTATTATGTTCTTATATGTTCTTATTTGTTAATCATTAAAACTAAAGGATATTGAGTCTTTGAGTCAAGTTTGAATGCTCAAACTGATTAATAGACTTCACAATCTCCCCCTTTTGAATGATGACAAATCAGATATGTTTAACTTACAAAATGTTTTAAGGAAAGATGGTTAAGTATATAGAAGGCTCCCCTTATCTATAATACTCCCCCTGAGAAGAACATTTATTCTTTAGTTTGTTAAATGTTTGTTATTATTCTAAATACTGACAAGATTAGATACAATTTGTTATCTTATCCTTTAGAAACTAGATGTTAATCTTTTATATACCAATTATTAATCAGATGTTAATCTTGTTAGATACCAATTATTATTTTTTTGTTATTCATTGAAAACTAATATTACCACATATTGTTAACTTATCACAGATACCGATTGTTATATAATTACACTATTATTACATATATCAATTGTTATCACAAGTTATTCTTACTGTTTTGACAATTGTTATCTTCTGAGTTTCTAGTTACCTGTCTAGTTACCTGTTACATACACCATTTTGTTATTTGTATATTTCTCCCCCCTATTTTTATATTCTTTCAGTACATACAATATTAACATCATTTTGTGAGTTTTATATTTCTCCCCCTTTTGTCATTAATTAAAAAGGTTCATGGTTTCATATTGTTGAGTTTCATATATATCTTCTTATTTTAAGTTTATTAACTTTTATCAATTATTTTTAGCTGTATTTCTTTACTGATTAGATTTCTCCCCTTTTTATCTTACATTAAGGTTTTTAGACAATGTCTGAATCTTGATATCAGTTGTTCTAATTTTGCAGGGACGTTATTACTCAAATTTTTTTTTATTATTCAGATACCAAAGATTAAGGAATAAATATCAACTGCTAAAAAAATACAGTAACTTATTATACCAATTGTTAATAAATAAAACAACTTTTGATAAACAAAATAAACTGAAATAAAAACAGAAATACACAAGTTTAAATTTTCTCAAAACATGTGATATTTACAAAAAGCAGGTTTTGAAAAAGAAAGGAGAAACTACATCAAACAGAAAATACATTTATCATTACATCCTCTCTTTTCTTCCTATGAAGATTGAGGCATAGCCTCATCAACAACACCTTTCCTTCTTCAACCACCACTTCCTCCTTGGATTAAATCCTTAGAAGTGTTGATTAGAGCATGTATACTCTTCTCAACCGTGCCAAGCAGCACTCAATCTCCTTTTTGGGGCTGGAATGAGGGAGGTACATTACCTAACTCCGTGTTAAGGTCACCAGCAACAAGCTCTATCCTCAGGACCACTTCTGAAGTGGTTCCCTTCATAAGATTGGCTATACTGGGATCTACCGGTGGGTAGATTTTGTACTCCTTGATGTAGGAGAGCTTCCATGGTCGAAGTAAGGAAAGACAAGTTTCCATAAGAAACCTCCTTTTTACTTTTCATTCCATACATCATCTTAGATGATTTGGTCTCCTCATCAGTTCCTTCCAGAATTCCTTCTTTTATTTTCCTTTGCTTCTTCATGGTCTTTCTGGGAGCAAATTCACTCAGTATCTTAGACAAAGCTATAGAAGAGCTTTGCAGATATGAGCTTGTGTGAAGTGCTCTTGTGAATTTATAGGACTTTGAAGCAAGGGTAAAATAGAGAAGTGCATAGATTGATCCTTATGGATGGTTGTTTTACGAGATACAGAGATGCTCTTTGTGGCCACAATAATGACTGTTTTGAGAATATCAAAACGTATGTCATTGATAGGTCAGGTGTTGTATATAGGAAGTCGAGTCATTTGCATTGATAAAGTATGTTTTGAAAACATTTTTGAAAAAGCAATTAAGAGGAGACAGAAGCAGAAAAGAACAATATTTTTTGAAATATTTTTGGAACAGAAAAGAACAAAACAATAAAAAATAGAAGAGAAAATGTGAGAAAACATTTACGAGGAAAACTTTTAAAACAGATTTTTATGGTATCAGAACAAAGGATTTTATGATTATTATTATCTGAGAAGCTTTTAAAATTTTGAGTCTTTTAAGTTTTTACTCATTAATTAAAGTTTTATTAGTTGATTAAACTCTTTACTAGAGGACAATTTTTCACAGATATTTAAGTTTTAAGGTGAAGTAATGTTACCATTATTCTCTGGATGGAAGAATGCTTTTCTGACATTGCACCTTTCTTTGAAGACTTTTCTTCTTCTGAGGTCGCTTGATGTCTGCAAATCCTCCTTTTAGTCTTTTGTCTTTTTGTGCTTCAGAGAATCTTTGAACAATCACCTTAACCTATCCCTCAAGGATTGAAATAGACTTTAATTACTTGAGTTTCCATTACTTTAACATTTCCGTCCCACAATTTCAGGAGGTTCACCGAGAGCCTTCTGAACAGGTTCAGAAAGTAAAGATGTTACTAAGTCAAAATTATCTTTTCACGCGTAGAGGTAGATTCAGTGCTTTGTGTATCAACCATCTTAACATTTCTGACCCACAATTTCAGTAAGTTCATTGTGAACTGTCTGAGCAGGTTCAGACAATGGAGATGATATCACAATTAGACATTCTTTTAGATGATGTTGCCTTGATTCATTTTTTTTACACATGGCATTTCCTCCGGTTGATCTTCTTTTAGCTTATTTCAAAAACCTGTTTTTCTGAAACATACACAAACTAAAAATACCTTTCAGTAGCACTTGATATATTTTAAAAGAATCAGTTAATCATTAAAAAAAATGTCTTAGGTTAATAGTTTCAATTTCAGTAATCAATTGTCTTAATATATAAATTTTAATTCTGTTGTCAAATTTATCTTAGATTACACATTTTAAATACTGCTTTTAGGTTAATTAAATGTTTTATCTTTTAGTGATACCATTTGTTATCTAGTTAAGAAAGAATTATGTTAAAGATATGACTGACTATGCACAAATAAAGGCACATATAAACAAATAGAAAACAAGGAAATCAATCAAATCAGAATATTAATATTATAAAAGACATAAATATAAACACTCTGAAACAAAACACAAGTTTATCATTGATCATTAGATTGGTTCTCGTTTGCACTGGCTTTCTCCTTTTGTTCTTTCAGCATTGTCAACTCTCTTTGATAAAACTTGAGTGTGTCTTCCAATCGTCCAATCCGTTCTTCTAATCTCCTTAATTTGCATTTTCTGAATATTTCTTTTAAAGAACCAGATGATTCCTCTTTGTTCTGAGAATGTAAGGAAGTATTGTCAATGTGAATATGACCTTTAATTTTCTCAGCTGTTATTTCCTTGATTTTCTCATATTCGCTCATAGTGAAAGAGGATGAGGAGTCTTGATCGAAGAGTCTTTCAATAGGAAATCCTTCATGTTGTAGGATTTTCATTATCAGTGTAGTATGGGGAAAATCCTTGACTTCTTCTAATTTTCTTCTCATCATATGATAGAGGATGATTCTGGGAAGGTTTAGTCTTTTTCTTTGAAGAAGATGAATCAGCACGAATCTTTCCATATCTGAGATGATGACTGCATCTTTCCTTTTAGGGAGAATACAACAAATAATAATTGCCAGCAAAATTCTGGGAATTTCCAGTAACTGTGAGCACACTGGTATTTCAAGAATTCTGCAACCAAATAACATTTGATCATGCATCTCTTTCTCTCTATCGTTGATTTCCCAATCTGAAGAGAATTGTTCTCCGGTTGCTTCAACATCAATGACCTCCCTCAGAACTTTGAAGTCCACTTTGAGAGACATACCCATTACAGATGAGTTTAAACCACAAGTCTCTTCAATGAACACCTCTGAATTGTTCCAGAAATCCAGAACACTCTGTTCATGCCAGGGAAATGATGCCTTTTCTAGATAGGGAATCCAGCCAGCAGTTACGAAATACTCAGAGATTTTGAGTTCTCCTTTGTCAAAGTCACTAAGTCTTACCCCTCTTGTGGGAATAATTCTTTCATCGTACACACATGAACTTTTAACACATGATATTGGAGATATCGATGCCATTGAGATAGATATAGAGAGATTGGTAAGGTATTTTCTTCCAGAAGATTGATTACTGGTGAATTCCTTCCAATGACCCTCCAATCCTTAAATAGGAAGTCAAGCATCACTTCATTTCATGAGAGGTGACGGTTACATCCACTAAGCAGTTATGGAGAGTTGTGCTTCAAGCATTTATGAAGTGGCGGTTGTGCACTGAGCCGGTGTGGGAAATAGTGCATCGTGCTGGTTGAGAGAAACCGTTTAATGATGCAATGATTCACATCGTGCCGTTTCATATTTTAAAAAAAAATAACAAATATGACTAACATACACGACTCTTCATCTATTTTACAGATTACATGCAACAATTAATGATCACACATATATTCACGCATGCAATGCAGATAATTTACACACAAAACAAGTAATACGCATACATATATAGGACAGTTATTATGCAATAATTTATTTTCACACAAATACACGTATGTAATAACAATAAAACAAAACATTCAGTAGATAAGCAGTTATACTTAAATTTAGATTTAAACAAAGATAGGAAAGGTGTTACCCGTTTGTGATATAGAGATAGATACACTTTCCTTTTCCAGCTATATCCTTCTGAAAGATACCTTGTATGAATAATGAGTTTCAAGAAAAATGATTTTCTTTTCTCATTATCATTCTTCAGAGTTGCTTTAGCTTGGTGAGATTTCCATCTTCTGAGGATCTACTCCTTCTGCATTTGTTAGATGCTTAACCCGAAGGTGAGCTCTGATACCAATTGTTAGAACCACAGGAAACACTAGAATGGGGGTTGAATAGTGTTTTAAGCTTTTCGTGTCAATCTTGTAAATCTTTTATTTAAATCATGAAGATGAATAATGTTTAAAATGAATCTTAAGATCAGAGATAATTAAAACGTGCAGAAGATAAGAAAAATAAAGTTTCTTTTAAGTCTTAAGATTATTTTAAACATAAACTTCTCAAGATATCTTTTGAAGATTATTACATTGAATGTTTTTCAAAACTGTTTCTGAAATACATCAGATGACTATAGGTTGTCTGAAGTCTGTTCCAGATTTCTGAACTGAGGTCTTTCCAGACTCACTTCAGATAATTGTTTCAGAAGTAATTCAAAAGACATTCTTTGCAATGCTTCAAGTGATATGAGAAACATCTCATGTTTTGTTCTTATGAAAGACCATTTTATTGAAATCGTTGTGTTAAGTTTGTTATGAAAATAATTTTTCAATCCCTAACATAAATATGAAAACTGTAAATAAAAAGATTAAGGGAAAGAGAAATTAGGCACATAATTTATCCTGGTTCACCCACAAACCCGTGAGCTACATCCAGTCCCAGAGGCAAACAACCACTGGATTTTCCACTATCTGAACTCAGATACAAGTATTATTTTACCACAGCTTCTTCAGGCTAAACAATGAGTATTCTTTCATTTTCAACTGCCTCTCTAGGCAACTCATGCAGTATTCTTTTTCAGGCAAGCCTCTCCAGGCTCTACCGAGTACCGTCTCTCCAGACATCACGGGTACAGTCTCTCCAGACATCACGAGGTATAGTTTCTCCAGACATCACGAGTACAGTCTCTCCAAACAACACGAGTACAGTCTCTCCAAACAACACGAGTACAGTCTCTCCAGACAACACCAAGTATTCCTTTGTTTTCAACTGCCTCTCCAAGCAACTTATGCAGTATTCTTTTTCAGTCTAGCCTCTCCAAGCTTTACGACTAAGTATTCTTTTGTTTTCAACTGCCTCTCCAGGCAACATATGCAGTATTCTTTTTCAGTCTAGCCTCTCCAGGCTTTGCAACTAAGTATTCTTTCTTCCACCAAGCCTCTCCGGGCTCTCAGACACTAACCACAATAGTGTATGAGTATTCTTTCTTCCACCAAGCCTCTCCAGGCTCTCAGACACATAAAGTGTTTACAATTTGAACTAAGTTTAAGTTTCCACGAAACATAAACTTAATTTCTTCCTGTACTAGAGGTTAACTGAGTACTACTCAGGATACAAAGGTTGAATTCTAAGTACAAGGTTAAGACAGTGATACAAGTATATAAGTTAGGTACAATCCTGTCTCTGATGTGAGGAATGACATCCTCTGAGAATTGGCTAGATAGATACTGGATTTGAGCTTCAGCCTTGTTCTCCAACCATTGGTTTCCATGGGCTACATTCTCACCCGTATCATTGGAATAACCAAGGTATACTTGCGGCTTCAAACCATTCTTGGTTCATTTGAGATTAAGCACAGCCTGGTTGGTTGTTCTTCCAAACAATCTTTGACTAACTGACCAATAGGTCAGCAGTATGGTTGATTCTCTTTCAACCTTTTCAACCAACAACCAACATCTTCAGATTCAATCTTGAGGCTATTTATATGTTCTGTTGGAATATAGACGTTTGAAGATGATTCATAATACCATTGAGATAATTGATGATGTGGCTCATATAGCCGTTGTGTAGTAATGTCTCAAACGGTTGCTTCTCCTTAAGCAAATAAGTGTTCAGACAGTCTTGTTCTGAAACTTCTGTAGATGAGCTCTTCAGAGAGATTTTCTTTATATTATTTTGCATGTTCTCTCTCTTGATATCCTTTTGCTTTTCTTCAGCTGTCTTGTGATTTCTTCTGCGTTCCTCAGCTGACTTCTGATTTCCTCTGCTTTTCTTAGGAGTGTATATGAGGAGATATCTATTGGATTTGTCCTTTTGCTTATTTTGTATATGCTCCTTTTCTGTTTGCTTCCTGACACCATTTCTTCTTTTTTCTTTGAGTGAGGTGTCTTGTCGAATAGTTGTTGTTGCGGTTTCTTCTTTGAATAAAGACATATGATATTATAGTCGTTGTATCATATAGTCTTAGCTTCTGTATTGATTTCTTCAATGTTGAAATCTGTTCCATGCACTTAGAGAGTTTATCTGTTCAGACAATATACTCAAATGCTTGCTTTTATCTCATCGTGATGTACTTCAACTTGTGCTTATCATATTAATTCAGGCTTTTCTCAATTCTTCAGCTTGAATATTATATCATATTAATTCAGGCTTTTTCTTCTACTTCAGCTGATTTCTATTCTGTTCGTCTTTGCATTTTCTTCTTCTGAGATATAGATGAATAAAGATGTTGAATCAATTGTATTTTATTGAAACGTCTTTTTGGTTGCTTTTTCTCATTCTTCTGATCAGTTCTAGGCAGCCAGCAGGTGCAGGTGCAGTAGGTCTGCACACACAAAAATGCCTTTTGTTGTAGGTGCACCAGGCTTTGCAGAAAGTCTTTGCAGAGTTTCCTCATTTGTGCAAGACTTTGATCGAGGCATAAAAGCATGTTTAGCTTTTATACTGAAATAAGTGTAGTCTCTTTGGTAGAGTGTGCTTTACACTTTAGCAACGTCTTCAAGAGATCAATTCTTGATTCTATTTGTAGACTTCTTCGGATAGTCTTCACGTCTTCAGATGGTCTTCACGTCTTCAGACGGCTCGCGCACTTCAGACAGCTTCAGCACTTCAGATGAGTTGCGTTCTTCAAACAGCTTCAACACTTTAGACGAGTTGCGTTCTTCACACAGCTTCAGCACTTCAGACGAGTTGCATTCTTCAGACATATTCAACACTTCAGACGGCTATCGCACTTCAGACAGCTTCAGCACTTCAGACGAGTTGCTTACTTCAGACAGCTTCTTTATATTAAATCCTGCATTTGTTCTTCTGATCCTGATCTTCTGATTCTGATGTTGTTCATCAAATCTTCTTCTTCTTCTAATGAATATTTCAACCTGAAACACAATCAACAAACCAATACCTTTCTCAGTAGAATTTGTTTATATAATCTTATTTGTTCTTATTATGTTCTTATATGTTCTTATTTGTTAATCATTAAAACTAAAAGATATTGAGTCTTTGAGTCAAGTTTAAATGCTCAAACTGATTAATAGACTTCACAAAAATCCATTGGCGGGTTGCCTTTGGGACTGGACGTAGCTCACGGTGAAAGTTAGTGAACCAGGATAAATTTGGTTGTGTTCTCTCTTTCCCTTAAACTCTGTGAATTCAGTTTTTCTTCTAACCAAAAAGGGGCGTGAAAAGCATTTTAAACAGAGAACCTTAATCTTTTCAAAGGTACATTTACAAGCAAATTTTAAGTCTGAACTCAAGTTCATAAGATACAGCAAAAACTTCAGATCGTAATTCATCGTTTGAAGATTTTTTGAAACGTCTTTCTAAAAAGTTTTCTAAAAACTTAAGGTTTCCATTGAAACACTATTCAACCCTCTTCTAGTGTTTCCCTGTGTGTATTTTCAGTTGGTACCAGAGCTTAACCTCGGGGTTAGGACCTAATCAGTGCAGAGGTCAGATCAAATGGAACCTTCCAACAGCAACAGAGAGTACATCACTGAAGGAGCCTCTATTACGAAACCCCTTGCATTCAATGGAGTAGACTACCACTACTGGAGGGATTGTATGAAGTTGTTCATTGAGAGCAACAACATTGATGTATGGGATGTGGTCACTGATGGAGACTATGTTCCTATACATGCTGGAGTGCCATACCTAAGGCTGAATGGACCTTAGAGCAGAAGGCTAGAGTTCAGTAAAATGCCAAGGTCAAACTCTATCTGATATGTTCATTGAATAAATCAGAATATGAAAAGGTTCATGGATGCTTATCTGCCAAGGAGATCTGGGAGACACTTGCAGCTGCCCATGAAGGGACAAAGACTGTCAAGGAATCCAAGATCAGCATGCTTGTTCATCAGTATGAGATGTTCAAGATGGAAGAGTCTGAAACTATAGACCAAATGTTTGGAAGATTTCAAACAATAACCGATGGACTCAGGTCTTTAGGTAGAACCTTTGAATCTAGAGACAACAATCGAAAGATTCTAAGGAGTTTGCCAAAGTCCTGGAGACCCAAAGTTACAACCATTCAAGAGGCCAAAGATTTAAATTCCCTTAGAATGGAGGAACTATTGGGTTCTCTCAAAGTTCATGATCTTGAACTTGGGGAAGATGACACCAAGAATAAATCACTGGCATTGAACTCAAAGGCCAGACAGTCTAGGCATGATAGCATGAAGGCTATGCAAGCAGAGGACACTTCAGATGGTGATACTGAATCTGAAGGTTGTTCAGAAGATGATGATCTTGCTCTTCTCAGCAAGAAAATAAAAAATATGCTCCAAAGAAAAGAGAGATTCAGAAGATTTCAACCTTCTAGTTCAAAACCAGGTAAACCAAGTAAAGATTCTTTTAACACTGATAAAATTACCTGTTCTGAATGCAAACAGCCAGGTCATATGAAGGCTGATTGCCCAAAGCTAAGAAAGCCAGCTTTTCAAAAGAAGAAATTCTTCAAGAAGAAGAGAAGATTGATGGCTACATGTGAAGATCTGGATGATTCCACTTCAGAAGAAGAGGATGATACTTCAGAAGAAGCGAACCTGTGTTTGATGGCAAGTCTACCCTCCTCAGACAGATCAGACTCTGAGGTAATTCCACAAACTTTGCAAGATCAGTATGATGACGTTGTTGAAAGTAGCAGAGAGCTTTTAAATGAATTTAAAGAACTTTCAAGAGCTTTTACTCAAGTTGCTGAAGAAAATGAGAAGTTGCAAAAAGAAAATCTTGCTCTCAAGGAAAGGCTACTTCAACAAGATCCAAATAGTTCTGATAATCTTGTGAAAGAAAATAAAAAAGTCAAAAGCAAGATTAAAGAATTAACTCTGGATCTAGCCAGATTTGTCAAAGGAACTGATAATCTGAATAGATTATTAGGCTCTCAAAGGCATTCCTTAGACAAAAGTGGTTTAGGTTATTCAGAAACATCTTCATCTGAATCCTTAAATTTTATAGTGCCTGATAAAGGACCTAAGAAAGGTAATGGGTGTTCCAATTATGGAAAGCCTAGACATGTTCAGTCTCAGTGCAGACACAAAAGGAAAACAAGACCCAAAACTAACAAAAGAGGACCCAAGAAGGTATGGGTACCTAAGAGTTTAATTGTTCCTGTTGCAGATGTGTTTAACAGGACAAAAGAAACACCACAAATGGTACCTGGACAGTGGGTACCCAAAACCTTAGACCCAAAGCTGGTGGAGTGGTCACCTTTGGTGTAAATCAGCAAGGGAAGATCATTGGTATTGGGACAGTAAGTATGACTCTTCTTTCCCCGATTAAGAATGTACTTCTTGTTTAAGATTTAAAACACAATCTTCTGAGCATAAGTCAATTATGTGACAGTGGATATGTTGTGTCTTTCACCAAAGAAGGATGTATAGTCAAGGATGCCTCAGATCATATCCTCTTTTCTGCTAAGAGACACAATAATGTGTACAAGATTGATCTAGAGGAACTTGCAAGTCAAAATGTGAAGTGCTTTGTTTCAATCGAAGATGAAAAACATATTTGGCATCAGAAACTTGGGCATGCCAACTTGAGATTAATCTCAAAGTTAACCAAACACAATCTGGTTAAAGGCTTACCCAGGCTTTCATTCAAATCTGATATTTTATGTGAAAACTATCTAAAAGGGAAACAAACAAGACATTCTTTTAAGAGTAAAAATGTTGTTTCAACTAGCAGACCTTTGGAATTGTTTCACATAGATTTGTTTGGACCTACTAGAACTGAGATTCTTAGCAAAAAGAAATATGGATTGGTCATTGTTGATGACTATACAAGATTCACATGGGTGATATTCCTAAGAAGCAAAGAGGAAACCTTTGAGAATTTCACAAACTTCTGTAAGAAGGTGTAGAATGAAAAAGGAATCTGCATTTCTGCTATCAAAAGTGATCATGGTGGAGAGTTTGAAAACTCAAGCTTCAGACTGTTCTGTGATTAGAATGGGATCTCACACAATTTCTCTGTGGCTAGAACTCCTCAGCAAAATGGGGTTGTTTAGAGAAAGAACAGAAGCTTGCAAGAGATGGGAAGAACCATGCTTATTTCAAGCAATCTACCCAGATCCTTTTGGGCAGAAGCTGTTCACACAACATGTTACATTCAAAACAGAATTTTGGTAAGACCAATTCTCAAAAGGACTCCATAAGAACTGTGGAAAGGAAGAAAACCCAACATTTCCTACTTCCATATCTTTGGATGTGAGTGTTTTATACTTAACACTAAAGATGATTTAGGAAAATTTGATGCTAAGTCTGATAAAGGTGTCTTTATTGGATATTCTGAAACTTCCAAAGCCTACAGAGTATATAACTCAAGAACTTTAGCTTTGGAAGAATCTATTCATGTAAGATTCAATGATTTTAAAGAGACTGATAGGGAACTACCAGATCTAGAAGAGGATTTTGCAGATATGGAGATAAATCCAGATGTTAAATCTGTACGATCATCTGAAGGACCTGCTGAGCAAAAGATTGGGTCTGTTTCTAAAGCTAGACCTTCTCAGACCAACATTATTGAGTCTCAGACAGAGGTTATACCTCCTCACAATCGTGACTGGAGATACAGGACTCATCATCCAAGATAGCAAATCATAGGAGATACTTCAGAAGGAGTTAAAAAAAGATCAAGGCTCAAAAGCTTGAACAATCTTGCATTTCTTTCTGAAATTGAACCTAAAAATATTGAGGAAGCTCTGCATGATGAAGGGTGGATCCTAGCCATGCAAGATGAGATGAATCAATTTGCTAGGAGTGATGTCTGGACACTTGTGCCTAAACCCCATGGGAAAACTATCTGATGGGTTTCCTGGCAAGTTTATCAGTAGTCCAGTAGTTTTAGAGTAAGATATCGTATCCACAGGGAGCGGTTTTAACTTGTAAAGTTAAAGTAATTGTATTTTCAATAAAACGTTTCAAAAAGGTTGGTCTTAATGCTGAATAATAAAATATTGAAATAAACACGAGATGAATAATAATTAGGACTAGGATTTTATTTCGTTTCATCTCCCCCCTTGTGCATTCGAATCCCTTTTCCCTTATTTATGACCGTACTTGTAAATACCTTAGCATTGTTTAATTACAATAATTATAAGGCATGCCTAGTAATACTTCGGACCCGCAAATTCCCCTATAACATTGTAATTAAACGACAAAAGCTATTCTCTACAGGCATTCAACGTGGAATTTGGCGACCCCGAACATTCCCCGTATTTTGCAATTAGCGCTATCGATTTAGCCATACTTTCATATAAGGCACCTATAGAGGGGTGTGTCACTCACTGAACCTCCAATCGTTAGAATACAATCCTTATACTACGATATGACTAAAACGAGTACCTTTAGCAATCCGAGAATAAGCTTCACGAACAGCTCCATGCTCACCTACCTCTGATACTAGCCGGAGTTCCACTTTTTGTATCCAGATCACTAGCCTACCACCCCGGCGCACGCGCGGAGGCGATGCATTACACACAGCATAAAGATACCGATAAATTACAAGCATAGAATCATAAATAAGAAGAAAAGAGAATTCTTATACACAAGGGGATTGAATCTACTACATCAAATCCTACTGGAGAGCTTAGCTACTCATGGTAGCCATTACAAACCACTGAGAAATCTGTCACCTTTCTCAATCATGTACTACTCTCTCTGTGTATCAGTGTTTATGGTCCCGAGGACCGTATCTATGACCTTTGCAAAGGGCTCTATTTATAGAGTTGGAAAACCTTCAAGGGATCAGGTTGTGATGTCACTGGTGAGTGTTTAATCCAATTAGAGGCTGCCTTTTCATTAATTGACGTCACTGTTGTGAAGCTTGACCAATCAGGAGCTTCCCTTTCATTAATTGATGTCACCTGCTCGCGGCTTCATTAATCAGGACACGCGCTTCATGTGCGCTTAGCGCACATGAAGCCTGGCCAATCTGCTCATGCGCTCCACACGCGCTAAGCGCATGTGGAGCGTGTGACTCGCTGCAGCTTTCCTTGATTTGTGGATCTAACCTCTTGATTCCTTTCTGATCTCATCTGGTTTTCCTTTATCCCTTTTATCCGAATTATTATTGTATTTATCTGCCTTGGATTTGAATTGAAAAGATTCTTTGCAGGATTCTCTGATTTTCTTTTATTTATTTAATTTCTGAATCTGCAATATCCTCCATTCTGATGCTTTTTCCACTCTTGTCCCAAATCTGCTATAATTCTGCATAAAATAGCAAATTTCTATTTAAAATAGCATCATATTCAAATTTGTATAAAATAAATACAATTATTATAAATATTAATAAAAAGGGATATTTTGGGGCATAAATTACTATTTTAACCTTGATAAGTGTAATAAAAACTATATGAAAATAACGCTAATTTTACATTTATCACTATCATAGGAACCAAATGGGTGTTCAGAAACAAGCTGTCAGAAGAAGGAAAGGTGATCAGAAACAAGGCCAGGCTTGTTGCTCAAGACTATAATCAGCAAGAAGGTATTGATTTTACTGAAACTTTTGCTCCTGTAGTGAGGCTTGAAGCCATTAGAATTTTACTATCTTATGCAGTAAATAATGGCATCACCCTATATCAGATGGATGTTAAGAGTGCCTTTCTTAATGGCTTTATTGAGGAAGAGGTCTATGTTAGACAACCACCAGGTTTTGAAGATACTACTTTTCCAAAACATGTTTTCAAATTGAAAAAGGCTCTTTATGGTCTGAAACAAGCACCAAGAGCTTGGTATGACAGATTGAGCAATTTTCTCATCAAAAATGGTTTTCAAAGGGTAAAAGTAGATACAACTCTTTTTAGAAAAATGTCTTACAAAGATTTCATTCTTGTTCAGATATATGTGGATGACATTATTTTTGGTTCTACTGATTCATCTCTATGCAAGGAGTTTTCTAAGCTCATGCAATCTGAATTTGAAATGAGCATGATGGGGGAATTCAAGTTCTTCCTAGGACTTCATATTAAGCAACAATCTGATTGTATATGGATCCATCAGGAGAAATATACTAAGGAAATGCTTAAGAAGTTCAACATGAATGATTGCAAGCCTATGACAACTCCTATGCATCCCTAAATTGTTCTTAACAAAGATGAAGGAGATGAAGCAGTAAATCAAACTTTGTACAGAGGAATGATTGGTTCATTACTGTATCTAACAGCAAGCAGACCTGACATTATGTTCAGTGTATGTCTCTATGCTAGATTTCAGTCTGATCCAAGAGTTTCTCAATACAAAGCTGTAAAGAGAATTTTCAGATATTTAAATGGTACTACTACTCTTGGTCTTTGCTATAAGAAGAGTAAGGATTGCAGGTTAGTGGGATTTTGTGATGCTGATTTTGCTGGAGATAGAACTAAAAGAAAATCAACCAGTGAATGATGTCATTTCATTGGTGATAACATGATCAGCTGGTCCAGCAAAAGGCAAAGCACAATTGCACTTTCAATAGCTGAAGCTGAATATATTGCTGCAGCCAATTGTTGTTCACAACTGTTGTGGGTAAAATATCAGTTAGAAGATTTTAATATTGATGTTAAGTCTATCCCTGTGATGTGTGATAACACTAGTGCTATTAATTTATCCAAGAATCCCATTCAACATTCTAGGGAAAAGCATATAGAAATCAAGCATCATTTCATTAGAGACTATGTTCAGAAAGGAGCTTTTGATATAAAGTTCATTGATACTGATTATCAACGGGCTGATATATTCACAAAGCCTCTTGCTGAAGATAAATTTAAGTTCACAAGAGATAATTTGAATATCTTAGCTTTGTCTGAAAAATAATTGATTACTTCTAAACATGCATCATCTGAAACATGTGGTGCATCTGAAGAAACTTAGTCTGATGACGTGGCAAGCTGAAACGTTTGATCTCCCTCTCTGAGAAACTACTCACAGCACGATCGCACTTTCTTCAAGACTGCAACTGCCAGCATTAAAGTTGTTTTACGGCTATTTAAGGGAGATGACTGAGACATTCAAGACTATTTCTATCATCGTCTCTCTCTCTGTAAGCCATTGAGATTTCTTGTGCCCTAAGTTCTTCGTCTTTGTCTTTCTCAAGCTCTCGTCAATGGCGTCCAAGAAATTTGCAGGATGTCAAGTCGTACCTTCCAGGACCATTAACCTGGATGACCTAGCAGCTGGTGGCGTCAACCTCTTTGATACCTTCGACTCATGTGGCTGGACTGACTATTTCTCAGTTATTGACTGTGCTTGGCATGAACAGAGTGTCATCGACTTCTGGGAAAATGCTGAGGATATTTCAACTCCAGATGAAAAGTATCAAGGTCTAAAGACTACAGTACTGGGTGTAACGATGATAGTTGATGAAAATGTACTTGCGCAAGTGACTGGTATTCCCAACTCTGGTGAAATGTTTGTGTCTGACTGGGAGTTGAGGAATGGAGGTGTGAAGAAGTTCAACAAGAAGCTGTATGGGATGGAAGATCCTATTGAAATGAAGAGCTCCCTCATGCATCCCAATGCTCGGATTTTGCATTCTATTCTTCACTGTTGTGTGGTGCCCAAGCATGGAAGCAAAAATCATGTTTCAGAACTTGAAAGATTCTTTGTGATTCATCTCCTGGACAAGAAGCCTTTGAACCTTCCCAGGATTATTGTCTACAATATGCTGAAGAGAGTGAATGATTCAGCAGCAAGCTACACTCAAACCACTCTCATCACCAAAATCCTGCTGAAGTACAATGTTCCTATTGAGAGACTATATGACCATAAAGGTCCTCCTCTTTTCACTCTGGTAAATATCAAGAAGATGGGCATTCATGTGAAGAAGCCCTCACATGAAAGAACTTTGATGGAGGAAGTGGTAAATTTGAAAGCTAAGAGGACTGGAAAAAGCCCTCAGAAAGTGCTGGAGATCCATGAGGATGAGCTGACAGGAGATCATCACAAGGACAAGTTTGTCTCAGCACAAACCCCAACAAAAGTCTTTAAGAAGAAGAGATCAAAGGTGGCTCAAAAGGAGGTAAGCATTCAGAAGGAAGTTCATGCTGTTAATGAAGTTCAGGTCAGTGTGTCTGAACCTGCTCAGAATGTGCTTGCAAAAACTGAGATTGTGGGACAAACAACTGAAGCTTCTACTATTGCTACTCAGCCTACTCTCACTGAAGAAGATCAAGTAGAGGACAACAACAAGGTAGATTCTGAACATCTTGGAGCTGTTGAGGTGTCCCTGCCTATCCAAGCCATTCCCCTTGCTACCAGCCTACCTGAACCTGACATCAGAAAAGTGGTAGAAGAGATAGAAGAAGAAGAAAGAAAGAAGAAAGATAAACAAGAAAAGCAAGACTATGCACTTGTTGTTGCTGCTCAGCAAGCTGTACTGGAGGATGCTAGACTTGAGCAAGAATCCAGGCTCAAGAGAAGAAGAGCCAGTTCTCAGTCTAGGAGGCAGAAGAGAAGAAGACTCCTTGCTCCTATTGTTGATGATGCCCCTCAGAGGGTTACTAGAAGTAAAAGCATTCAGCAAGAGGATGCAGCCGTTTTTCAGAAGGAGGCTGAAGATCAAAGAAAGAAGAAGTTGGAGGAATTGAAGAAGAAGAAACAAGCTGATGAAGGCCTTGTGGCCCTCTCTAAGAGGCCTAGAGTCTTATTTGATAATGTGACTACTTCAGAGGATGAAGCTCCTCCTCATCCACCTAAAGTAGTAAAGTTAACACAATGAGTGCCTCCACCCTCACCATCTCATTCATCATCATCATCATCATAGATACACACATGCTTTAATGTTTCATCTATGATTTCAGCAAGAGTCACTATGAGCCTACATAAAAAGACTAAGTGTTGAAGTTGTCTGAAGAAGCAGAACTCGTCTGAAGAGTTGAAGCTGTCTGAAGTAGTTCAACCCGTCTGAAGTATCAGTGCCGTCTGAAGTCTCACTTATGACGTGGCACCCTCTGCTGAAGCTTGTGAAGACTTTTCTGAACCTCTGCTGCACGAACCTTTTCAAACACGTTTATAGCAAGGAACACAGAGACCTTTCCTGGTGATTTTGAATTTCATACACCACTGAGGAAATCTCTGCAACGCAGTCTCTGCAGCAACATTTGCAGCAGCCTTATGGCAAGAGAAACCTTGCACCGTGTCAGAAACATCAGAGCTCTCAGAAGCATGTCTCACAACGGATTAAATAGCATTTAATGCTATCTCTAAACGGTGGTATTTCAACGGATTGAAGTTTGGGTATAAATACCCCTCCATGAAGACCATTAAAGATATACAGAGCAGTAGTGAAAAAGAAAAAAAAATTAAGTATACAAGAAAGCCCAGAGAAACATCACGCTGCAAGTTTTTACTCTGTAAAAACTCTCTGATAAAATTCGCTGTACACATTTGTATATCCTGAGCATACCTCAGATTTTATTGTACATTGTATTGGTTTGAGCTTCAAACTCGTATAGTTTAAAAGCTTAAACTCCTTTCTTTGTAAACCTTGTTTAGAGCCTGGAGAGGCTTGGTTGATAAAAGAATACTTGGTTGTAGAGCCTGGAGAGGCTTGGTTGATAAAAGAATACTTGGTTGTAGAGCCTGGAGAGGCTTGACTGCAAAAGAATACTTAGGTGTAGAGCCTGAAGAGGCTTGACTGTAAAAGAATACTTGTAATCTTGAAAGATTAAAAGAAAATCCAAGTGCTAGTTGGCATTGGGACTGGACGTAGCTCACAGTGGTAGTGAGTGAACCAGGATAAATTCCTTGGCTAAGTTTTCTTACCCTTATCTCTTGTTAACTCTTTTTATACTAATCAAGGGGTTAGAATAATTAATCTGATATTTTATAAAGGCACAAAAACATCTTTTAAAATCAGTATTTTTAGGCCGTCTGAAAACTTCAGACAGTCCTTTAAGAGCCTGTCTGAAATCGTGATTTTAACACCTGTTTGCGAAAAGCTTTCTAAAATATTCAGAAACACTATTCAACCCCCCTTCTAGTGTTTCCCTGTGTTCCTACAGTTGGTACCAGAGCTCTACTCAGGGTTGAAGCACCTAACAAGTGTTTGAGGACTGAAAGATCCAAATGGAAGCTTCTAACAGCAACAGGCAATACATCACAGAAGGAGCCTCTATCACAAGACCCCCAGCATTCAATGGAGTGGATTACCACTACTGGAGAGATCGTATGAAGTTGTTCATTGAGAGCAACAACATTGATGTTTGGGAGGTGGTCACTGATGGAGACTATGTGCCTATGCAAAATGGTCTGCCTATACCTAAGACTGAATGGACCTTGGAGCAGAAGACTAGAGTCCAGATGAACGCTAAAGCCAAACTCTATCTGATATGTTCCTTGAATAAATCAGAATATGAGAAGGTCCATGGATGCACTTCTGCAAAGGAGATTTGGGATACTCTTGCAGCAGCCCATGAAGGGACTGAAACTGTCAAGCAATCCAAAATCAGCATGCTTATACATCAGTATGAGATGTTTAAGATGGAAGAAACTGAAACTATTGACCAAATGTTTGGGAGGTTTCAGACCATAACCAATGGACTCAGGTCCTTAGGAAGAACCTATGAATCTGGAGACAACAACAGAAAGATTCTAAGAAGTCTACCTAAGTCCTGGAGACCCAAAGTCACTGCCATTCAAGAGGCAAGAGATTTGAACTTTCTGAGAATGGAAGAACTGTTGGGATCTCTCAAAGTCCATGAACTTGAGCTTGGAGAAGATGACAACAAGAAGAAGTCTCTAGCTCTAAACTCCAAGGTCAAACAGTCTAGGCATGGCAGCATGAAGGCTATGCAAGCTGAGGACACTTCAGAAGCAGATGAAGATTCTGAAGACAACTCAGAAGATGAAAATGATCTTGCTCTTTTAAGCAGAAAGATCAAGAGAATGTTGCAGAACAGAGGAAAGTTCAAAAAGAACCAACCTTCATCATCCAAATCAGGTAAGACAGGTAAAGAGTCTAACTCTGATAAAATTACTTGATTTGAATATAAGCAACCAGGACATATGAAGGCTGATTGCCCAAGACTGAAGAAAAACAACTTCAAGAAGAAGAAGTTTTTCAAAAAGAAGAAAAGTCTTATGGCAACATGGGAAGACCTTGATGAATCAACCTCAGAAGAAGAAGAAGACACTTCAGAAGAGGCAAATCTGTGTCTCATGGCTAGTCTACCATCCTCAGGCAGCTCTGAAGCTAAGGTATTTCCTCTTACTCTACAAGAAATGTATGATGATCTGGTGGAAAGTTCTCAAGAACTTTTCCAAGAGTATAAGAATCTATCCAAAGGCCACACAGAAATGTGTAACAAATATGAGGCACTTGAGATAGAACATATTATGCTCAAAGAAAAAGTTCTTGAGACTAAAAACTGCAGTTCACAAGCTGTGTCTGAAGAAAATAAGAAACTTCAGAAGCAGGTTGTGGAACTGACAAAAGATCTGGCCAAATTTGTCAAAGGAACTAAAAATCTGAATATAATGCTTGGAAATCAAAGGCATTCCCTTGACAAAACTGGATTAGGCTTTTGTGATCATAACTTGTCTGAACCTCCTACTGTCTTAAATTTTTCTAAAAAGAAGGTTACTGGGTGTTGTCACTGTGGTAAGCCTGGACACAATGTGGCTCAGTGCAAACACAAGAGAAAGACAAGGCACAAAGCTAACAAGAAAGGACCCAAAAGAATATGGGTACCTAAAACTTAATTATTCCTGTTGCAGATGTGTTTAATAGGACAAAGGAGACCCCACAAATGGTACCTGGACAGTGGGTGCTCGCGACACATGACAGGAGAAAGGTCTTTGTTCCAAAACCTTAGACTTAGAGTTGGTGGAGTGGTCACCTTTGGTGGAAATCAGCAAGGGAAAGATCATTGGAATAGGGACTGTAGGTATATCTCCTTCATCCCTTATTAAAAATGTACTCCTAGTGGAGGGACTACAACATAATTTACTGAGCATAAGTCAATTATGTGACAGTGGTTATGTGGTATCCTTTACTAAGGAAGGATGCATAGTCAAAGACTCCTCTGAGCAAATCCTCTTTACTGCTAAGAGACACAACAATGTGTACAAAATTGATATAGAGGATCTAGCAAGTCAAAATGTAAAGTGTTTCATTTCTGTTGAAGATGAAAAACAGATTTGGCATCAAAGACTTGGGCATGCCAGCTTGAGATTAATCTCAAGATTAGCAAAACACAATCTTGTTAAAGGATTGCCCAAGCTTTCATACAAATCTGACATTTTATGTGAAAGTTGTCTGAAAGGGAAACAAACAAGACACTCTTTTAAGAGTAAAGATGTTGTTTCAACTAGCAGACCACTAGAACTTTTACACATTGACTTGTTTGGTCCTATTAGAACAGAAAGTCTTAGTGGTAAGAAATATGGTTTGGTCATTGTTGATGACTATTCTAGATTTACTTGGGTGTTATTCCTAAGAAGCAAGGATGAGACTTTTAGGAATTTCACAGTATTCTGCAAGAAGGTACAGAATGAGAAAGGATTATGTATTTCTGTCATCAGAAGTGATCATGGTGGAGAGTTTGAGAATGCAAACTTTCAAATGTTCTGTGATGAGAATGGGATCTCACACAATTTCTCTGTGGCTAGAACACCTCAACAGAATGGGGTTGTTGAGAGAAAGAACAGAAGTTTGCAAGAGATGGCAAGGACCATGCTCAACTCATGCAGCTTACCAAGAACCTTCTGGGCAAAAGCTGTTAGCACAACATGTTACCTTCAAAACAGAATATTGGTAAGACCAATTCTTAAAAAGACTGCCTATGAACTGTGGAAAGGAAGAAAACCCAACATATCATATTTCCACACCTTTGGATGTGAATGTTTTATACTCAACACCAAGGATGATCTTGGAAAATTTGATGCAAAGTCTGATAAAGGATTTTTCATTGGATATTCTGAATCTAAAGCCTATAGAGTGTATAACTCTAGAACTTTAACTGTTGAAGAAACTATTCATGTTAAATTCAATGATAACAAAGAGACTGATAGGGAACTATCAGATCTAGAGGATGATTTTGCAGGAATGGAGCTGAATGACCACAGCAGCTCGAAGGATGAGCAGCTGTCTGAAGTACCTACTGTTACTAAACCTCTTCAGACAAATGTTGAGTCTCAGACAGAACAAACAGATGTGATACCTCCTCAGAAACCTGATTGGAAATACAAATCACATCATCCTAAAGAGCAAATCATTGGCAGCACTTCAGAAGGAGTTAAGACAAGATCAAAATTCAAGATTCTGAATTCTCTTGCTCTCCTATCTGAAATAGAGCCAAGGAACATTGATGAAGCTCTGCATGATGAAGGGTGGATCCTAGCCATGCAAGAAGAGCTGAATCAGTTTGCTAGGAGTGATGTCTGGACCCTTGTTCCTAAACCCCATGGGAAAACTATTATTGGAACCAAATGGGTGTTCAGAAACAAGCTGTCTGAAGAAGGCAAGGTAGTCAGAAACAAGGCAAGATTAGTTGCTCAAGGATACAACCAGCAAGAAGGTATTGATTTCACTGAAACCTTTACCCTAGTGGCCAGGTTAGAAGCAATTAGAATTCTTTTATCTTATGCTGTAAATAATGGCATCAAGCTATATCAGATGGATGTTAAAAGTGCCTTTCTCAATGGTCTCATTGAAGAAGAAGTCTTTGTTAGACAACCCCCTGGTTTTGAAGATATTGCCTTTCCTGAACATGTTTTCAAACTCAAAAAGGCTCTCTATGGTCTGAAACAAGCCCCAAGAGCTTGGTATGACAGATTGAGCAGTTTTCTAATCTCAAATGGTTTTGAAAGAGGAAAAGTGGACACAACTCTTTTTAGAAAACAGTCTAACAAAGATCTTATACTTGTTCAGATATATGTTGATGACATTATCTTTGGTTCAACTGACTCTTCATTATGCAAGGAGTTTTCAGAGTTAATGCAATCAGAATTTGAAATGAGTTTAATGGGTGAACTAAAATTTTTCTTAGGACTTCAGATTAAGCAAGATTCTGACTGTATATGGATCCATCAAGAAAAATATACAAAGGAAATGCTTAAGAAGTTTAACTTACATGATTGCAAACCCATGTCAACTCCAATGCATCCCTCTGCATCTTTAAATAAAGATGAGAAGGAAGAACCAATGAATCAAACTTTGTATAGAGGAATGATTGGATCATTACTATATCTAACAGCAAGCAGACCTGACATAATGTTCAGTGTATGTCTGTGTGCTAGATTTCAATCTGATCCAAGGAGTACTCACTACAAAGCTGTAAAAAGAATTTTCAGATATCTTAAAGGTACTACTAATATTGGTCTGTGCTATAAGAAAAGTAAGGATTGCAAGTTAATAGGTTACTGTGATGCTGATTTTGCTGGAGACAGAATTGAAAGAAAAAGCACTAGTGGTGGATGTCATTTCTTTGGAGAAAATATGATTAGCTGGTCAAGCAAAAGGCAAAGTACAATTGCCTTATCAACAGCTGAAGCAGAATACATCTCAGCAGCCAGTTGTTGCTCACAACTGTTATGGGTGAAGTATCAGTTAGAAGATTTTAACATTACTATATCTGCTATACCTGTTTTGTTTGATAATACAAGTGCTATTAATTTGTCTAAAAATCCCATTCAACATTCAAGAGCTAAACATATAGAAATAAAACATCATTTCATTAGAGACTATGTTCAGAAAGGTATTTTTGATATTCAGTTTATTGATACAGAGCATCAATGGGCTGATATATTCACAAAACCTCTGACTGAAGATAGATTTAAGTTCATTAGAAATAATCTGAACATACATGCATTTTGAATGTGTGTGATCTGATCTGTCAAAAATGATGTATCTGAAATTTCAGCCTGTCTGAAACAAGTGACTTGTCTGAAATTTTGGGTTGTCTGAAATCTATATGGGTGTCTGAAATCTGTCACTTGTCTGAAGTAAACAAATGACGTGGCTTTATGAGACGGTTTAATTCCATTTATTTTGTCTCTTCCACTTCGCACGTTTTTCCTATGTCTGCGCAGCCAGTACATGCCATCATTGCCTTATGGATCTATAAATACAGAAGCTAGTGGGTCACAGAATTTCATCGTTCACTATTCTGTAGTCATCTCTTGAGATCCTTCTTCTACAAGCAATTCTTTTTCTCTCTCAAGTTCTTCAGAAAACTCTTCAATGGCTCCTAAGAAATCTGCCGGAAGCAACATCGTGAAGACTAAGGGTGTAGTTCTGGAGGATCTTCAATCTCTGGGAATGGACTTGTTTGCTGAGTTCGATGCAGCTGGGTGGACTCCGTATTTCAATCACAACTTGACACAGTGGCATGAGCAGAGTGTGCTGGATTTCTGGGCTACTTCCAGAGGAATACCCAATCCTCAGGGTATCTACACTAGCATCAAGGCCACAGTACGTGGTGTCCCTGTCTTTGTTGATGAAGATATCCTTGCTCACATCTGTGAGGTCAGGACTGAAGGAGTTGTATTCACTCCTGGCTGGGAAGCAAGAAATGGAGGACAGAAGCAGTTCACAGAGTTTCTGTATGGCACCTCTGAACCAGTAAGCTTGGATGCAAAGCATATGTCAGACAAGGCTAGGGTTTTGCATGCCATCTTAGGGTGCTCTATAATCCCTAAGAATGGAAGCAGAAACCATGCTGAGTTGGAGAGATTTTGTCTGATTCACCTACTGCAGAAGAAGAAGGTGAACCTCCCCAACATCATAATGTACCACATGCAGAAGCGTCTCAGAGACTCTGCTGGGAGCTTCCCTCACAATACCATCATCACCAAGATCTTGCTGCATTTCAAAGTCCCCATTGAGAGGCTTTTTGATCGCCTTTCACAACCTGTGTTTGGTGAATCAAACCTCAAGAGCATGGGAGTGAAGCTGACTCCAAGACCTCCTTCTCCGTCCATGAAGGAGAGCCTTCTTCTTGAGAAAGCTGCAAGAAGGAAGACAACAATGGAGGTTCTTGAGAATGAACTCAGAGGAGACATAAGGAGGCATGAGTTCAAGCCATCAAAACCCTCTCCTCAAGCAAAATTGAAGAAGCTACCTGTAAGGAGTGCTGCTAAGGTAGCATCTGCATCTGTGCAGAATCAGGTGTCTGAACCTGTTCAGAAGGCATCACAAAGGCCATCTGAAATTGTGGGTCAGTTGTTTGAACCTGTACAGACTCCACAGCCTACTTCTGAAATGGAAGGACAGGCTCAAGAGGCAGATGAAACTGATGCAGTTGTAGCTGAGCCATTGGCTGCATGCCCATCTGATCCTGAACTCATTTAGGTAGCAGCATTGGCTAATGCTCTAGAGCAGGAGGAGCTGGAGAAGAAAGCAGAACAAGAGAAGACTGATAGAGCTATTGCTATTGCTTCACAATTGGCCTATTCTGAAGATGATAGGCAAGCAACCATAGCTGAGGGAGCAAAGAAAAGGAAGAGGTCAAGTGCACCTCAGAGAAGGAGAACCAAAAGCAAGCTACTTCAGACTGCACCTGAACCTAGGATGACTAGAAGTATTGCCTCACAGCTGATAGAAGAAGATGAAGCTGAGAAGTATTAAAATTTTGTTAAAGCTCAACAGTATTTTAAAAGGAAAAGGGAAGAAAAACAAGCACAAAAGGAGAAGGAAGAAGCAAAGGCAAAAGAATCTGAGGTAACCAAGCCTCCCTACAAGAGAATTAAGGTGAGATTTGATAATGTAACTCCTTCACCACCCTCCTCACCAGAAAAAAAAACACCTCATCAACTACCACAACCTTCACCACAACCTTCATCACAACCTTCACCACAACCTTCACCAAAACCCCTATCACCTGAAAAACAACCATCACCACCTCCACAAACAGAAAACCTACCCTCTGAACCTTCCAAACCCTCTGAACCTACCTCACCACAACCTTCAGAGAATCAACTCTATGAGCCTACCTTACCTTCCCCACAAACCCATGACCTTGCTCTGATACCACTCTTACCTTCATCACCTCCACCACCTACATCTTCTCTGGAAGAAGAGCTCTCTGCTGAAAAAGAGCAAGTGCTTGCTGATGCTCTACAGTTATCTCTCATTCCTTCTGATCCCTGCTCACTGCCCAAGTTTAGCACCCTGTCTGAAGAGCTACAGTATTTCAGATCAGCACCTGTTGTATCCTTGCATCATGGCTTAATCAGGAAAACTGCTGCTGAAGTTAGAAATCAATACAGTGCTCTTTCAGGTGGATTAGAAAAGATCAGGAAGGGTGTTGTCCCTCCTGCACATATTTGGGCTCCCATCAATCCATTCTCAAATGATTCCCTTAGGCTGAATAATGATGAATGGAGCTTTGTGAGGCAGCTGAACACTGAGTCTGAGCTGTTTCAGAGGGATCTGCACAAGGGAGTTGGGATGAGAGGCTACAGGCCACCTAGAACTTGTTCAATCAGGCCAACCACTAAAATCTTGGTGAAACCTGATAGAATAGTTCCTAGGTATCCCTTACAGGAAGAGAAATTCAAAGGAGCTAAAATCTATTCAAAGAAAAATTCACCTCTGTCTGAAGTGTTGAGTACATCAGAGTGGGAATCTTTACCAGAATTCATCAGAAACCAAGGAGGAGTCCTGGATCATCTACTTCAAGATTGGATGTGGTCCTCTTACTGGAAGATCAGAGAAGATGCTGGATCTTCTTCGGGATCAACTGGTCCTGATGCTGATTCTGATGTTGGACTTGGAAAGTCAACCAATGTCAAATATCACTATATGAGAGATCACTTTCCCCCACCTGCTAACTCTTTCAATGAAGATTGGGTTCTGCTGAATCCTATTGGCACATTCTTTTGCCCTGTGTTCAGCCCATCTGAATACAGATTGCAGCTAGGATTTGGAGTGCTTAGATTTGTTTTCCCCTACATCCAGCTCATCTTCTATGAATCTGAGCAAGACTTGACTGAGGAAAATCTGAAGCTGAAGTCCAAAGTTAAGAAACTTGAAAAGAAGTGTGCTGATCAAGAGCAGAAGACTAAGCATCTAATTGCTCAACAAGAGCAGATTCTTCAAGAACAGCAGCTTATCAGATCTGGTCAGCAAGACTTGAAAACCTTAGTGGAAGCAGCAATAAACAAGGCCAAGGACGACTTGATTTCCTTTCTGACTGAGGCCTTGCTGAAGAAGAAAGATTAAAACTGTTAATTTTAGCCATTGTCTTTTGCTTATTTTCATGTTTATGACAAGTATCTGATTGTTTGTTTCTTTATCTGAACATTCCCTAAACACAATCAGTGGCTTATCTCATATTTTTTGAGTTGATTGTTAATGCTATGATATAGGTTTTATCTGAAATTATTGCTCTGTTACTGTTTTGCTCTGATACTCCCTTTTGATTGATGACAAAAGGGGGAGTATTAAAATCTAACAAAATCTGAATCTGAAGTGATTACAGGACTCAGGGGGAGTACAAATGTTTTTCTGAGAAATTTGAACAAATGAGTGAAATATACCTTAAACAGATCCTGTTAAAGGATATTTCTATCTCAGGGGGAGCTTTCTTATTCTTAAAAACTGATTACAGATTTGTATATTTTAACCAAATTTGTCATCATTAAAAAAAGGAAGAATGTTGAGTCTCAAAAATATCATAAGGTTGTTTATAATGTTTTAAGACAACTAGATTCCCAAAGTTTTAATGGTTGACAAATTTGACTTAAATTACTTATCATAGATACACACATGCTTTAATGTTTCATCTATGATTTCAGCAAGAGTCACTATGAGCCTACATAAAAAGACTAAGTGTTGAAGCTGTCTGAAGAAGCAGAACTCGTCTGAAGAGTTGAAGCTGTCTGAAGTAGTTCAACCCGTCTGAAGTATCAGTGCCGTCTGAAGTCTCACTTATGACGTGGCACCCTCTGCTGAAGCTTTTGAAGACTTTTCTGAACCTCTGTTGCACGAACCTTTTCAAACACGTTTATAGCAAGGAACACAGAGACCTTTCCTGGTGATTTTGAATTTCATACACCACTGAGGAAATCTCTGCAACGCAGTCTCTGCAGCAACATTTGCAGCAGCCTTATGGCAAGAGAAACCTTGCACCGTGTCAGAAACATCAGAGCTCTCAGAAGCATGTCTCACAACGGATTAAATAGCATTTAATGCTATCTCTAAACGGTGGTATTTCAACGGATTGAAGTTTGGGTATAAATACCCCTCCATGAAGACCATTAAAGATATACAGAGCAGTAGTGAAAAAGAAAAAAAAATTAAGTATACAAGAAAGCCCAGAGAAACATCACGCTGCAAGTTTTTACTCTGTAAAAACTCTCTGATAAAATTCGTTGTACACATTTATATCCTGAGCATACCTCAGATTTTATTGTACATTGTATTGGTTTGAGCTTCAAACTCGTATAGTTTAAAAGCTTAAACTCCTTTCTTTGTAAACCTTGTTTAGAGCCTGGAGAGGCTTGGTTGATAAAAGAATACTTGGTTGTAGAGCATGGAGAGGCTTGGTTGATAAAAGAATACTTGGTTGTAGAGCCTGGAGAGGCTTGGTTGATAAAAGAATACTTGGTTGTAGAGCCTGGAGAGGCTTGACTGCAAAAGAATACTTAGGTGTAGAGCCTGAAGAGGCTTGACTGTAAAAGAATACTTGTAATCTTGAAAGATTAAAAGAAAATCCAAGTGCTAGTTGGCATTGGGACTGGACGTAGTTCACAGTGGTAGTGAGTGAACTAGGATAAATTCCTTGGCTAAGTTTTCTTACCCTTATCTCTTGTCAACTCTTTTTATACTAATCAAGGGGTTAGAATAATTAATCTAATATTTTATAAAGGCACAAAAACATCTTTTAAAATCAGTATTTTTAGGCCGTCTGAAAACTTCAGACAGTCCTTTAAGAGCCTGTCTGAAATCGTGATTTTAACACCTGTTTGCGAAAAGCTTTCTAAAATATTCAGAAACACTATTCAACCCCCCTTCTAGTGTTTCCCTGTGTTCCTACATATTCCTCTATCTAGGGCTGAGCTGCTGAAAGAGAAGCCCAGAGATTTGACTAGAGAACCTACATATGATCTTGCTCTTGATTTCAAAAATAATGAGCAAATGATGTGGGCTGCTGAGGTGCCTCACAAGTTCTACAATGTACCCTTTCAAGAAAGGCTGAGAGTACCTAAATTCCCTAATTTGTATGAAGAGCTGCTGTTTTTCAAGGATGTTGCACCCTTGCTTTCAACACCTCTTTCCAGGCTTATTTTGGAAACTGGTGCCGAAGCTAGGCAAAGAAGATTGCATAGCTCAGAGGGCGTAAGTATCTCAGATTTCATGGAACAAATAAAGAATGGTGTTGTCACCCATAACCACAGATGGAGGTTACTGGACCCATTCTCTCCAGATCAACATGTTCTATCATATGAAGAATGGATTGCTGTCAGGATGCTGTGTCTTGAAGCTGAACTGGTAGACAAGTACAGTGGCTTTTTTGGTCAGAAGGATTTTAGACCACCAAGGCATGTGCATACAAAGTTGTCTACTTTCATTCTGGTGAATCCTGATAGGATTGTTCCTAGGTATCCATATGCTGAATCTTATCAGAATAAAGGCAAGTCCATTGCTTCTGAAGGGGAGGACTCCCAAGAGAATTATCTGAAGAAGACTGGAAAAATCTTGCTGAAGATGTATTTGCTGAACAAGGCATGAATCACTCCTTGTATGAAGCCATGTGGAATTATCACTGGAAGATTGTGGAGAAGAATGGAAACTGTTCTGGTGTCAAATGGGATGATTCTGATTCCATGGTGAAGGTTGGTAAGAACACCACCTAGGAGACTCCTACATTCTTTAGAGGAAGATTTCTTACATATAACTTTGACCATGTTTTCAATCAGCATCATGAATGGGTCATGACCAAATATGTTGGTGATCAACCTTATTTTGTGAAGGTGACTGATCCTAAAAAGCTCAATCTTCCACCTGGTTTCAATTTCTTCAGATATGCCAGAAGATATATCACTATAATCTTTTATGAAGAAAATCTGGAAGCTGAGTTGGTTGCCCTGTCACGAGAAAATAGAGCTCTGCAAATTCAAAATGCAAAGCTTCTACAAAGGACTGATGAGATTCTTGATGCTCAGGCTCAGATCAAGGCTGGTCAAGATGAGCTGAAGGCAGCTGTGGCAGCAGAACTTGAGAAGTAGAGGCTGGCAATGCAAGAGATGTTTGAGCAAGCTCTCACTAGATTGAGATCTAGTTCATGATGTAGTCATGTATCAGACTATGTTTCTTTTGTGTTCAAACAATCTGGTTCTAATGCATGAGTTTTGCATGAGCATTTATTGCTGGTTGCTTTTATTGCTTTTAAGTCTTAACTACTATTTTTTTCTCTGTCTTATAATGTCTGTTACTGACCCTTTTCATTGATGACAAAAGGGGGATTAATTGAGACAAAGGGAGTAATGAATATGCGTGGTTGAGAATACGTTTTAGACTAACAGTATCTGAAAGTGAAAGGTGCACAGTAAGAAAGATAAAGTCTCAAGGAAAGCACATTTCAGATGCAGATGAGATATGTGATTAAGGGGGAGAATTCTTTTACTCTTACTCTCTATTAAATTTCTATACCTACTATATTTTATATTTGTCATCATTAAAAAGGGGGAGATTGTTGTCATCATTATGCTTAATTTCAGATCAACAGTGTTGAGAAGGATCATCTGAAAGGCTTCAGAACGTCTTAGAGCCAAACATCATCTGAAGTGTCTCATCGTCTGAAATCAATAAAGTCTAACATATTGTTTGCATCTGAAGGCTGAAGATATCAGAATCAAATAAAGACCTTTTGAAGACGTCGCTGTCTATGCAGAACGATCATCTTCTTGGTCTAACCTATTTCAGCACAAGAATCAGACATGCTTTTATACCTCGTTCAAGAGTATTGCACAAATAAGGAAATTCTGCAACGCCTGCTGCACCTGCAACGAAAAAGCATTGTATGCGCAGAACCTGCACCTGAAAAGTGTCCCATGTTTTGCTGGAAAAGAAACCCAACGTCTTTGAGCATTGAATGCTATTAGACAACGGGAAATAGAGTATCAAAGGCTATATAAAGGCTCGTGAATTTGAAGATCAGTAGCAAGCAAGAGAAAAATTCTTTGAGTCCTTACGCTGTAAAAACGCTGTGAAAAATCACTCTGATAATTTCTTGTAAATCTTATTTCATATCCTGAGTTAATCTCAGTTTGTACTTGAGTTCTAGCTATCATCTGAGATAGTCTTATAGAACATTTTCCGTTTAGCTTAAACAGTTTGGGTTATAAGCCTGGAGTGGCTTTCTGTATAAAGAATACTTGGGTTTTACACTTGGATAAGTGTTTGAGAGCCTGGAGAGGCTTGGTGAAAGAAAGAATACTTGTGGTAGAGCCTGGAGAGGCTTGGTGAAAGAAAGAATACTTGTGATAGAGCCTGGAGAGGCTTGGTGAAATAAAGAATACTTGTGATAGAGCCTGGAGAGGCTTGACAGAAAAGAATACTTGTAATTCTTGAAAGAATAGTGGAAATCCATTGGCGGGTTGCCTTTGGGACTGGACGTAGCTCACGGTCAAAGTGAGTGAACCAAGATAAATTTGTAGAAACACAGGGAAACACTAGAAGGGGGGTTGAATAGTGTTTCTTAAATAATTTATGAAAGCTTTTCGCAAACAACTTTTATAATGAAATTTCAGACAGGTTAAAGGGGTTGTCTGAAGTTTCTTAAGACAGGTTCTGAAAATATGTTTTTAAAACGTTTCTTGCTTTTATAAATTATCAGAACAGTTTTTCAACACCTTTTGATTAGAATAAACAAATTGACAAGAGATAAGGGTAAGAAAACTTAGCCATAGAATTTATCCTGGTTCACTCACTACCACTATGAGCTACGTCCAGTCCCAATGCCAACAAGCACTTGGATTTTCTCTTAATCTCAACCAGATTACAAGTATTCTTTTACAGTCAAGCCTCTTCAGGCTCTACAACAAAGTATTCTTTTTCAGTCAAGCCTCTCCAAGCTCTACAAACAAGTATTCTTTTTCAGTCAAGCCTCTCCAGGCTCTACAAACAAGTATTCTTTAGACAACAAGCCTCTCCAGGCTCTTACAAACAAGTATTCTTTAGACGACAAGCCTCTCCAGGCTCAAAAACAGTTTTACAGAGAAAAGATTGTTTAAGCTCTAAAACTAAACCAGTTTGAAGCTTAAACTGTTACAATGTACAAATAACTGAGGTATACTCAGAATATATGAAATGATGTACAAAGAATTTTTATCAGAGTAAGTTTTACAGAGTAAAACTAGCAGCGTTTTGTTTCTCTTGTAATGTAATCTCTTGTTCTTTTCGTTGTTGTTCTCTTGTTATGAATGATCTTCAGATGAAGGGTATTTATACCCAGTCTTCAATTCGTTGAAAATTCACCATTTAGAGATAGCATTTAATGCTTGTTAATCCGCTGTGAGACATGCTCCTGAGCATTCTGTGCATTCTGAAACTTTTCTGACAGCGTCCAAGGTTGCTGCTGACAAAAACTGCCATAGCTGTTGCTGCAAAAACTACGCTGCAGAGATTTCCCAAATGGTGTATGAAATTCAAACAACCCAGGAAAGTCTCTGTGTCTTTGCCAAAATAAGCCTTGAAAAGTTGTGTGCAGCAGAGAGATTTGACTCTTCAGAACTTTAGACAAGTCTTCTCACAACTTCAGCAAGATGTGCCACGTCATAAAATACGACTTCATACGGCTTCAACACTTCAGACAGGTTGAACATTCAGAGAGCTTCAACACTTCAGACAGGTTGAACCTTCAGACGACTTCAAAACTTCAGACAGGTTGAACCTTCAGACGGCTTCAAAACTTCAGACAGGTTGAACCTTCAGACGGCTTCAACACTTCAGACAGGTTGAACCTTCAGCCAGTCTTTATTAAGATTAAAGTGGCTTGCTGAAATCATAGATAAAACATTAAAAAATATGTATCCATGATAATTCTTTTAACCAAATTTGTTAAACATTAAAACTTAGGGATTGAGCTATCTTAAATCATCATAATCTTCCTTATGATATTTTTGAGACTCAACAAAATTTGGTTGTGTTCTCTCTTTCCCTTAAACTCTGTGAATTCAGTTTTTCTTCTAACCAAAAAGGGGCATGAAAAGAATTTTAAACAGAGAACCTTAATCTTTTCAAAAGTACATTTACAAGCAAATTTTAAGTCTGAACTCAAGTTCAGAAGATACATCAAAAACTTCAGATCGTAATTCATCGTCTGAAGATTTTCTGAAACGTCTTTCAAAAAAATTTTCTAAAAACTTAAGGTTTCCATTGAAACACTATTCAACCCCCCTTCTAGTGTTTCCCTATGTGTATTTTCAAAGCAAAGGCCTTAGGGCTCAGCTTCAGAACCCAACATGAAAGAGGAAGTCTACTAATGAAAAGCAAATAGTGGTTAGAGATAGGTCAGCGCTGCTGCACACCTACTTTTGTATCTTCTCTGCAATATGCTATCGGAAGCATGTACCTCAAGTGAAAAGAAAAGTAGAAAGCACAATAGGACAAAAGTGAAGTCTAACATTGTCATTTCTAAAGACTTCCTATTGTAAAGAAATAAAAAAAGAAGAAAGAGAGAAAGAAGCAAGAAAACCTACTGAAGAATCAATTACATTCTCAAAAGAAATACTCATAAGCAAAATTACTGTGTGAGTGTCTGAACGAATATACATCTACAACCCTACTCTGCTCAAAATAAGAAGCTAAGCAAAAAGAAGCAGAACTCACAACGGGAAAAAGGAGAAGTCTAACGGATCTTAGCATTTTATCTCCTTACACTCACAAGAAGACAAATGAAGAAAGAAGATGAGAGAGAATATCAACTTGCTGAAGAGGAAGAAAATCTCTCATGATTAAGAGCTTATCTACAGTGTGTCAGAACCAAGCTATCTGCACACCTAATCTGCTTAAGAAAGAAGCTACCAAATGAGAAGTTATTTCACAATGGCTCTATGAGCTTAATCATTTTCTTCTCAACGGTAAAATCAAGCACTCATCAAACGACTATATTCCCAGAACATATAAGTAGCCTCAAGAAAGTCTTAGAAGATGTTGATGGGTCGGCCAAATTCCTAAGGATTCATTTCACTAGGAACTTACCATAATGGGCTGCCATGAACTCTCAATCATCTACCTTTGAACAATGGCATTTATCAAGCCCATAGAAGAAATTGTCCAAGCTCAATACAGATCATATCAAGCCAATCTTCTGATTATACAGAGATGAATTAGAGCTAAGAATTATACATTTATATCTCTGTCATTCCTTGTATTTAGCACTTAATCTTTGTATTCTGAGTGTACTAAGAAATCTCTATGTACAAGAAAACTGAAGTTTAAGTTTCCCTGAAACTTAAACCCATTCATCATTGTAAACACTATATGTGTCTGAGAGCCTGGAGAGGCTTAGAGGAAGAAAGAATACTCTGGAAAGCCTGGAGAGGCTTGGAGGAAGAAAGAATACTCTGGAGAGGGTTGGAGGAAGAAAGAATACTTGGTTTAAGCCTGGAGAGGCTTGGTTAAAAAGGAATACTTGGTTGAGAGCCTGAAAAGGCTTGATGATAAAAGAATACTTGTATCTGTGATCAGATAGTGGAAAATCCAGTGGTGGTTTGCCCTAGGACTGGATGTAGCTCACTGAGTTAGTGGGTGAACCAGGATAAATTCTTGGCTGAGTCTTCTTTATCCCTTAAACTATTTTAATTCAGTTTTCATCTAACAAAGGGGATTTAAAAGTATTACTTCTGAATTATACTCGTTTTCAAACTACTTTGAGTCTGAACCCAGTTCAGAAGGTAATCAAAACTTCAGACTGAAACTCATCGTCTGAATATTTTCAGAAGCTATTTTCTCTACCCTTAATCTTTTACACTTTGTTATTATCTGATTATTTCTAACAAGTGAAGGGTCTGAAAAGTGAAATTTCAATCAACATTCACTGACTAAGTCGTTTTGAAAAAGAGTACTTACTGAACCTTCTGAAATGAGTTCAGCAAGTCCTTTAACAAATCAATTTTTATCAAGTCACTGAAACGTTTAATAAATTAGTGTAAAAACATTTTTGAAATAACTTGTTGTTTATTTTGAAGTTATTAAAATTAGTTTTTAAACAAGTTTCTAAAATGTTTTCATTAAACCTTCTGAAGCGATTTCAGAAAGCACATTAATACTTATCAAGTTTAGCAAGTCTTTGAAAAACTCTCTTTCAATAGCCCAAGCTTAACTCTAATATTATTTAATATTTGGAAAAAGAGTTTTTCATAATAACATGCATAGGTTAATTAAATTGCAAGATGTTTATGAAAGAAAAGAATTTCAGAAATGTAGCTTAAAGTTTTAAAACACTATTCAACCCCCTTCTAGTGTTTCCTGTGGTTCCAACAAGTGGAATCAGAGCTCACCTTCGGGTTGAGCATCTAACAATGCTGAAGGAGTAGATCCTCAGAAGATGGAAACCTCATCTAGCAGAAGCAACTCTGTGATCAAATGAATAGATGAATGAGAAAAGAATATACTCTTTTGAAACTCATTATTCAAGTTGCTGAAGCATCTTTCAAAAGGGCATGATGAGAAAAGGGAAGCACGTTTAATTCAAATTCCCTTATTGGTAACATCTTTCCTATCTCAACCTATATGCAATTATGTGATATATATTTATGAGAATCATCTGAAAATTGCATATAGTCTCTGATATATGAGAAATGGACTTTTTTATATGTGTTTATCTAAAATGTGCTTACTTGCTAAATATCATTTATCAGATTATCTCTGTGTTTTTTTTTTTTGAAAAATTATGTTAAACCTTTATTTTTAAAAGAAGTTGAAAAAATCTTTAAAATTTAAACTTTTTGTCAAAACTATGATCTGACTCTATGTGAATTAATGGATTATCAACCGTCTCCTCAAAGTGGCACGATGCACATCTCTCCATAACTGTTCAGTTCATGTAACCACCATCATCAATGCCTCAAGCATGCCTATTTATAAGGATTTATTAGAAATTTAGAATACCGCTAAAGAATGCACCTATCAGTATTACAACATGTATTTTTTTCTTTTAATGTTCTATATATGTAATGAATGAGTACTTAATATGTCAACTTAACAAAATAGTTCTATTTGCCTATTCATGTTTTTTTTTCCAAACCTCCTTTATCCATTGAACTATTTGAGATACAATATTTTGTTTGACTATATTGCTGGCAGTAATTTTCCACTTGCCACTTGACCATTAAATTATTATTTAAGTTATTATTGTTCTCACCAAGGAAACAGCTTGATGTGGAAGAAAGAGTGGATATGAAGTTGTTTCTCCTTAAGCAGACAAGGGATATCCACAATACAACCAAAAAAGAAAGTGAAAAACTAAGCAGTATCAGAACAGATACATAAAAGAACAAAATTTCAATCATGAATGAAGAGTATAAATTCTATCCACATCCTACAGATGCAAAACTCACAACACAGAGCATTCATTCCCCTCAATAGTTACCCACCCCCCTCGATCCTCCTCCCAAAAATACAAACAATACAAATTAAGCTACACACATACAAGTCTGGAGTTCAGTAAATTTACCTTTTTTCTCTGATCAGGAAGCATCTTTGCAACTAAAGCATAAAAACCTTTTGATTTAAGCCAATAGGTGCATCCAACAAACCCCTTCTCTCAGCTCAAATCCAGATCACCCAAACTCCCACCCAAAGGCATTCCCTGCCTTGGACTGGGGCACCATCCCCTCACCCTAAATTTTTCATTACAAAAAAAAGAAAGAGAATAAGTGGGGTGGATGACACATTCTCTCTCTTCATAATATGCAAAAGGACTAATTATAGGAAAGAGAATAAGTGGGTGAGTAAAAAGATGACATAAATATGAATTTTAATTGGCTTTCTCTCTCCCCATAATAGGCTCCACATTAATGACAATTGTTAATTACATTACTAACCCCATTTAGGCGAGAAAAAATACCCCTAAGACTTCATTCCTTTATATATATATATATATATATAGATAGATGACCGCAAAAAAACTTAAAGAATATGTCTTATAAAAAGGACCAGAGGGAGTATCTAATAGTAACTTTAAATCATTCACTTTAAGAGTCTGGTAAGACATTTCAGCTAAATGAAAGCTAAAATTGATAATTGAAATCATTTCATCAGTTTGGTAAGATAACTTTTTTATTTAGCTACAAAAAACCTTTTTAGCTACTAGCTAAACCATTTTTATAATGTTACCCCTCACTAACCTCACTCGTCATTATATGTGATTTTAATAATGTCTTTATTCATCATTTACAAATTTCACATAAATTTATCCAACACTTTCAATGATTTAAGGTAGCTTATCAATTTTCATTTAACTTTAAATTCTAGCTCATTTTTCAACTTTTAAATTATATTTTCAAGTGCCTTTAATTCATCCCTTTCTTCTTTCTCTTTTCTTCTTCCTCTCTTCTTCCCTTTCTTCTTCCCTCCGGCCACCGCAGCCTCATTGTGTGTAGGTCTCCCTCATTGTCCCTCAAGCTCTCTTTCTCTTTCAACCTCTCCCTCTCCCTAAACTTTTCAATTTGACCAATTATTTTTTGTGAGACAACCACTGTGAGAGGACATTGCCAGCGATCAAGCTCCGCTGCAGGCATCTAATTGGTACTGTATTCTCCCCTATGTGTAATGAAACTGATGCAATTTACATTTCTCTGTGTATTGTATGAATTGTTTGTTAGTAGAGAGCTGAGCTCAATAGGTGAGACCCTATGAAGGGTGCTGGTTGTGTGTTGATAATATAGAATTGTGCATGTGTTTGTATTGTATGAATTGTTTGTTGTTTGTTAGTGGAGAGCTGAACTCAATAGGTGAAACCCTATGAAGGGTGTTGGTTGTGTGCTGATAATATAGAATTATGCACGTGTTTGTGTTGTGATATGTGAAAAAGTTATGCTGAAATTATATAATTATTGAATTGTAGACAAATAGATCGTAGATGGATGTATAATATGATTGATTCTTATAGGAGATTGAGTCATTAATATATCGATGGGGTTTCGAAATTTGTTAACCATGCTATGGAACAACTTTCGTTTATGTCTGAAGGAGACATTAGGTGTCCATGTGTGATTTGTAATTGTGAGAAGATTCTGAGACCAGCATTAGTCAGAGCTCATTTGTTGAAGTCTGAATTTAAGCAAAACTCTTGGGTATGGACTGAACACGGAGAAGAAGGGTCTAATAATGTTGAGTTGGGGGATGACGATAATAACAATGGTGAATATATGAGTTATGAACCTCAGTTTGCCTTAGTGTTTCAGATGGTGTATGACGCATTTAGGCCTATACATAATGAAACACATTATAATGACCATGAGCCACCTAACTCAAATGCCCAACGGTTTTATGATATGTTATTATCTACAAATCATCCAATCTATGATGGAGCAACTGAATCTATGTTATCAATAGCTGTGAGGCTATTAGCAGCTAAAACTAACTGGCATGTTACTGAAAAGTGTTTAGATTATTTTACGCAAATGCTAGTTGACGTAGCTCCAAAACCTAACAACATTCCAAAGAATTATTATCAAGCGACAAAATTGATGTATATGTTAGGTTTGAAGGCTGAAAAAATTGATTGTTGTAGGAATGGGTGCATGTTGTATTACAAGGATGATAACCATTTAACTGAGTGTAAGATTTGTAAAGCTCCAAGGTTTGTTCATCGGAAGGTTGGGAAGGGAAGATACAAAGATGTTCCAGTGAAGAGGATGTTTTATTTGCCAATTATTCCAAGGTTGCAGCGATTGTATGCGTCAGTAGAGTCTACTGCACAAATGCAATGGCATCTTGAGAACAAGAATGATTTAGGTTTATTGCGTCATCCATCGGACGGGGAATCATGGAAACACTTTGATAATGTGTATCCTGATTTTGCAAATGAGCCAAGAAATATAAGATTAGGGTTATGTTCTTTAGGGTTTACACCTTACATTCAAGCTTCGACTTCACCGTATTCATGTTGGCCTGTAATTGTTACACCATATAATCTCCCCCCTAAAATGTGCATGACTAAGCCATATATGTTTTTGACTTGTCTAATACCCGGTCCAACTAACCCAAAATCAAACGTAGATGTGTTTCCACAGCTTTTGATTGATGATCTCCAATAGTTGTGGATGCATGGTGTTTTGACTTATGATATTTCCACGAAACAAAATTTCTCATGCGTGTATGTTTGATGTGGACTATCAATGACTTTCCAACATATGGAATGTTATCTGGATGGCAAACAAAGGGTAAATTAACATGTTCATACTATATGGAAGACACAAAAGCTTTCATGTTGCAGCATGGTGGCAAATCATGGTTTGATTGCCATCGTAGATTCTTGCAAAGTGATCACCCTTTTAGAAGAAGTAAAATAGGGTTTATGAGAAATAAGGATGAGCATGATGGAGCACCTTGTATGTTGACAGGGCCTCAAATTTGGGAATTTGTGCAAAACTTTCCAAAGGTGACATATGGTAATTGTTCCAAACTGCCAGGGTATGGACAATATCATAATTGGGTTAAACGCAATATATTTTGGGATCTTCCATATTGGAAGGACAACTTGTTAAGGCATAATCTTGATGTCATGCATATAGAGAAAAATTTCTTTGATAATTTCTTTAACACTGTCATGAATGTTATGGGTAAAACCAAGGACAATATAAAGGCAGGGGTGGATGTGTCCGTGTTCTGTGTGCGAGGTGACTTGGAGTTTATTGACTTGGGTAATGGAAAGTTGGGAAAACCAAAGTCAAACTACACTTTAGAACCAAAGGATGAAAAAATGGTTTGTAAATGGATTTCAAAATTGAAAATGATTGATGGTTATGCCTCAAATCTTGCAAAATGTGCAGATATCAATGGGGAACATGTTGCTGTCCTGGCAAGCGTACCAATACCGCAACAATATAATAGTTTTATAAGTAAGGGTTGTCGTACCCACGAGGAACTCGAACTACTATTAACTCAACACAATTTAGTTCACTAGGTATTTACACAAGAACATTGAAATTTGCATTTGGTTTTTGTGAACATTTTGTTAAAATAAGTTCATAAACTAAATGAAAGCAGTAAAATGGTTTTGGAAACAAATTTATAAAATGGGGATTGAACTCTTCGATCTCCCTCCTCAATATTCCGTTAGTTCCTGTAATTATGATTTCATTGACATTGATGCGATACACTAAAGTCGCCTAGGTCGATCCCTCGCACCTAGAGACCCTAAGAATAATACCCTTGAATATTGATTCCTCGCATATCCAAACATATATTCCAACTTTAAAAACAAGTATCCAAAAGCACTCAATAGAACAATATCTATTCCTAGTATAATAAACCCACCGAGTAGAAACGTTTAGTTCGAAATCAAAGAAATACCTTTCAGTCAAGACTAAGATTTTATAACAAGAACTATCTCGTAAAATAGATTCAAGTGTTAATACAAAATGAAACTACCAATGTCAAATGAAAGTAAAATACAAGAACCTAAACTAAATACATCGGAGTTTGAAGACTTCGTCCAATCCCGGATGAGGAGGTTAGCCACTCATGATAGAGGGCAACCCACAAGGTGAGAACCGGAGGAGATGGAAGAAGGAGAAACTTGGAGAAGAGGATAAAGTCTGTATTGTGCCGCCAACTCCCTTTGGTTCAGATCCCTCTTTTTCCTTTTATAATGCGCAAGAGTTTGAAGGAAGATATGTGCGTGCTCAAGTGCACTACATGTTCGCTTGAGCACACACTCAGTAGAAAAGAGGATTCAGACAGGAGTTATGCGCTTGAGCGCACAACTTGCATGCTTGAGCGCGCAATTGGAGACCTTGAGGAACTTCAGCAGATAGTGCACTCAAGCACACTATGGGTGCGCTTGAGCGCACCTTCAGAAAAGATAGCTTGGCTTCATGTTGTCCTAATTGTTAGAACCACAGGAAACACTAGAAGGGGGGTTGAATAGTGTTTTAAGCTTTTCGTGTCAATCTTGTAAATCTTTTATTTAAATCATGAAGATGAATAATGTTTAAAATGAACCTTAAGATCAGAGATAATTAAAACGTGTGGAAGATAAGAAAAATAAAGTTTCTTTTAAGTCTTAAGATTATTTTAAACAGATACTTCTCAAGATATCTTATGAAGATTATTACATTGAATGTTTTTCAAAACTGTTTCTGAAATACTTCAGATGACTATAGGTTGTCTGAAGTCTGTTCCAGATTTCTGAACTGAGGTCTTTCCAGACTCACTTCAGATAATTGTTTCAGAAGTAATTCAAAAGACATTCTTTGTAATGCTTCAAGTGATATGAGAAACATCTCATGTTTTGTTCTTATGAAAAATCATTTTATTGAAATTGTTGTGTTAAGTTTGTTATGAAAATAACTTTTCAATCCCCAACATAAATATGAAAACTGTAAATAAAGAGATTAAGGGAAAGAGAACTTAGGCACAAAATTTATCCTGGTTCACCCACAAACCCGTGAGCTACATCCAGTCCCAGAGGCAAACAACCACTGGATTTTCCACTATCTGAACTCAGATACAAGTATTATTTTACCATAGCCTCTTCAGGCTAAACAATGAGTATTCTTTCATTTTCAACTGCCTCTCCAGGCAACTCATGCAGTATTCTTTTTCAGGCAAGCCTCTCCAGGCTCTACCGAGTACCATCTCTCCAGACATCACGAGTACAGTCTCTCCAGACATCATGAGTACAGTCTCTCCAGACATCACGAGTACTGTCTCTCCAGACAACACGAGTATAGTCTCTCCAGACAACACGAGTACAGTCTCTCCAGACAACACCAAGTATTCCTTTGTTTTCAACTGCCTCTCCAGGCAACTTATGCAGTATTCTTTTTCAGTCTAGCCTCTCCAGGCTTTACGACTAAGTATTCTTTTGTTTTCAACTGCCTCTCCAGTCAACATATGCAGTATTCTTTTTCAGTCTAGCCTCTCCAGGCTTTCAACTAAGTATTCTTTCTTCCACCAAGCCTCTCCAAGCTCTCAGACACTAACCACAGTAGTGTATGAGTATTCTTTCTTCCACCAAGCCTCTCCAGGCTCTCAGACACATAAAGTGTTTACAATTTGAACTAAGTTTAAGTTTCCACGAAACATAAAATTAAGATAATTGTTTCAGAAGTAATTCAAAGACATTCTTTGTAATGCTTCAAGTGATATGAGAAACATCTCATGTTTTGTTCTTATGAAAGATCATTTTATTGAAATCGTTGTGTTAAGTTTGTTATGAAAATAACTTTTCAATCCCCAACATAAATATGAAAACTGTAAATAAAGAGATTAAGGGAAAGAGAACTTATGCACAGAATTTATCCTGGTTCACCCAAAAACCCGTGAGCTACATCCAATCCCAGAGGCAAACAACCACTGGATTTTCCACTTTCTGAACTTAGATACAAGTATTATTTTACCACAGCCTCTTCAAGCTAAACAATGAGTATTCTTTCATTTTCAATTGCCTCTCCAAGAAACTCATGCAATATTCTTTTTCAGGTAAGCCTCTCCAGGCTCTACCGAGTACCGTCTCTCCAGACATCACGAGTACAGTCTCTCCAGACATCACGAGTACAGTCTCTCCAGACAACACGAGTACAGTCTCTCCAGAAAACACGAGTACAGTCTCTCCAGACAACACCAAGTATTCCTTTGTTTTCAACTGCCTCTCCAGGCAATTTATGTAGTATTCTTTTTCAGTCTAGCCTCTCCAGGCTTTACGACTAAGTATTCTTTTGTTTTCAACTGCCTCTCCAGTCAACATATGCAGTATTCTTTTTCAGTCTAGCCTCTCCAGGCTTTGCAACTAAGTATTCTTTCTTCCACCAAGCCTCTCCAAGCTCTCAGACACTAACCACAGTAGTGTATGAGTATTCTTTCTTCCACCAAGCCTCTCCAGGCTCTTAGACACATAAAGTGTTTACAATTTGAACTAAGTTTAAGTTTCCACGAAACATAAACTTAATTTCTTCCTGTACTAGAGGTTAACTGAGTACTACTCAGGATACAAAGGTTGAATTCTAAGTACAAGGTTGAGACAGTGATACAAGTATATAAGTTAGGTACAATCCTGTCTCTGATGTGAGGAATGACATCCTCTGAGAATTGGCTAGATAAATACTGGATTTGAGCTTCAGCCTTGTTCTCCAACCATTAATTTCCATGGGCTACATTCTCACCCGTATCATTGGAATAACCAAGGTATACTTGCGGCTTCAAACCATTCTTGGTTCATTTGAGATTAAGGACAGCCTGGTTGGTTGTTCTTCCGAACAATCTTTGACTAACTGACCAATAGGTCAGCAGTATGGTTGATTCTCTTTCAACCTTTTCAACCAACAACCAACATCTTCAAATTCAATCTTGAGGCTATTTATATGTTCTGTTGGAATATAGCTGTTTGAAGATGATTCATAATACCGTTGAGATAATTGATGATGTGGCTCATATAGCCGTTGTGTAATAGTGTCTCAAACGGTTACTTCTCCTTAAGCAAATAAGTGTTTAGACAATCCTGTTCTGACACTTCTGTAGATGAGCTCTTTTAGAGAGATTTTCTTGATATTATTTTGCATGTTCTCTCTCTTGATATCCTTTTGCTTTTCTTCAGCTGTCTTGTGATTTCTTCTGCATTCCTCAGCTGACTTCTGATTTCCTCTGCTTTTCTTAGGAGTGTATATGAGGAGATATCCGTTGGATTTGTCCTTTTGCTTATTTTGTATATGCTCCTTTTCTGTTTGCTTCCTGACACCATTTCTTCTTTCTTCTTTGAGTGAGGTGTCTTGTCGAATAGCTGTTGTTGCAGTTTCTTCTTTGAATAAAGACATATGATATTATAGTCGTTGTATCATATAGTCTTAGCTTCTGTATTGATTTCTTCAATGTTGAAATCTGTTCCATGCACTTAGAGACTTTATCTGTTCAGACAATATACTCAAATGCTTGCTTTTATCTCATCGTGATGTACTTCAACTTGTGCTTATCATATTAATTCAGGCTTTTCTCAATTCTTCAACTTGAATATTATATCATATTAATTCCAGCTTTTTCTTCTACTTTGGCTGATTGTTATTCTGTTCTTCTTTGCAACTTCTTCTTCTTCTGAGATGTAGATGAATAAAGATGTTGAATCAATTGTATTTTATTCAAACATCCTTCCGGTTACTTTTTCTCAGTCTTCTGATCAATTCTGGGCAGCCAGCAGGTGCAGGGGCAGGTGCAGTAGGTCTGCGCACACAAAAATGCCTTTTGTTGCAGGTGCACCAGGTTTTGTAGAAAGTCTTTGCAGAGTTTCCTTATTTGTGCAAGACTTTGATCGAGGCATAAAAGTATGTTTAGGTTTTATACTGATATAAGTGTACTCCATTTCGGTAGAGTTTGCTTTACACTTTAGCAACGTCTTCAAGAGATAAATTCTTGATTCTGTTTGTAGGCTTCTTCAGATAGTCTTCACGTCTTCATACGATCTTCACGTCTTCATACGGTCTTCACATCTTCAGATGGTCTTCATGTCTTCAGACGGCTCGCGCACTTCAGATAGCTTCATCACTTCTGATGAGTTGCGTTCTTCAGACAGCTTCAGCACTTCAGACGAGTTGCATTCTTCAGACAGCTTCAACACTTCAGACGGCTTGCGCACTTCAGACAGCTTCAGCACTTCAGACGACTTGCGTTCTTCAGACAGCTTCTCTGCTTCAGACGAGTTGCTTATTTCAGACAGCTTCTTTATATTAAATCCAGCAATTGTTCTTCTGATCCTGATCTTCTGATTCTGATGCTTTTCATCAAATCTTCTTCTTCTTCTAATGAATATTTCAACCTGAAACACAATCAACAAACCAATACCTTTCTCAGTAGAATTTGTTTATATAATCTTATTTGTTCTTATTGTGTTCTTATATGTTCATTATATACTCTTATTTGTTAATCATTAAAACTAAAGGTTATTAAGTCTTTGAGTCAGGTTTGAATGCCCAAACTGATTAATAGACTTCACACTAATTTGTTGTGCGCTCAAGCACACCAAAAGTGCGCTTGAGCGCGCCTTCAGAAAGGGGCTCATTCAGACAATAGGTGCGCTTGAACGCACCATCTGTGCGCTTGAGCGCGCCTTCAGACAATAGGCTTCTGGGCAATTTTTCCTCTCTGGTTGCTTCTTAAATTTAATTTCCTTTTCCAAAACCTACAAAAGTCAAATTCCTCATCAAAACAGCTTCAAAACCCCCAATTTGAATTAAAAGCTAACTAAAACTAAAATCAAGCAATAAAAGGGCAATTGGGGGCAAAATTAAGAACTATTATCACCTCAAAGTGCTAAAATTATGCCTAAAAACTACTAATTCTATGCACTTATCAACTCCCCCCCCAACTTAGCATTTTGCTTGCCCTCAAGCAAGATAACTCAAACAAAATGGAGCAAGCAAACTGAAACACAAGTGAGACCAAGTCTTTGTTTGAACAAAATCAAGTTCCAACCATCAAAAAAGCCAGAACAATCAACAACAACATTTTCAGCTGACAGAAATCAGAATTTTCAGTCAAGTAGAATCAAGATATGAGTACACTTCAATTACTATAGCAAATAGAAGAAGCAGGGGAATTACTCTCACAAAGAACCACTCTCAGTGTTTGCTCTCTTAGGTGAGTGTTTCACTCATTCCTCAAAGTGATTGATTAGCACAGCCTTGCCAGTCATTTTCCATCAAATCACAGACACAATATTAGAATGAATCCTAAGGTCCTTGAAGGATGTAATGAGGCTGGGTTTCCAAGAATTATTGTTTTCTGGATATTCAAATTCACGCTTTTGGGAATAGAGAGCTTTTAAACAAGTTATGCATAATTTACCTTACCCCCAGATTTCAAACTTGGAATCCTTCTTTTTTTAATCAACGACCACCATTCTTTTCTTCCTTTGATTTCATTTCTATGTACAACCCTTTTTCTTTCTTTTCTTTTTTTTTCTGTTCGTTTTTCTTTTTCACTTAAGGGTTGTTTTTGACTTTTCAACTCTTCTTTTTGAATGCCCAATATCATCCTAGCAATTCAGAACCAATTCAATTACATAACTTGCACCCAAGCTCTCATTCCCTAAGCATGGAGGGAAGATTGATTCAATTTCATGTAGGGTGCGGGTTTTCAGAACAAACATTCAGCTCAATTGGGCTATCAAAGAAAATTGCTTACTCATGATGCAAGGTTGGCTATTTGGCACTAGGCTTAAAGAAGAATTTCAACAAATTTTCCAAAGTCATTTTCATGTTTCTAATGATAAGTAACAATGAAAAATTAAGGCAAGACTAGCTTCACAAGTCACAGTGAGGACTCTCAGTTTTCTTTCTGGTTTCACTCACTCACTTAGCTAAAAAGAATAAGGTTCCTTGATCAAGTCATTCAAGTGCTTCAAAATTTCCTTCTTCACAATCATGTACAAAATCTTATGCCTACTAATCTGAAAGATTTTGCTTCTTTCTAGTTCTCAATTCCTTCAAAAATTTTGAAATTTTCTGTTCTAAGCTAAAAAGATGGAATTGAAGCAGTTGATTTACTTTTCAAACAAAACTTTCCAAAAAGAAAAATTTTCTGTGATTCCCTTCAAAATGTATGTACAAGGGAAATATTTGCAGTTAATTCTGTAAAATCAGTGATTTTCAAAAATTTCTATACTCCTAAGTCAAGAATAGTGGTTTAAATGAAAGATAAACAAAATAACATTCACACAGGATAAAGCTATTAAGACAAACTCACTCCTAAGGTTTTTAATGTAGTCAAACCATTAAGTTAAGATGATTACAAAAGCAAAGGCTGAGATGCATCTTGTTACTTACTGACTGTGTGCTCAAGTTGTGGCAAAATTCCTAGACTTTGAAATTGCAGTAACATTCAGTCAAGAAAGCTCAAAAGACTACTCTTGAGATATAAAGCAATAAAAGTCAGAATCAAGGATTGCCAAAGGAAAGACTAAAACAAAAGATGTTGAGCAAAGATGAGATCCAAAGTCAGCTTGAGATGCAAACTCAGACTAGGATGCAAACTCAGACTAAGACACAGACTCAAACTCAGCTTGAGACATACACTCAGACACACTACACAGTTGCAGTCAAGAGACTCAGATGCAAGACTACAAAGAAGGATCAGGATACAGATAAGAGATCAAATCTAAGACAAGGACTCAGATGCAAGAGCTGCCAAGGATTGAGACTCAGACTCAGTTTAAGAACGCAAGACACAAGAGTCAACAAGAGTCAAAGCAAGGACACAGCACATGATGACATAAAGCAGTTGCATAGTACCTTTTGGCAGAAGATCTTCTCTCTCCTTCAACGACTCTTAACGGCCATATAACGACTAGTTCTGCATTTTGAAATAAATAATAGAGACCAACAGTGAAAAGAGAGAGACTATACTGCATATTGAAGACTTCTTGCATCTCATCTAAAATATCAAGTCTACATCTCAAGTCCATCTCAACTTAGATCCCATCTCAACTTGAGATCAACTAGTAGTCTTACTCATTCTCTCTTTTAGATCTTAAATCTTTATCCCTGTAAGAGAGAAGATACACCTAGTTATACTCACTGTCTATTCATATATTGTATGTTGTAAGCTAGAACTATCAAATATTTTTCAAACCTTTGTAAGCAGTCTCAGTTGAGATAGGAAAGAGCCTAGTCTCAGTGTGATTCCTGAAGAGGTTGTAAGAATACTTGTAATTGACCAGACCGTCAATAGTGGAAATCTCACAAGTTATGAGGACTGGACGTAGCCCAAGGTGTGGGTGAACCAGGATAAGACCAGTATGCATCTCTCCTCCTTATCTCTTTGATTTAAATTGCACAACTTATATCTAAAATTTAATTGTGAAATTAACTTAACTATACTCAGAAGAAATCAAGTTCATCTTTAAAACCAAGAATCTGCCTCTTTAAAATTATTGATATTAAATTTGAGACAGCATCTCAACCTAATCCATCTGAGCATCCAAGTTATCTAACCTGAGTTTGTGCTTTCAGGAACAAAACTTTCAAAGTCTCTATCCAACCCCCCTTCTAGAGACATCCATCCAACTTCAAAAGCATCCACTATCAAGAACAGTACCAAAACTACCAAATATGTTCAACTACAATCAGAAGATAGATTATTCTACCAACAATTACTAAAGCTCCTAATTACTGAAATTTTAAAACTGAATTGAAATAACAAGAAAGCAGTAAAAAGTAAAACACCCATTTTCATTGCATTGGATCATTTCCATCAGCATCAGCATCAGATGGTCCTGATCCCCCCGGAAAAGAAGGCATATCCCTGGGCCATGAGATATGAGCAGCAAACTGCTCCGGTGTGGGCCAAGGCCACGACCCTGGGACAAGTGAGGACATAGACATATAAGCACTGCGGAAGGAATCATGAAAGGACATAACTACTCTGTGCATTGCAGCCTACTGAAGATGAGTGTGCTGATGTGCAAGCTCGTTGCGTTGGAGGTAGTTCAAGATGGTGGTGTCCATGTGAGGCATGGGAGGAGAATATTGAGGGACCTGAGGGGTTGGGTGTGGAGTTTTTTGGTCCATCTGAGCTTGAGGCTGCTGTTCTGGGTTGTGCTCTACTCGTTTGTGCAATTTCGCTCTATGAATTTAATATCCAGCAGCCTTTTAATTTCTTCTATGGGATTTGTTTGGATACCCACAAGGGAACACATCTTAGAAATTAATGCTGGAAATCCCAAGCCTTTGTTCGCAGCTTTTTGGTCCACAAAAGTTTGAATTTGCTCAGAAATAATCGTGGCCAAATCTACTGGGAGGCCACTTAAAATGCAGTATAGCAAGTGACATCTACGGATGGTGAGGCCTGAACTATGTTTTATTGGCACAATGTTATCCAATAAAAATGTCATCCAAACATATGTTAACGACCTCATGTTACCCCTCAAAATTCTATGAGGAGCTTCAGCATTATTCACCTCACAAGACCTCTCTGGTAAGCATAACACTGATGCGGTTCGATTAGGATCAAATCCATTCTCCTCATCCCTCAGTCGTTGGCATCTGCATCCTCCCTCCTCATTCGAGACATCTGGAAGCTAAAGGAATTCCCTGATAGTCTCAGGATCAAAAGATATCCATGTTCCTCTTACCAGAGACTTCTTTCCATTGGATCCAGAATTGATTGAATCGACATTGGCGTAAAACTCTCTTATAATCTCTGGATCATATTTTGGAAGTGACTCTCCCACTTGTCTTCATCTTCTTCTATTAAGCTCATCCAGGAATTCATCATATTCTCCTTTATAAATGGTTACCTTCCTCTCAGGAATCAGTGGCCACTTCTTTATATTTTCATATCTTTGTGTTGACTCTCATAAATAATTTGAGTAATTAAAAATACTGAGTCTCATTCCCTTAAAAAGTTTTAATGGACAACAAATATAAAATACAGATGAATTTATATGGCAATATTCTTTCACAAAGATATGAAAATATAAAGGAAAGTCTCCTTCAACATAAGAGTCAAAGTTGTGTTCTCTCCTTGTTCAAATGTTTAGCATTTTTTAAGGAAAGTCTGCAACGCTGCTGCTCCTGCCAAAAAGCTTTGTGTGCGCAGACCTGCTGCACCTTGTCTACTCAAAATGCCTTGGTCAGAGCTTGTGTCAAACGTCTCCTTGAGCATTTAATGCTATTTGGCAACGGGCATAAACTCCCGAAGACTATAAATATGTCTCATGCAGATTTGAAGAAGCGGAGAAGCATTCCTATCAAAGAAAGAACACGCTGCAAAAATATACTCTGATATTCCTGTACTCTTGCTCAAATTCTTATCCTGAGTGAATCTCAGTTTTCTATACATTTAAAATTTCAAAGCTATCATTTGAAGGATAGTGAACTATTTGTTTCTCTGTTCAAACCTTAAACAGTTTAGGTGTTTAAGCCTGGATAGGCTTTCTGTTTGAAAGAATACTTGAGTTACACTTGGTTAAGTGACTAAGAGCCTGAAGAGGCTTGGTGGAAGAAATAATACTTGGTGTAGAACCTGAAGAGGCTTGAAAGAAAAGAATACTTGAAATCTTGCAAGATTAGTGGAAATCCAGGTGCTGGTTTTTGCCCTGGGACTGGACGTAGCTCATGGTGGTTGTGAGTGAACCAGGATAAATTCTTGGCTAAGTTTTTCTCTATCCCTTAACTATTTCTTTTCAGTTTTAATCTAACTAAGGGGTTTGAAAAGTATCTAAGTGAAAACTTCTTCTCTGAATCAAACTGTTAGACAAGTGGCCTCAAGTAACTTAAGAGCGGGTGAATTAAGTTAATCAAAATTTCCTTATTTTTGTTCTCTTACTTTTTCTATCTTTTGTTGTACTTATAATAATTTTTTATGAAGAAATATGTATGCAAAATACTAATTTCTCAATATATATTAACTTAGCAATCACAGTAAATAAGTAAAAGATTAGGGAAGAAGAATTGCAAACTCAATTTATACTGGTTCGGCCAACCCTTTGCCTACGTCCAGTCCTCAAGTCACCCACTTGAGATTTCCACTATTTTTGTAAAATCCTTTACAAAAGATGAACACTCAAACACCTTGGGATCCCCTTTCCCTTGTGTTGAGTTTCACTTGCAACTAACGAGGGGCACCCTCTCTTAATTACACCAGGATGAAAAGAATGTTTTGGACAAGATAAACTCTCTTGAAGAGTAGATGATACAAATTGAAGATCCTATAAGAATTCTCAAAGATTTTGCAATTGTTTGGCCAAAGTAGTTTTTCAAAGAGATTTTCACTTTTATTTTTCTTCTTGTATATTCTCTTATTTGCTTCTGAAGTGGAGACATATTTTTATATAAAAAAATGAAGCTTTGTGTCTCTTTGTGAGGAATTGTAACTTTTCATATTTTTCTGAAAAACGTTGTTGGTAATCGATTACAATAGTCTGGTAATCGATTACACCTTTCAAAATTCAAATAAAATTTGAACCGTTGGAACCGTAACTTGAATTTTGAGTTTTTGACCTACTGGTAATCGATTACAAGGATCTGGTAATCGATTACCAGAACCAAAATACTTATTTCTGAATTTGAATACTGCTGGTAATCGATTACCAGTTCAAAATATTTATTTTGAACTTATTTTGGTTCATCAAAAACATTTATTTTTAAGGCCAAATCAATTTGCAAAAACTAAAGATTCTTTTAACAAAAGAAGTAAGTAGACCGAGACTTATCTAATAAAATTTGTAGTCTTGATCTTGTATCAGATTTGCTTCATGCTCTATCCTTCCCAATCCTTTTGTCAATCTTGTGATTTTCCTTTCCTTCTTTTCTTTCTATTGACATCATCAAAACCTTTCATGCTCTATTTTTACCAATCCTTTTGTCAATTTTGTGATTTTGTTTTCTTTCTATTGGCATCATCAAAACCTGCATGTAATGCATCCACACAAACAAAGTGTTTTTTAACCAATTTCTTAATTTGAACTTAATTTAGAAAGTAATTAAAACCTTCAGACTGATAACCATCATCTGAAGAGTTTCAGAAGCAAAATTTTCAAAATATTTTTGAAACAGAAAAAGTTTCCATTGAAACACTATTCAACCCCCTTCTAGTGTTTCCCTGTATTTCCAAGATAAGTATGCTTGTAAAGAGAATAATTGGTTCAAACTTTGTATAGAGGAATGATTGGTTCACTATTGTATCTAACAGCAAGCAGACCTGACATAATGTTCAGTGTTTGTCTTTGTGCTAGGTTTCAATCTGATCCAAGAATAACTCATTACAAAGTTGTAAAGAGAATTTTCAGATATTTAAATGGTACTACTAATCTTGGTCTTTCCTATAAGAGAAGTAAGGATTGTAGGTTAGTGGGATTCTGTGATGCTGATTTTGCTGGAGATAGACTTGAAAGAAAATCAACAAGTGGAGGTTTCCATTTCATTGGTGACAACATGATTAGCCGGTCCAGCAAAAGGCAAAGCACTATTTCTCTTTCTACAGCTAAAGTTGAATATATTGTTGCAGCCAGTTGTTGTTCACAACTTCTATGGGTAAAATACCAGTTAGAAGATTTTAACATTGATGTTCATTCTATTCCTGTAATGTGTGATAATACCAGTGCAATTAACTTATCTAGGAACCCCATTCAACATTCTAGGGCAAAGCATATAGAAATCAAGCATCATTTCATTAGAGACTATGTTTAGAAATGAGTCTTTGATATAAAGTTATCCTGAACTCAACTCAGACGATGACTCAGACAGTGTTTGGTTTAGAGGAAATATAACTTTGTCTAGAGCAGAACTGCTGAAGGAGAAATCTAGAGATCTCAGACGCGAACCCACTTATGATCTGAGCTTAACAGTTCAGAATGATCAGCAAATGTTGTGGGCAGTTGAAGTGCCGCATATATTTTATAATGTTCCTCTTGAAGAAAGGCCCAGAGTACCTAGATTTCCAAATCTCTATGAAGAACTGTTGTTCTTCAGGGAAGCTGCTCCCATAACTTGCCATCCTCCTTCAAGGTTACTTTTAGAAACTGCTTCAGCAGTAAGGCAAAAGAGGCTTATCAGTTCAGGGGGGAGGTAGTCTCTCAAATTCACTGGAGAAGATAAGGCATGGAATAATCAACCCTTGTCACAAGTGGAGGGTACTAGATCCTTTCTCTCAGGATCAGCACTTCCTATCATATGAAGAATGGATTGCTGTGAGAATGTTGTGTCTTGAATCTGACTTGGTTGACAAGTACTCAAGTTCTTTTGGGCATAAAGACTTCAGACCACCCAGAAGAGTGCATACTAAGCTATCTACTACTATCCTGGTGCAACCTGATAGGATAGTACCAAGGTATCCTTTTGTTGAGACTTCTCCCAGGAAAGATAAAGGTGTTGTAATAAAAGGAGAAAGGCAACCTAGAGTCCTAACCAATGAAGAGTGGGAAGGAGTGTCTGAATTCATCTCTGAACATCAAGGCATAGATCACTCTTTGTCTGAAGCTATGTGGAACTATCACTGGAACCTAGTTGAGCAAGAAGGCAGATCATCTGGAACTCAGTGGGATGATGTTGACTCTTTGGTGAAAGTTGGGAAGAATACCACTCAGGAAACACCTACCTTCTTCAGGGGGAGATTTCCTATGTCTGACTTCTCTGCCAGGGAATTCCATCCTGAATGGGTAGTAAGTTTTCCTTTCAAAAGACCTGAGTATCTCATCCAAGTCAAAGATCCTCCAAAGTTCAATCTTCCATATGGTTTTCAGTACTATCGCTTCACCAACAAACACATGTCTTTGATTTTCTATGAAGAGAACTTAGAAGCTGGACTAGTTGCTCTTTCTCGAGAACATTATGCCTTGAGTAATCAGAATGAAACTTTCCTACTGCGAACAGATCAGATCCTCACTGTCCATGCACAGATTAAGGCTAGTTACAATGAGCTGAAAGAAGCAGTTGTAGCTAAACTGGATAGTCACAGGCTAGCTATGCAAGAAATGCTTGAGCAGGCTCTAAGAAGGCTTACGACCTAGTTCATGATGTTGTCTTGTCAAAGTTATTTCAGTTTATCTTTATGTTTGCAACAATTCCGCTTACATGAACCCTTCATGCATGAGAAGTTTGTTGAATTGTCTTATGTGCATTTATTGCTGATGCTTTGTCTTAACTGCATTTATTTGTTGTGTCTGTTGCTTACCCTTTTTCATTGATGACAAAAAGGGGAGTATTAAATATATATGTTGTTTAAGACTAACAAAATTTGAAAGTGTAAAAGCATGAGTGCTTCAGAGAATACTTCAGAACGAGAAGGATCATTTCAGAAGGAGAATAAGTATCTCAGATGAAACATCTGGTTAAGGGGGAGAATTTTCTAAACTCTAATCTTTTTAACCCTTTTTCAGATTTCAGAATATTTTATATTTGTCATCATTAAAAAGGGGGAGATTGTTGAGTCTCAAAAATAATTTGAGTAATTAAAAATACTCTGAGTCTCATTCCCTTAAAAAGTTTTAATGAACAACAAATATAAAATACAGATGAATTTATATGGCAATATTCTTTCACAAAGATTATGTTATGTTTTAGATCTTAAAGAATGAGAAACATCATCTGAAGCTTCAGATCGTCTGAAGACACAACACCTTCTGAAGAGTGTTTATCTTCTGAAAGTGTGAAGTTCATCTGAAGCACTCCTTGCATCTGAAAGCTGAAGACTTCAGGACTTTTGACCCTTGAAGACGTTGCTGAGTACGAGGAACGTTCATCTCAATGATCTTACCTATTTCAGCATAAGAGTCAAAGCTGCTTCCTCTCCTTGTTCAAATGTTTAGCATTTTTTAAGGAAAGTTTGCAATGTTACTGCTCCTGCCAAAAAGCTTTGTGTGCGCAGACCTACTGCACCTTATCTGCTCAAAATGCCTTGGTCGGAGCTTGTGTTAAACGTCTCCTTGAGCATTTAATGCTATTTGGCAACGGGCATAAACTCCTGAAGACTATAAATATGTCTCATGCAGATTTGAAGAAGCAGAGAAGCATTCCAATCAAAGAAAGAACATGTTGTAAAAATATACTCTGATATTCCTGTACTCTTGCTCAAATTCTTATCCTGAGTGAATCTCAATTTTCTGTACATTTAAAAGTTCAAAGCTATCATCTGAAGGATAGTGAACTATTTGTTTCTCTGTTCAAACCTTAAACAGTTTAGGTGTTTAAGCCTGGATAGGCTTTCTGTTTGAAAGAATACCTGGGATACACTTGGTTAAGTGTTTAAGAGCCTGAAGAGGCTTGGTGGAAGAAATAATACTTGGTGTAGAGCCTGAAGAGGCTTGAAAGAAAAGAATACTTGTAATCTTGCAAGATTAGTGGAAATTCAGGTGCTGGTTTTTGCCCTGGGACTGGATGTAGCTCACGGTGGTTGTGAGTGAACCAGAATAAATTCTTGGCTAAGTTTTTCTCTATCCCTTAACTATTTCCTTGCCTTTCTTGGTTGTTCATGTATTGGACTTCTTGTTGTTGTACATTCCCACCAGAACAACAACCATTGAACCATGAACCAGTGTCTACATCGGTTCAATTACCGGTTTGATTTTTAAAACATTGTCTCAAACTTAGAAGTTTGAAAAGGCTCGAGAGGTTAGGTTGAAAAGAATAGTAGTAAAATGTAAGTTGATCCTCAAGAGGCTTGTAGCAAAACAATACTTGTATCTTTGCAAGATAGTGAAAAATCCAGTAAGGTGTTCTTACTGGGATTAGACGTAGCTCATAAGCGGGTGTGAGTGAACCAGGATAAATCTGCTTGCACAACTTCTTAACCTTATCTCTTAGTATTAATTGTGTTTTATTGACTTAAGGGTTTAAAAGGTGTTTTTTTAAACTTATCTCTCTAAAACCCATCAATTTGAAAATTTATTTTTTTTAGAAATCTCGTCTGAAACTTCAGACAAGAAAGCAGAATTTTCAGACAATATTTATATTTGTCTGAAGTCCGTTGATAAAATTTCTATCTGAAGTAGTTTCCATTTAAAACTACAAAAGTTTTAATAAACACAATTCAACTCTCTTCTTGTGTTTATCTTTGTTTCTACATAAAAATGTTGTAGATTATAATTGGTAGGAAGAGTTGGGTTTAAAGTGTGTCGTTAGGTGCTTCATGCTATTTTGGTAGAGGTGTGCTTCATAGTGTAATGTTTGCTTGAAGTGTTGGGTGGTATAATGAATGGTGAGGAAGATATATTGGTTGTGGGTTGCTTGGGTTGAAGTGCGACTATGAAAGGTGAAGTTACAGGCCAAGGAGTGATGGTTGAAGGATGTGCTGACGGATGGACAAAGGAATGGCTTAAGATTAAAGGGAAGGAAGAGCAAGTCAAATTCAACAAGTCCTTAAGTCAAATTTGATAATAAAAAAATAATTAAATAGTTTAAATTGTATTAGGATTTTTATTTGTAATTTCCTTAATTTTTCTTGTATGAGGTCACAACTAGGGGTGGGAATCAGGTAGGCCAGGTCAGGCTTTACATAAACAGGCCACGCCTGTTTCAAAGTTTTAAAGCCTAAGCTTGGCCTTTTACCTGTGATAGGCTTTAATTAGTACCTCGGCCTGGTTCGTTTAAGAGCCTGTTAGCCCTACAAGTCTATTTAAAAGCCTACATGTAATGAAGGCCAGTAAAAAGAAAAATTGAAAATGATAAAAATACCTGCAATTTGAACAAGCAGAATAAAAACAAAGTTCATACTAACATAACATAGACTACAAGGTTTCAACTATCATAACCTACTAAGCATCCCCCCACCCCCAAAAAATGCAAAATAATTTCAGCACTGAACCCAAATTTATACATAAAGAAATCAACATCTTCCTCAAAATTCCAGTGTTCAAATTAACATAATTCAACATTATTACAAAAAAGTGTGAATTAACAGAGAAAGCAATACTAACAGACGGAGGCAGAATGGAGGCGGGAGGCAGAATGGCTGCAGGACGGGCGTGACGGAGCGCGGACGGCGACAGGCGCAGAGCGGAGGCTGAACGGACACAGACGGCGACGGGGGGTGGAACGCGCGCGGACGCAGAACAGACGCAAAACAGAGAAAGGAGCGGAGGCACGGCGGAGGCACGGGGGAGGCACGGTGAAGGCACGGCAGAGGCGGACGCCGGACGACGCTGGAGGCGCAGAAGGCAGAACGAAATATAAGCCTTGGAGGCGGTCAGCTGCAATTGCTGGTGAGAATCGAGAGAGGGGGAACTAATTCTAGATTTCTAGGGTTTCATGATCAGTAATCAGTATCATTCAGAATTTCATATAGTTTTAGTAAAAAACGTTTAAAAAAATAAAATTAAAATATACTATAATAAAATAATTTTATAAAAAATAATATATAAATATAAATATATAATTGTATTAATTAAATATTATTATATTTATGCAGGCCGCCTGACAGGCTAAATAGGCTTTTTTACCTACCTGAGCCTGATTTGTTTATATAAACAAGTTTTATAAAAAGTCTAGGCATATCTTTCTAATAAACAGGTCAGGTCAGGCCAGGCTTTAATCAGGCCAGGTAGTAGGCCCCTACCAGGCGGCCTACCTAACTCCCATCCCTAGTCACAATCTTTATGGCCTAAGAACCTTAGTTTGATACTTTAATTTTCATAATTTATTTTTCCTAAGAGGATAAGGCTTGCTTGTAGCTTGTCTTGGCCTCCAATCTCTAATTTAATAGTTTCTTAATTTCCCTTTAGTTCTTTCATATTATGAGGCATTATTTTAAGCTTGGTGTAACCTTCAATACTAAGTTTTGATAATTTCCTTTCTTTTAGCATTTTCAGATAGGATTATTTTAAATTTTATTGGCTTGGCCAATCCTACCACTCTAGACACCACTTTTAGCCTTTTAAGTATGCATCTCTCCTTATTCTAACTCTTTAGCTTGATTATAATTTTAATGCTTATGCATTTTCCTTTTCTTACTAAGACTTATGAAGCTCCTCGAGCTATTGGTTTCTTCACTCAAACTTATCAATCCAAGAGGTTGCCCTTATTGTAATTTCTATCTCTTTCCATTTTTAAAATCTTATTAAATTAAAAATTTCCTATTTTTAATTTCTTAATCTAGATAATATTTCGTTAATAAGTGAATTCAGAAATTGTTAAAATGTGGTGAGACGTGGAGTTGTCATGGCCCACCAATCATTCCACTTGCTTTAAGCAGCACCTAATCTGTAATCGTCATTCCAGCCCTATCAGCCAATCAATTTCAGACTCCCTTATCCAAATAAATACTCACTTTTCCTCCCATTTGTTCTTCTTCTTTCAAATTCCCCTCCACAGGTAAGTGATCCTTGAGCCACACCACACTACAACCTTGGGTTGATCAATATTTGTTGCTGGGTAACCAATTAGGATAAAAAAAATGGCCATGGCCTCAGCTGTCCTCTGTCCTCAGAACATCACCGGAGCATTGGTGAGCTCGACCAAGAAGAGATTGAACAAAGCGGTATACGTAAAAGGCCTAAAGTCATTTGGGGGATTGAAGGCAAGCAATGATGTGATCTCTTTGGGGCTTCCTTTGAGCACTGAGAAGTGCTTTGCTAAGATTGTGAATTCAGTGAAAGCCACAGCTTCAAATGGGAAAGGAAAGGGAGGAGGGGCACTCTCATCGACTTGCAATGCCGCAGGTGAGATATTCACCATTGCTGCTATTATGAATGGACTTGTTCTCGTGGGGGTTGCAGTTGGATTTGTCCTTCTTCGAGTTGAAGCATGGGTGGAGGAGTCTGAGGCAGAGTGAAGCGAAGGTTGAATCAGATAAGCATGAAGTAATATTGTTCAGATTAGTTGCATCATTGTATATCGAATGCTGTGGTTGTTTTTGTTTTGCATTATTATATGACTGAAATATTTATTTGTCAAGTTCAAGGCCGTTTAATAATGTCTTTGAAATGAAAATATCTGTTTTAATACAAGTTAAAACATAAAAATTTTGTTGGATGTCTGTTCTGTTTTACATTTGATTTGATTGTTTTAAAAATTTGTTTAGTAGAAAATTTAAAATATATTTTAATTTTTTTTCCTTGTACTGGTTCTCACTTCAATGAACCAGGAAATGTCTTCAAGTTTCCGAACTAGGAGATCACTACTCAGTAGTCACTGCCCCAGGTTACTTTAGTGCGTGTTGACATTTTTATTTAAAAAATTCTCAAATTATTTATCTTTAGTAATTTTAGATTCTAAAACGATAATCCGATCATATTTTTAATCTCTTTCTTGTGCTAGATAGTTCAAAGAAATCATATGACACAGCTATTGTTTCGAGAATAATACTGTGACAGTGAATGGTATGAGAATAAAGAAGAAACCAGTTGGATAGAAGATGATAGTGTATGACATTGAAAAATAATCAAATATCTCAATATGATTATTTATAGCATTATAAACGTGAATTTATTACATTTTAATACTAAATTAAATTAAATATATTTTTAAATCCATTTGGTATGCTTAATTATAGTATAAGCTAATATGATTTGTTATAGTCTTATCAATTGTTTAGTGTGTTAACATTGTATTGTATAGATATATCCATCAAAAATCTATCTTATACATTAAAATGATGGATAACTAAATACTAAATCAGGTCTAGGGATGTGGGATAAGGCTTCATTGAATTTTTATGTATAAGATTTTGTGAACAATTTCTAATTCTGGCCCATTTCAATCTTCTCTCTCACTCCTATCTCTTCGGCTTCTCTCCTCCATTGTAAGGTTACTATTTTTTTTTTCATCTCTATTCCTCTTTTTTGTTAGTACTGTATCTCCGTCTCTATCGATTCACTACTTCCTTGTTTTTTTCTCATTTTGTATTCTTTTTATTAACGTGATATAACTTTTTAATATGAAATTGTTCTCCAATTTTTTTCTTGTAAAATATACGAAATAATAACAACATTGAAAGAAAAGTTTATTAATTATTCTGGTCCTCTAGTTTTTTTTATAACATTTGGAAAATGGATTTTTTTTACATATCAAATTAAACAAGAAGCGTTTTACGACACTTTTATATAAAATAAAATAATATGAAATAAATACATTTTATTTTTAGGAATTTAATTTCCATAAAAATTAATATAATATAATAAATTGAAATAAAAATAATGTTTTAAGTAAGGTATTCTTTGTTAAAAAAAATTAAATTTATATTATCAAGTGTTATGAAAGGCTTCTCTAAATATAGAATTATATCATTTATACAATACGATACCGAAATTGTATTGTATTAATTTTTTTATCAGATTTTAAACTATTACTCTATTAGACCTTATACTATTAAGTCTTATCCTATACAATATAATGTACCAAACGAACCTTTAGTATCCACATCAGTTCACCATGCGCCCTTGAAGACTTGCAATCCGCTCTAGATACTAATGAACAGAAAAATTTTTTATGCAAATCGCTTCACATCTATCATATTAATGAGATGCCAAGATCATAATAGCGTGGTTTAATGAGAAACCCAACAGGGTCTCGACGAAGAGAATTTGTTTACAATATATCATCCCACAAATCGCGGCGTCACATTTGTCCCTCTAATATGGACTCATAAAAAAATATATAACTTTACACCTAACTTTTACCCACGGTAGGAGTAATTTACGCCTAACTTTACACCTATTTCTTTTTAGGATGAATAGTTCATGGAAATAAGAAATTTTTTATTTTAGAAGTCAAACTTTACCCACCTAACCAAACATTCCACCTTTGGGACTTTTTTCAACTTATACTTGTCAAAAAAAAAATTGTTAAGAGAAAAAGGTTCTCTATACACAAAAAACAACAAAAAATAACTTGAAACAAAACAAAAAATCTAGAGTAACATACAATGAACTCATGTTCTATTCTCTGTGTTGTAGTCAATTTCATCGGCAACCCAACTGCTCCCCTCAGCCAGGCCAAAGTGTTTTTTAAGGGGACCAATTAGCAAAATAATGATTAACTAGTTTCTCGCATAATTCACCAATTGATGACTTTTAATCTCTGTCATCATTAAACAAATGTTAAATCTTATGGTCTCGTTTTATTTTTATTGAATTGGTACAGGGTTGAATATTAGATAAAACCTTCTGTTAAACAAAATTTTCTAATGAATTGTAGCCAACATTCTACCACAGGAAACACAAATAAGAGTATTAAATAAAATCAATCTATTAAGAAACTGCAATTGATAAAACATTTAACTTGGAAACAGCATTGCAGCTGCCAAAAGAAGCAGCCCCCGGATCAGAACTCTGGCCAGAAAAAAGTTAAGCAGGATTCTATCATTATGTAACGGGCTTTCTCACACTGAAGGTCTCTGACATGCAGAAAACAGTTGCCAGCTTATAAATGCCATTACCAAGGATGTGAAGAGCTCAAAACCTACCACTTTGGGAAAGTGCCACCCCAATCCCCGCCTCAGATAGCTGCAGAAGACACAGTTTAGCAAACACTACACTACAGCAAATGGCACATAAAAAGTCCATGTTATAATTGACTAGATAATTACTACCATCAAACCAAGCAACATATATGATACTTGTATCCAAAACCACACGATGGGTCGTCTTATCCAAATGGACCATTTATACAGGGAAATTAGAAGGTAATGTATGATAACAACAGTACGTGGAGAAATAAAGAGATGCTTGTGTTTTCAATGAAAGATTTAAATGATTGGTCCTTGATTCAAAACCTTGATTTTGCAGAGCACACAATCACAGTAAAAATTAAATTATGACATTTGCATTCACACATCAACATCATAACAATAATTGTAATAAGTCAGTAAAGACCTTGTGATAGATGGCATGGTTGCTACAATCCCAGCACATAAGTATATAATAGGAATCAGGGTCTTGGGTTTATTTTTTCGGAGCCACATCAAAGATCCCAGTGCAGCGAGGGATATGCTCAACACCTGTACAGATACAAGTGCAGAAACCATTTAAATTATAGATTATACATATACTACAAACTGCAAACAAATTGAGAAGTGCGTTCACCTATAGCATATTACAACGTCAACAAATTGTTTTATCATTCTAATTTCTAAGTAAGGTAGAATTATGAGAAATTCCAAACTCTAGGAGAATATTACTGACCAAATTCTTTAGTTTGACCCAAGGACTATGTGACTTGGCAGCCACAAAGCATGAACTTTAATCATAGAAAGAATAAGAAAAAGAATTCTAAGATTACAGAAAGTACCAAATTAGGCATTAGCCTCGAGGCCCTGCAAAATGTAATCCCAAGTAAATTCTAATCCTCTAGCACCCACCCAAAGTGGAGCCAATCTATGCAGTACAGAATCAGCAAATGCCCAGCCTGCCACAAGAAAAGTGCCACCAACAGACAAAGATCAGAGACGCAGAGTAACACAAGAAACACCAGACGATAATCTAGGAAGGAAAACATCACTTCCAAGATACATGTGAATATAAACCTTATTTTCATCTAAAGTGATACAGCCTGTCATACATACCAAGTCCAACTGCTTGAAATTTATGATTTTGAGAGATGTTCCTGTGAGTCAACTGGGTCAAGGCAAAATAAAGCCCAGCAACATCTATAAAACCTATTAATGCCTTCAAAAATTCCTGAAGAATAAAGCCATTTGTTATCATTCAAGATAGTAAGTTTAATAACAAATAACAATGATTTTATCTAGACATGGATATTCAAGGACTTCAGATGATAGCTTCAAAGCCATCTATTGTTATTTGTCTTTGTATTTTGTTATCTGATAGGAACTTGGATTTCTCTAAAAAAAAACAGAGAGATTAGCTCCCTAGTCCCTACAGCGGAGAATATCTCTATAATTCCCCAACACAGAAGCAAAACAACAGAAAATAAGAGTATCACAAACCAACTGTCCCAAAAGCTTTTAGGTGAAGATCCACGAATGATGTTATATTATATTTTTAATATGCCCAATCACACAAGAACCCTTTGGACTTGAAGCATAGATAATACATAGGCTCACCTATCTTATGTTGAAATTTAACTTACTAAAATAATGGCGGAGGCAAAAATCGAACTTTGAACCACTTGGTCATATAAACTTTGATTCCATGTGTTAAATTAGCTATCCCAAAAGCTTAAATTTTTAGGTGAAGACATGTGAATGATTTTATGTTAGAGGAGTGCTACCAACACACTTTCTAACACACTCTTTCTAACACACTCCATGTGATTGGTTAAAATTCACATGTGTCCCACCAAATTATGTGGGTCCCACTCCCAATGTGGTGGGACCCAAGCGACTTTTGACCAATCACATGGAATGTGTTGGAAAGAGTGTGCTAAAGAGTGTGTTGCTAGCACTTTTCTTTATGTTATATCTTTTACAAAGAGAAAAGAAGGCAATGGTAGAGACAATGTAGACTCTTCAAGGGGTCTGCTTCCTCACTGCCCAAAGGCCCCAATTCCTTAATGACTGTTTATACCCCCTCTCTCCCCCCTCCCTGCTTTAAATCATTATCTCTAACAGAACAGAATATTTGCCTTCCTCACTCCTCCATCCCCTGCTGCCATGTCTCTAGGCAGTTACAAGCAAATCACCCATGCATATTCTCTTCTACCTCACCTCTTCAACCCACTGCCTCCCCTTTTATTATCCTCACATAGACTCTAGGAATTGGAAGGTATCTATCATTTTCACAGCCTCAATCTTAGAGGACATTTGGTATGCAAAATGATCATTCTATTCCTGTCCCTATTATCCAGGAATGAGGACTCCTTAGTTTGGTAGGAAAAAATTACATGAAATTGTCATTTCTTTGTGGACCTTCATGGACAAGAATCCCATTCTCTCTAGGCTTGAAGAAATCAGAGCTTGTTTGTTACCTTAATTATATTCACTAGTTATAATTGTGATTTGTGGTTCCATTTTATGCTGATTTCATGTGTCAAATAAAAAATGGAATGGAGTAATAAACAACTGAATTCTTGAGCAAACCATATACAAGAAAGGCTGAAAGGGGAATGCTCATTTCTTTCCATTCACATTCCAATTCTCATTTTGATTTTGGAACAATTCACTGAGTAACACATTGACTTATTTCTTCTGATAAATTAATTGAATACTGAAATGACCAGTCAACTTCTCATTTTTGCATACCATTCTCTCTCTTTCTATTATATGCAACTGTACCCAGTACACTCCAGGTACACATATGTTCACAGTTCAACACATGGAATACAAAACTAAGCATTTACTCTATCTCAATGGAGAGCACAAGACAGTGCATTGAGGGAAAGAGAGCCAGCAATCAAAAAACAGAGAAATAGAAGACAAAATGTAAAGAGAGATACTAATAGATGGATTATTTATCTAATTTTACAGAAACAGAGCTCACTTCTTAAAATTAGACTGCTCTTCTATCAAGTAATAGGCAATTCCCAATGGCTCACATGAGATCAATTTCACTATTCCCATACTGTATAATTTAAGGCAAAACCATGAATGGAGCAATAGTTTACGCAAAAAAAAAAAAAAAAAAAAAAAAAAAAAAAAAAAAAAATCCTACTATCTAGTAATTTGCAATAGCTTTCAGCTATAGCATAAAAGCTTTTGCTGTGAATAAGTTGTCTTCATTTATAGTTATGGCTTAAAAAGTATTTCTAGAATTATTAATTAGCATCCCTATATGTACAGATTATATATATAAGGAGTATATCTAGTGAGCACAGTTATTTATTATGAGAAATGAGAACAATTAATTTGAGCCATTGGATACAATTTAATGAATCGGAATAATTTTTTTAATTAAAAGCAAATGCGCGACCTATCTCTCCCTTTATCTCACCCCCCCCCCCCCCCCTCTCCACGTTTCACTCCCTCCCACCAACCACTGACCCCTCCCTCAATTGACAGGCAGAACTCGGCACATGAAGAAACTCCAAAACAATGAACCTATTTCTACTTCAATTAAACACTTAAATTCCTGGGCACCCAAACCAACGAATCCGTACGGTTATTATTTTCTACTTTCTTGTTTCTACACTTATCACTAATCAACTTTTTTTTCTGAAAAATCATTGACAAGTTGTTCAACAATGGTTTCAATCTTGTTGCCTTTGAAATCTCATCTTGATAATGGTTTCAAAACTCATTTTTACTTGTTGATTTTGACTCTTCTTAATTCTCATCTTCATTCTGGGTTTGGACCTTTTGTATTCAATCCTCATGAAATGGATGTGACCGGTAAGGAGAAGGTCACATCATATGCACATGTGGAGAGTGTTATAGTTGCAGGTGGAGCATGGAGGAATCAGTGGCAGAAGAAGAATGGGATGTTCTGCCTCTGGAATGAACAAGAAAAGGGCGTACAATGACCCCGTTAAGATTAAAAAGGTGATTTTAATTTTAGGGTATGTTTGTGAGTTGAATTTTGGAGGGAGGAAGGGGAGGGTTTATTAGAAGCCCTTCCCCCCTTGATGTTTGGGAGTTTGATTCGCACAAATACATTTTTACAAAGTCTTCCCCTCCTCTACTCCCCTCCATTTCCCTTCCAATCCTTTCCTTTCCCTCCTCTCAAATCACAAACACACCCTTAGTGAAATGAAAAGGTCACGTAACTGATTATTAGTGCGTGTTTGGTTTAGCGTTGAAACTGGCTAAACTCAACTATTTCTAAACCAAACACGCACTAAGAAAACTAATTCGATTCATTAAATTGTATCTAATGGCTAATATTAGATGTTCTCATTTCTAATAATAACTAACCGTTCTCACTAGATATGCCCTATATATATAAATGCAAACATATTCATAAAGCAACTCAGAGACATACCTGATATGGATCAAAGCTATCACTCTCTGATACCTTTAGAAAAGTAGCCAGGCAAATGAGCTGCCAAAGTATGCAGACAGAAAGAAAAAAAGACCTAGACTGTTATCTTACTCTGTGCAATTATTAGCTCAAGATGCAAAAATAGTTGACAATTCAGTGTATTCACTAACCTTCACTAATGCTGTTGCGAGATAAACAACAGCAGCTTTTATAGAAGTGCCGAGTGTATCATACTCAGATCTGCATATTAACACTTATTACTTCACTAACAAATGAGACCATTGACAAAAGCTAATCTTTCCATCATCCAAGAAAAAAGGGGGAAATTTCCAAATTTCATCACATCAGATATGAATAAAGTTCATCCATACATTGAACCGGCTTCGTCATATGTTATCGATTACAGCTATACATTAAACGGATATTACAAAAGCAATTTTTGGACATTTTAGTCAATCCCAGCCATATGCATAAAAAAAAAAGGTATGAAGCAATTGAACTGAAGCCGGCAAAATTGTGGGGGAATAGAATTGGTATTTGAAGGGTTAACTGTTTAAGCAATTGAAGCCGAAATTAATGTAAAAGAGAGAGAGAAAGCGAAGAAAAAAAATAGATCTGATTTTAGAGTTGAGAAGGAGGAAGATAAAGGGACTTACAAGGGGTGTGGCGGAATAGTAAGACGGCGTGAGGGCCGAAGGTGAGAATCGCACAGTTAAAGAAGTGGAATACCGTCATCTTTCTCTCTCAGATTCAAATGCCAAGACAACACTCTGCACTCGCCCACTTCGACTTCACCTTCAGATTCTAACCTCAAACTCAATTCACTCTCATATGAATTATGACGTAATATTTGCTTCTACTCCTTTTCGTAATCAAAATGTTTAATCTTTTCTTATTTGGAACATATTAAGGACAGAAACCTGTTTAACCTTTTTTATTGGTCAAGCAGTTAACTTCAAAATATCATTGGTATCTATCTATCTAAAAAATTTTGGATTTGATTTATTTTTTTTCCTCTTGGGGGTATTTATTTGAACATTTTTATGTTATTTTTGAAAAAAACAAAAATCCTTTTTCGTAGAGAGGCTTGCTTTTTTTTTTGGTTACAGAGAAGGCTTGCTTTTATAAAGGGCTCGACGCGATGGGCCGGTCGAAGCACAACTGTTACAGTTGATCAAATGATTTAAGTAGTGGGCTAAAATGAACAACAAAAAACCTGCAAAGTCTATGGCCCAAATCATCAACAAGACCAGTTTGGATACAACTTGTGCAGAAGAACTTCTAGATGATAAAAATAGAATGAATCAAATAAATAAGATGAATTTAACTTCTCCATAAGTTGAAATTAGCCACTTATGAAAAAATTAAATGGGAGAGCTTACGAAGAAAGTGAACTACAAAGACTAATTTTTACTTATGGAGAAGTTAAATTCATTTAAACTCTTTGATTTATTTATTTTTTCCTTTTTTTTTGTCAAAATTCTTTTTTTCTCTAGAAGTTCTTCTCCATAAGTTGTATCCAAATTGAACTATGAAAAATGAATCGAAGTCCACTATCCACTACAAGTTTTCTAGTGTCTGATAAAAATAAAATGGATTTCTAATAGTTAAGATCAACCGTGTGGGGACTTAAATATGCTCTTTTGTCCTTGTCTGGTTTTTTTTTTTAACCAAAGGTATCCCACAGTCGATAGCTAGAGACTAATCTCTTCGAGGCGTAAGAACACCAAAGTGGGTTTGTCTCTCCCAACAAAGTTTTTCCATACACACCGCCAGGGATGGAACTACTGTCAAAATACTTAAAGGACCAGCTAATTGTGTCAGGCTTTGTTGGTTCATTGTCTCGTTTTCTGCTTCTTCATTAAATAGTGATGATTTAGAGAAAAATAAAGTAAATATTTTCTCATATTTAATTTTATTAATGTTATTTTCGATTGAAAGAAAATAATTTATCTAATAAACTTGTTATTCAATATTTAAATGTTATATTATGTATTATATTTAATAATTTTATTATGTATATTTTAATTTAATTAAATAGTTCATTTTGTAATAATTTGTTATTAGATATTAGATGATTTTTAAATAATTTTTAAATTGAGTTATATTTATATTTTCAATCAATGTTATTTTATCGAATTTATATAATTAACTAAGCATGGATGATTGGGGTAAGTATGGTATATAGATAGTTGATAATAAAAAATGAGATTAGATATAAATATTTTTTTAGTATATGGCTATGGAGACATGTAATGTGAAACTTTACTCAAATGCTACCCATCATCATCCTTGTTTGTTTGCGCAAAAAATTTTTTAAAAAAAAAACTCTCACTACTCGTTAGCTATTAATTCAGGATATTTTCTTTCCCTAAATGGGTCTTTTATTTGAGAAGATTTTTTTTTAAGATACTCCCTCCGTCACTTATTATAAGACTCTCTCAACCGCTAAAAGTTGGTTAATGTATTGTTTTTTTAAAAAAATTATAGCATTTCCAAATATGTCTCTATTTAAAAGTCACTATATTTAGAGACATTAATTGTCATATAGTGGAAGACTCCAAAAGTCACTTTCCAATGGTGTAGTTAAACATGTTGGTAAACTTCATTAATTATTCACATTCATCAATATATGGGGAATTAAAAAGAGTTGAATATTAATGAAGGGCAAATATGAAAAAAAAATAATTAATTTGTCTAAAAATCTACAAAGGGTCTTATATTAAGGGACACTCAATTCTTCTAGAAGGGGTCTTTATAATTAGGGACGGAGGGGAGGGAGTAATTCTTAAAAGATTTAATAGATTTATTCTTAAAGTATTTTCATAAACTTTAGATATCTTTGAATAAAATCTAAAATGATTTTCGTGAACATTTATTTTTTTATCTTACAATGTTTCCTCGCGCATTTTGACACTGAAACTAATTATTGTTTGAATAAAGAGTGAAAATTTTTAAATCTAACACCTCGTTTGGGGTGATTGAAAGTGAAATCCAAATCTTAATCTTACTTCTTGTTTGATGCCAGTTTATGCCACTCAAGCTTCTTCGGTGATCGATGAGAGCTTAGAAGTCGCAAGTACCTTAGTTGTCGCTGTCGTCATCATGATCGACGTTTCATACGAATCCACCACCCTCGATTCACACACTGTCGTGGTCTTGGAACTCAATGACGGCCCGATTCAACCCTTATATTCTTGATCTTCGAGAAGTGCGTGAAATTCCAAATCTTATTCGACATCAATTCCGGCCTTTCATGTTGTCTTTGTGAAGAAGTGTCGAAACTATTCTTCGCTCTCCCTAAAACCCTCTGCGCATTTAAAGAAAATAGGTTATGTTGTCATTGTTGTTGTCACTACTACTAGACGAGAAGATTTTGAAAACGATGGTGAAAAAGGGACTAATGGGTGAGTAAGGGAAATGAGGTATTTTGACAAAAGAGAGAAGAAATGATGGAAATGAGGGGTTTGTAAATTAAACGAGAAACCATGATGATAAATATGGTGATTATGATCCATGCTCTTGCGAGGCATCAGTAACATCCAAATGCAAATAACAATAGGAGAATAAAAATGCAACATCAGTTGTGCCTGTTACAGCAAGTTGCAGAAGAATGACGTGATACAACTTGTAGTTTGTTTCTGTTGCATCACTTTAAAGCCACCATGTATCCCTACCTCTAGTACATGCTCCTTCTTGTTTTTTGGATAGCGAAATAAATTGACTTGGAGTTTATAAGTGTTAATCTGATCCATATCTGCTTTAGCCGCTCCTCCAAACTACCTGGATTATCATTGATCTACTTGAATCTGACGAATCCAAATCTATTTCCTTTCTTATCAATACTTTTAGGAATATATATATCTACTACCTTTCCTCCCCATTTTGAAAAAAACTTTCTACATATATTCAGTGCCATAAGCATTAGCAAAATTGGCTAAGAAATACACAATGCAATAGTCATACCGTGCATCAATATGTTTCCTTTGTCGATTCCACTCACTCCTACTACTCCCATTATCCCCTTAAGGTAGGCATGGAAAAATCCCCAAAACCAAGGGGGACCCGCCCGAACCAGCGGGGAAAGCCCGCTTTGACTAAGTTTGGGTTTCAGGGAATCCTCACTTTTAAAAGTTAGGGCGGGGGCAGGGATGAGAAAGTTGATATCCGCCCCCAACCTACCCGAACCCTCCGTTCCTAGCCTGTATTTCACCACCAACCTCAATCGCCATTCCACCGCAAGCTTTGCAGCAACAACCAGCCCCAGTTCGAGGTGTTCGACCCATCCGCAGAAACAACAACTCCAATTCTCCGGTCCATCGCCACCCGCTTATCCCGCACGACGCGTCGCTTCTATTCACCATGGTCGTGCCGCTCAACTGCGCAGTCATTAAGGGTGCTATCTGAAGAGGGGTAATATTCTTTTTCTTCCTTTTAATTTTTTCTTTCCAAGGTTTGGATGATCTATAATGTATTATTCCTTTTAATTTGTTCCATTTCTCTTTTGGGGGTTAAGTAATAAATTAGAAGCATTGTTGGAGAACTCATAGTATTAAATTTTTCTGTCACTGTTAATTTGTTTTTTGTTTATGAAATGTTTGCCCATTTTGGCCTGTTGAATGATTCCTCTGCATATTTCTGGCTAAGATATTGGTACCTGAAAGGTTTAAAGAACGTGCCTGTTGGACAACCAATTGCTAAGATATTGAAATCTAAAGGTTCAAAGGTTAATGACTATTTGTATATTTGTAAAATAATGAGTATTTGTTGTGGGCCTCTGCTGTGGATGATTTTGTTGTGGTTTTTGTTATATCCAAATTAGAGTATTGTAAAAAATGATCTGTTGAATTTATGGACCTTTCATATTTCAGTGTTGTTTGTTATATTGCTAAAAATTAGTTTAAAAATATGCGAGGTGGGGGCATAATAAAAGGCTAGTTTTTAACAAGTGAGGGCGGGTCAAGGATGAGAGTTAATTTTTAAAAACCCGCAAGGGCGGAGCGGGGGGCAGTTATAGTGAGTCGGGGGCGGGGGTAGGGGAGGCAAATCCGCCCCCACCCACCCTAGTTCCATGCTTACCTGAAGGTTGATTGTCCTCTTGAATCTTATTCAAGTCCCGATTGCATATCTTCCTTGTCTTGATCTCACCAAGGGTCCTCTCTCTTCCACTCATTTTGACTCTTTTTAGTTAATTAAATACTCCCTCTGGTCTATTTATAGACAACGTTTGAAGTTTTTCCATGGTACTATTTAAAGACAAAACATTATTATTTTTTCTCATTTTTGTCCTTGTTAACCATTAAGGCTCTGTTTGCGAGTCCATATGCCATGGGAAAGTATGGGTTGGGTAAAACACCTTCCCTTGTTTGTGAGTTCAAAATTTTGAGGGGAAAGTTTTTGGAGATATTTAAAACCCTCCAAAACCCACGCACAGCTCCGTTTTTAAGTCCCCCCCAAATTGGGGTGTTTTAAGGGAGAATGATTTGAAATGTCAGTTTTTCCCTTATGTAATTTAAAAAATTACTTCCTGTCCTCTGAATGTGAACCCTCCCTCTCTCGATCAGGCTCATTTCTCGCTCTCTCTCGTTCAGCTTCATCTCTCTCTCGATCAGACATGGGAATTATTGAACCCTAAACCCTAATCTCTCGATCAATCTCTCTCAAGTCCTAGTTCTTCCTTCTATTCTCACCGATCCGTAGTTCCTCTAAATCTCTTGATCAATCTCTTTCGATTTGGTTCGTTCTGGATTTTACTCCCCTTGATTTGTTTCTGTCCATGACTGTTTCTAATCAATGGCTTGTTTTCTCTTTTTTGTTGCAGGTTCTTTGTTCAGTTCCTCTAAATTCATTGGATATTTGAATCATATCAGTTGAGAAGGCTGGTTCTCAGTTCTGGGTTTCACAAAAGTGCTAAGGTATGTTTCTTCACTTTCAAATTGATAGGATGACCGATTTTGATTGTAAATATGTGTTTGTTTGTTTAGGTAGATACAGTGATTTGAAATCACATTTGGAACTGTGAATGCAACTTTCAGCTGTAGCATATAATCTGTGATTGTAAACTTGGAATAATCTGTAGCATATAATCGTGATTGCAACTTTCAGCTCTCTTTCATTCTTTTTTTGGCATGTAGCATATTATAATTAATTTTAATTGACATCAATTTTGTATCTGAGCATGGGGGTTGGATTTTACTATTACATACATAATAGAGACTGAGTGGATTAAAAGAATCATTGACTTGGACAACCTTATGATACTCTTCTCCAAAACTGAATTCTCCAACAGACCATCTTTGGCATAAATGCACCAATAGACAGGCCCTACTGATGGTTTTCCATCAGTTGCCAGGCTTTCCCTCCTCAACCTTCACAGTGTTAAACTTCTGGCATTGTGAACTGAAACTGGAATTGAATGTGCAGTGTGTGTTTCAGAACTATTTCTTGCAGGGGATGGTGATGATCCTACTCAGAAGTAGGGTTATATCTGTAGCTTGTAATAAAGGCAAACGGTGTAGATAGATATACCGAGTTTCAAAGGAGAAAAGTGCATTGAGCCCGTGGGGGTTATATCTGTAGCTTGTAGGTTGTGCCAAGGTCAATGCCTATGGCTTTGCCTTTCCTGGTTGCTACTATGGCAAAGGCTAATTAACCAACAAAGTTGAGGAAACCAGCAGCTATAAAATTTAAGCTATTCTTGGACATAACCAGATTTCTTCTGACAGCAACTCTTTCAGTGAGGTTTTAAAAATATATATATTAGAACCCGCACTCTTCGGAACAGAACTCCAAAAACAAGTTTTAGTGCTATTCCTTTCCTAATCCAGTTGATCTTTTTATGCACAAATGAAACTTGTGGCGTATCATTTGTATTTGTACAATCTAAATCATGTCGTCCTCTGAAGGTCACATAACAGTTTTGGTTATCATAACCATACTCATGATACTAATTAAGCAGAAGAAAGCATGAGAGAGCACATGTAATGGTTTCTCATGTCGTCCTTTATTAGGTGCTAGTCAAGCTTAGCTGTTTGGTCTACAGATTCTATTTATGTCACCAATTAAACAGAAGAAAGCATGAGAGAGCACAATTAGTTAAGCTTTTATACTTATTAATTGTAGAGCTGCTGCATTATTGTTTCCATCTGCAATATACCTGTCACAACCACCGGATTTTAGCTCTAGAATAGTCAAGCCTGAAACTAATCCTCATTATTGATCAACCAATTATTTGCACATCTCTTTGGCATCATTCTTAGTTATTTGAACTGAATTTTACAAATTTGAAAGTGTTTACAAACAGAATAAGTAAAAGTTAGGAGGGTAACAGTTAGGTTGGCTCTGATTCAGGTTTAACATAAACTCAAATTTTTAAATAATGACATAAGTCTGATATGCAGTTCAATGATTTTACCTTTCCTTTCTCTTTTACTGTTGTAGATACTAAATAACCTATTGATTTATATCTATAATTAAGCTTTCAGAGTGGAATATATTTATACTAACATTAAATATTCAGGTTTTAAACCAAATTCATTTGTATTAAACTATCATTATCACACCGAAAGATAGGATACTTTTTTTTTAGCTTTGAGAAACATGGTATAATTTAAGTCCAAGTGAAATGTGAGTGAAAAAGTCTTAGACTAAAAAATTTGAATGACTATATAAACTGAAATGACTCATAATTAAATTTAATGGTTTAAGATTTATATTTAATGTCCATTACTTTTCCAAGATATATATTTTTCTTTTAGCTTTTGTAGTGCAGCACTTAAAATCTAACATTAGCCTTTAGTAAACAAGAATATTGCTATGCACGGTTTATAATTAAATGCCAAACGGTGACACATGTGGGCAATGGGCAAGACATGTTAGGACTGTAATGGGCAGCACATGTTGAATAGTAGTGCTGATAATGGCCTCATGGGTTTCATTCTTTAAAGTTTATTGTATACTGACCTCTGATTTTTACTGAACTTTTGTATACATACTCTTTTTTCTGCTAACTTCGATTAGATCGCTATGCACTCCGATCCAAAATTTTATGCATGCTGTCAATTTCTATTTGCTTTCAAGATATTATGTTTCCTGTTAATGTTATTTGTTGTCAAGAATGCTATTAAATAGTTTTGGACCCTAGGATCCTAGGGAAATGAGATTAAAGAGATAAAATAGGAATCTATTGTTGCATGTGACTATGACTATTAGCTATCTTTATCTTTGAACTTGCTGCATGTTATTGAAATCTTGTATTAATTTGTCAATATATGATCTTTATAGATGGATGATGAGAGAATTCTTGCATTGCATAAAAGAATAGAAAGACTTCAACAGGGTGGCTATTGTATACATTGTATGTCTTGTAGTTTATTACTATATACTAAAATTCGTAGTCAAAGTAGTGTAGTTGATCGTACTTTGACCTTAGAGAAGGAGAGGACTCGAGAAAAGATAATGAAAAAAATTGCTACAAGTGAAGGTCGTAAGATTATAAGAATGAGCCTTAAAGCCTTTATAGACTTATGTGTTATGTTACAACGAGATGGCGGTCTCCAACCAACACAACGCGTAACTGTAGAAGAACAAGTTGCCAAATCACTCTACATTCTAACGCATAATGTTAGAAATCGAGAGATTCAATTTTGGTTTCAACGCTCTGGTGAGGCTACTAGTCGTCATTTTCATCGCGTCCTTCGATCAATTATTGAGTTAGAAGAGAAATATCTCAAGCAACCAGATGGCTCACATATTCCTATAGAAATTCTAGGAAGCAGTCGGTTTTTTCCCCTTTTTCAAGGTAAAATATTTTTATATTAAATTTTAGAAATATATACGATAAAAATATATTGATATAAAATGACAATGTTAGGATTGTGTTGGGGCTATTGACTGCACTCATGTTCGTGTGAAAGTGCCCCTTGACTGAAGCTCCAAAATATCGTGGTAGGAAAGATTTTCCAACACAAAATGTATTGGGTGCATGCTCATTTGACCTCAGATTTACTTATGTTTTGTCTGGATGGGAGGGCACTGCATCTGATTCAAGAATTTTAAAAGATGCATTACATAGAACACTTGGTCTTAAAATTCCAAGAGGTAATTAAAATATATTTTTCTTTTTCTTTCTTGTCTTATATAGATATCTTAGTAATAATTAATTTTTTCATAGGTAAATATTATGTTCTTGATGCTGGATTCATGTTGAGAAAGGGACTAATTACACCATATAGATCAACACGTTATCATCTGAAAGAATTCTCCCCAAGAAATCCACCTCGAACACCTCAAGAATTATTCAATCATCGACATTCATCCTTGCGAAATGTTGTTGAAAGGGCTTTTGGGATTTTGAAGAAAAGGTTTCCTATGATTGCAAGTGGCACTAAACCAACTTATGGAATCAAGACTCAAAATAGGATTATTATAGCATGGTGCATTTTGCATAATTATTTGATGGCAGTAGATCCTGATGAAGAGTTGATTGCCGAGGTGGATGAAGAAATTGGCAATCAGAATGCACCTCAGAATAATCATGGCTTAGGAGATGACGAGGAAGAAGAACATACCCATTTAGGAGAGAATTTGAGAAATTCTATAGCTGATGCTATGTGGAGAGATTACACATCTTGATATTTTGTTTTCTTATGCTTGTATTGAACATGTATCTCATGACTTGATGTATTTTGTTTAATTGATATAGACATATTTTGTGGGCTTGATTACATATCTTTATTTTTTTGTTTTCTCATGCTTAAGTTGAACATTATCTCATGACTTGATGCATATATTATATTTTTAAATTGAACTAAGATCTTATCTAGGGAATTATGTCTACATCTGAGAGAGAGACATGGACTCAAGAAATGGATGATGCTCTTGTTGATGCCTTTTTGCATCAACTAAATGAAGGAAATAAAGTGAATGAGACATTTTTCCTCAAAAGCATATGTGAGCATAATTAAGGAGCTACAACAAAAATTTCAGAGACCGCTTCACAAGGACAAGGTGCAAAATCGTTGGAAGGCACTAAAAACGTTTTTTAACAAATGTTACGATGTATTCAAAAACTTGAGTGGATTTGCATGGGATGCAAGTACACATCGTTGGTTTGCTGAACCTGAAGTTTGGCAAAAATTAATTGAGGTATGTTATCCAATTTCTTGATTTATCTCTATACATATTTGTTCTTTAACTATTTTTTTGAATTATCTTTAATAACATAAACATTAATAGGCTAAACCTGAAGCTGAAGAGTGGATGAGAAAGCCCATTCGCAACTATGACAAGATGGTGACTCTTTGTTCCGAAGATAGAGCAACAGGATAACTTTCTGAGGATGCAGGTGATGTCAAAGCAAGAAGCCAATTAATGTTGAATCAGAATCTCTGGATACCAATGGGGTGACTTTAGAGAGTTTGGAAGAGACAAACAATGAGCAAGATGTGACATCTCCTCAAGTGCAAATTATTGAAGAAGAGCCTAAAGCTAAAAGATCTAGGAAGTCAAAGCTTGAAAATGAAGCTGAAGGGTTAAAGGAGGCACTCATACATATTGCTGAAGCTTTCACAGACAGTACTACAGCTCTTAGAGAAAGTACTGCAGCTTATGAAAGAGTTAATAAAAAACTTCCAATTCTGAAGCTGAACTTTGGAAGTTGTTAGAGGAATTGAGGATAGAAAGTCATTCACAATATCGTGCATATCTATATCTTGTTAATAATCCTGACATGATTAGAACATTACTTGGGTGCCCAAAGGATAAGCAAAGGGAATTACTACTTGAAATGGTGTTTGGGTCAGTTGGTTCATCTAGGTAATCTTTTTTTATCTGCTCTTTGATTTGTTTGCATGTTGTTTTACTATTTTTTCAATGTTATTTACTTCTCATTTCTTTTGTAGGGGGCACTTTTAACTCACTTCCAATATATTTCAACAAAGAAGGAAAGGTATTGTTCCTATTGTTTATCTCAACTGTCTGCCTCATTTTTGCTGTGATATAAGTTTTCATTTGTTCCTACTGTTTGTGGTATTGTTCCTATTGTTCTGGTAGTTGTGGATTTTGAAGGAATAGCTTCCTTGGGAATTCCAAATTGAGGTGCTCATCACCACTACTGCTGTACTGGTGTTGGTGAAAATCAGTATAGATATTATTATTATTAAAATGGTGATGGTAGGGAGGCATAATAGAGGTGATCTGTTGAAAAGACACCATTTCCATGTGTTGAAAAGGAATATTCATAGATATGTTGAAAAGGAATACTAATTAATTTGCTAGATTTGCTATAAAAACAACCAACAATAAAATCTTGACCAATTCAACATGTGCTTAATTTAACTATCCGCAGCTTTTCTTCCCTACTTACAATAAAATCTTATATTCATTGTATTAATTACTTGCTGATGACTAGAAGTACGTATAGTAATGTTATTCTGGTCGCATATTATCCCATATACATGAGTCTTATATTGTATTTATTTTTCTATTGAGTTACCATTAATACTCACTTATTTTATTTGTTTTTATGTTGCAGGTATTAAAGAAAGATTACATGATTTCTTCACAATTCAAATGTTATTTTTGAACATGTTACAATGATAATATTTGTAGAAAAAAACACGTCTTGAATTTTTTTGTAGCTTGTTTCTGTCTAAAAGATCTTGACAATATAAGGAATGCACTTATGTTAAAATGGTCTTTAATTCATGGAGTTTATTTCTGCAATTGGATAATAGTATCTTGTATTTGAACATTTTAAATATATAAGAGTTGTTAATTTGAGTTTTTATCTATGATGTTTATCAATTGAATATAATTTAATTGATATTTGCTACTAATAAAAATATTAAATTTATATTAATATTTATTGTAAGTAACTATAAATTCAAATTCTAGTAATATTTTTTAAATTCATTATAAAATTAAAGGTAAATATTTATAAGTTTTTATCTAGTGATATTTTTTTATCAAGTTAAAATATAAGTTTGTTTGTAATACATATTATATTTTTATAAAAAAATCTATTATTTATTTGATAAAAAATATTTAGTAAATAATATGTATAAAAAATAAAAATTTTAAAAAGGTATTATGGTTTGTTATTTTTTAGTAAATAATAAAATTAAAAAACATTTGAATATTCATAAAAAATATAAAGCTTGCAAATGTAAAAAAAAAAAATTAACGCACCTTCAGTTCGTTATTTTTTGGTAAATAATAATTAAAAAAAACATTTAAATATTCATAAAAATAAAAAAAATGGTAACGTTCAGTTTTGGTCAACATTTGATAATGTTGAAAAAAATTAGCGACAGGGGCCGGTGAGTTTTTTAATTAAAAAAATATTATATTAGTTTTTACTCCCTCCATTCCATTTTGACAGTCGTTTAAGGTTTCTACACACAAATTAAGAATAATAATAAATGACTTAAAAGACATAGTAATCTTACTAAATTACCCTTATTAATTTACTACGCACTTTTTTCATTTTACCTAAATATATTAATGAGTAGTGTGGTGCACAGTTTTTAAGTTTTTTTTCCCCATAAAAGTGGGAGGTAAAAAATGAAAAACTAACATTAATACTCACATAGAAAACTAGAGAACGACTCATATTATGAAAAAAAAAATTATTTTCCTAAAACGACTATCAATATGAAATGGAGGGAGTAGAATTAAAGGGTAAAACTGTCTTTTTTCATGTATATCCTCTATTTCCCTTTCCCTTCCCAAATTATAGCTCCCAAATAAGGGGAGAGTTTATCCTCCATTGCTCCCTCCTTTCCTCCCCTTTCCCTTCCCTCCTAAATCCTTCCTTTCCCTTCTCACTAAACTCGCAAACAAAGCCTAAAGGTTTTAAAGTGACACAATTACCATAATAGTGAAATCTTGTAGAGTAATTTCTTGAAAATCAATGCATTAATTACTTTTTTTAATATGTGTGTTTTTGTCTGAATTATCTTGTAAATAGGAGGAAGTATAAAAAAATGTGTCTTAATCTTTTAAAATAACAAAGTGCATGGGAGATATCTTTGTCTAAGTTGAGTATACAAGAATTTTAAAGAGATATGAAATTTAAATTATACAATATAAAATATACAATAATTCATATAACATACTTTTTTTTCCTATCTCTTTCTACCGCATCACCTATTACATCACACATTTCTTTCTCTATTCTTTCTTTACGTGTTGTATTGTGGTTTGGACAACAAACAATAATACTCAATTTTAAACTGTGTTAATTACGTTTACGTATGCTCTGACTGCTTTGTCATTGATCTCTCATCTCATGTCTACTACTCTATTCGTCCTCTGCAACCAGCGGCTCTCCAGCTGTGTTTTTTCGGCCTTAATTAGAATTGCTGTTAGGTGCAACTGATACGCGAAAATAAATAAAAACAACCCATTGATGAGACTGTAAGTTATATAGCTAGGCTCAGTTATCATCTTTTGAAAATGAAGCCAGTTTTTGACCTTATATAGTTAATTAGTTTTCAGTACTCATTACCGCATTATTATTCCATGAGTAAATTTTGAATGACAAATTGGCATTTTAGTTACCTAAAAGCTGCCAAGCTATTGAAGCTTTTGGTTCAACAAGCAAACAACTCCTGGTCCCTGGCTGGATGCAATACAACAGCATTAATTTACTTTCACCTTATGGTACTTATGATTAATGAAATATAAAATGGTTATTATATATATATATATATATATATATATATCAGCCTATTCTTCTGATTAATACTCTATCCCTATTTTTTATCTTTTGTGTTTTTTATAATAAAATGAATTTATTTTTCAAACTTGTTTTACCTCTATATCATAAAATTTTTGTTAGAAACATAAAAAGTACATTTATCAAAACTTTAAACTTATAAAACATTTATAATATAGTTTTTATAATAAATATTTAAAATAAAAATAACCAGATCAAGAAAGAAATAAAATTAAAAAATTACATTTAATATTATATTAGTATCTAAAAATGACACTTATTTAAAAATTAAATTTAAAACTCTAAACTAACACATAAAAACAAAAGGATAGTAGACAATTACCATTAGGATTAGCATCTATGGTGAATCACTGCTCAAATCTCGAGTTCTACTTATGTTTGGCTACATATAATATAATATATACTCATCAAGAAATTGAACTAGTCTTACTGTCAATATTCAATAATCGATCACTGCAAAGCTCAAGCTTCATACAACTACTTTTGTCGCCAATCTCTTGTTCTTTTGACTAATTTTTAGTACCATTTGGGGTGGATTTAAATTTTTAATTTTTAAAAAAATTTAATCACATTTTTATAATTCGAAACTATAAATTAAAAATTATTTTTTGTAATTTTTTAAAACGTCCATAAAATGATTTTTTTATTTTTTATTTTGAATTATAAAAACTCAAATAAATTTTTAATAATTAAAATTAAAAACCCACCACCACCACCCCAAAGAGAACCTGAGCTACTTTCTCAAGTGATTAATCTATTAGAACCAAATAACGTGTTCAATTGATTTGGACTTTGAAGTAGACCTAGTGTTCATACATTCAATTTCATCAATTTTGAGGAAAAAAATATGATTTAATTTAATTACTTTAGTTCCTCTATTTTATTAATTAATTGATTTGGTTTTCTAATTCAATTTAATATAAGAATTTTAAATTAGATTAATTTTTTGTTTAATTTGTACATGTATAAATCCATTGCAAAATGAATGAACTTAATTGCATATTGATAAGTCCATTGAATTAGAGCCTGTTTGGGTGGGACTTATTTCTAGGTGAAAAAAATAGCATGAATCAAAGCGATCAAATGCATTTAATTTCTCCATAAATTAAAATTAATCTTTATAGATCACCCACTCCAAAAGCTATCACGTACTTCTTTCATTAACATTAATTGGAATAGCTAGCTAGTAGCATACCGCGCATGCCTTGCACGCTGGATATGAATTTAATGGGGATAGTGGTCCGATAGGAGTCAGATTGACCAACTAAAACATTCAAACATAGAGTTAATAGCGAGCTGTAGTAATTAATTTACTTACCTACAATATCTTACGTACTCCACTCTGTTCTTGCTTAAGATGCACTAAAGCTAGCTGCTGCCAATGCTTGCTCCATCATGGTTGTTAAATTTAAGAAATTAAAATCAAATACTACACTTTGTTTTCTAATTAATAATTTTAAATTTAATATATTTATTTTGGATAAGACTCTTTTGAAAAGTCATTTGTAAAGTACACAACAATTACGTATTCATGTTTAATTTAATTTAAAATATATCAAGATATTAAACTATTAAAATTTTAATTTTTAAAATAAATACATTTCTTTACTTATAGACAATCTCAATTTAATTAAGATAATTTTTTCCTTTCAATTTAATTCATTAAATTAAACATATATAGCATGTCCTAATTAATTTAACAAAGTCCATTTCAATATTATATTAAGAAGGTAGAAAAGAACTCTCTTTAATTCATTCTATCTAGTGCCCAACAACAGAAAAACACAACTAATTAATTAATGCATATAAACTAATTCTAATAACAAAATAACTAACTGCATAATTGATATTACTTCTGTTCTGGATAAAAAGCACAAATTAAAGAATGCAATAATCTCTTGTTTTCATGAAATTACATTTTAAATTTTATCTCTCTTATTACTATTAGGTCTCATTATTTTTTAATAGTGGATCATTTATTAACATAAGCGTAAAATTGAGAAAAATGTAATTATTATTGCATTGGGTTTTTAAGTGGACAATTAAATATAAACAATTTTTTCTCTAAAAATGAACAGTTAAATAGGAAGGGATATTATAACATTGAGTTCTAATTCTCCTAACAGAACATCTCATTATTAATTTTATATTGATAAAAACTACCACTTTCTCCCTCAATTAGGGGCAATTGAGATCAAGGGGACCACTTTTATAATTTTTCTCAATTAATCATCCCACCGTAAATATAATTTTTTTATTAATATATAATTATATATATTATAATACAATACAATACAAAAACTAAACCAAATATAAAATATTGAATTAAGATAAATACCTATAGGGTAAATAATTTAAAAAAATTTTAATTTTTTTGTGGTTTTTTTGTCGAATTATTTTTTTAGTTTAAACATGGCAGAGATTTTTTCCATCCACATGACTCAAACCCGAGACCCTGCTTAAGGAGAAACAAACATGTACCACTTGTACCAACCCCGTTGGTTTTTGTTATTTGGTTAATTATTTTAATTCTTATTCTCTTTTTACGTATTATTTTAATTATTTCCATATTCATTTAAATTTTAATAAAATATTTTATCATTGAGAATTTAATAAAAAACTAAAAAATTATAAAAAATTAGAAATTATAATTACCTATCATTATATTTTTATCCAAAAAATAGAATTTATAAAATAAAACTTATTTAAATATATTTTTTTATATCATTTTACATTAACCAACTATTTATAATAAAATATTATTAATTTAATAAACTTTATCAGTTAATTTTATTAAATATAATTTATATCTCTTTTTAACCGAGCTTGTACTATATAATTTTGCCTAACAATAACATATATAAATTTTCCCAACAACATATATATATGTGTGTGTGGAAAAAAAAAATTGAGGGGGCGGGGGCTTTGTCCCAATGTGGCTTTGCCACTAACCCCGACCTTTCTCTCAAAATTATAATTCCCTCCAACAACACCACCTGACACTTTTTACCACCACCGCCTTACACCCTACACCATCGCCATTGTCGTCATTGTCATCACCGCCTAACACCCTTAACAATCACTATTAGTTACACCCTCAACCACTCTCATTGCCACCCAACTACATCTATTGTCGCCACCGCCCCTTACACCCTCCATTATTAATCGAACCCTCAATGACCACCACCACATTTCTCGACACTCTTAATTATTACCACCATTATCACACACCCCCTCCACTACCATAGCTATGTACATACCCAACACCCTCTACTGCTACTACTACCTAACACCATCCACTACCACTCAACATCCTCCACCATCATCACCATATCTCAACACCCTCGATCATTGCCACCACCATCACTTTGCACCCTTAATTTCTGCTATCGCTATCAAACACCCTCATCATTATCACTACCATTAATTTGACACCCTCCTCCACTATCATACACCCCAACACAACCTATATAACCCCTATGTTCATTTCTTCAATACTCAATTCAATACTAAATTAGTTTTAAGGATATATATGTAATTAGTCTTAGATTTGGACTGGGATTAACTCAACCACAAAGCTAGCTTGTACGGTGAGTATTGTTCTATGTTTATATACTGTTATTTGACCTTATCTCTAAATAACATGAGACTCTAACAATTAGGCACATAATCTTGTTATGTTATGTAGTTATCAAATATTGCATACAATACATTATTTATCGTGTTACATTTTATTCTATTTTATTTTATTCTATTAATCTATATCAAACGCTAGAAGAAAATGGGTTCTTAGTTATGGTTCTTATATATAGCACAGGCGCATGAATTGAGGAATTAATATAACAAGCTTTTGACAACGTCTAAAAGAAGAAGAAAAGCATCACTCATCCTCACCTTAATCGTACAAACCACACCTCTCAATTGTACAATCACACAATTTGTTTCTGCACCATTGTACAGACCACACCTATTGTACAGACCACACCTCTCAATTCCACAATCACACAATTGCCTTTTTCTGTTTTTACCATTTTGCTTTCTGCTGTAATATTTTGAGGTGTATTTTTTCTGTTATTATCTTTTGTCCTTTCTTTAATCATTTGTTGTATAGGTTGTATATATATATATACCTTTGTTATTTTGAAAATATTCAAGAAAGACCATTCCATCAATTCTGTCTTGAGCCTTCTTTCTTATTTGTCTTTTCTTTTATGGTATCAGAGCTCCATCTTGGAGCTCTACCATTTTCCTTACCTCTGCCAAAATGTCTAATAGTGACTCTGATACTATCCCGTCCAATGTTGTCCAGCAACAGTCTGATTCCTGCCTTGATCCTTCCAGTCCATACCATATTCATCCTAGTGAGAATCCATCTTTTGTCTCTGTTACTCCTACCTTAAATGGAAACAACTACCACTCTTGGTCCCGTTCTATTAGGATGGCATTAATCTCTAAAAATAAGATGGGTTTCTTGACTGGAACGATTCCTATAGAGGATGTCGCTGATTCGGTGTATGCTTCATGGGAGCGTTGTAACACACTCATTATTGTTGAGTCTCAGAATTAATTTAAGTATTCAAATTAAGTTTAAGACTCATTATCCTTAGGTTTTAATGATTAATAAATTAGACTATATAAGACAGGTTCTACTGAGAAAGGCATTCTTCTGTGTATTGTGTTTCAGGTAATATATTGAAGCATCCGTTTAAGGAAAGAAGACAGCTAGAGAAGAAGACAGCTAAGGAAGACTTACTGAAGATCAGAAGAGAGCTAAGGAAGCAGACAGCTAAAGAAAAAATCCAAAGAAAGATGAAGCAAATCTGAGCAAGAGGAAGTGAAGAACGGAACTGCGAAGAAGCAACCTGCTAAAGAACTGCAAGAAGAATTAAGAAGAAGAAGAAGAACTGTTGAAGCTAAGGTACAACATACTGTAAAGGAGAAAAGCATTGAAGCAACTCTTTGAAAACGACCAACCTACTGAATCGAAGTCGAAGTCAAGAGGCAGAGGAAGAGGCAATAGGCTTAAAAGAAGAACTCAGAACAAGTGAAGAAAGTCTTCAAGAAGATCGCCAATCAGAAAGCACACAAGAGTTGAACCTAATTCCTCTCAAAGTTGCAACACTAAAGAAAGGAATCCGGTGAAAAGAAGAGCAACCTTCTATAAGTAATCAACCTTATAAAGACATGTAACATGCTGAAGTGACCAACCTTCTGAAGACATGCAATTTGCAGAAGAAGATTAAAAGAAGCAATATGTTGAAGAAGATTGAAGAAGAATCAATTTATGCTGGAGCAACTCAACCTTCTGAAAGTATGTGCGTAATAAAGATTGAACCTGTAGAACACATACTCTTTGAACGTGATGACGTTGCATTTCAATCTATCTGAAGAAGAAGAAGCCAGACACGTCATATAACATTATGAAGATATGAAGACTCTCTACTCTCTGACTACGTGGACAAATCTCAAACGTCCAGAAGTCTCAACAAAGGCAAGGACCATCTGCTCAATGACCAGAATCTATCTAAATGTCTTATGCTTTCATCTACAAAGGAAATAGTAACAAAAAACTATTTTCCTTATTTTAAGAAGCATTGTTTGAAAAAGAAGAAACCTATTGAAGAAAAACAAATAGAGGTCAAAGATAGGTCAACGTTTTTGTACACCTACGTCTGCACAAACTCTGCAATACGCTATCAGAGGCGTGTACCTCAAGTAAGAAGAAAAGCAGAAAGCACAACAGGACAAAAATGAAGTCTAACGTTATCATTTCTAAAGACTTCCTATTATAAAGGGATAAGAAGAAGATGATGAAGAAAAAGGAGAGAGAAGCTATGCCAACTTGTTGAAGAGGACAATTTCACTCTCGGAGAAAATATGTGAGTAAAATAGCTAGGTTTCAGAACAATATCTATGTCTACACACCTACTATGCCATATTTCACAGAAGTTATGAAGCTAACACACAAAAGGCAAAAGGAGAAGTCTAACGGGTCTTAGTATCCTATCTCCTCACTCTCACAAGAAAGAAAGAAAAGAAGAAGAAGAAGAAGAGAGAAGAAGAGAGAGAAATATAAACTTGCTGAAGACGAAGAAAATCTCTCAGGATAAAAGAGCTTATCTACAGGGTGTCAGAACCAAGTCATCTGCACACCTTATCTGCTTAAGACAGAAGTTACCGAATGAGAAGTTATTTCACAACGGCTCTATGAGCTTAATCATTTCTCTCAACGATAAATTCAAGCAATCTTCAAACGACTATATTCCAGAACATATAAATAGCCTCAAGAAAGTCTTTGAAGATGCTGACATGTTGGCTAAAAATTCCCAATGATGCATCCATAAGGTGTTAACCAAAATGGGCAGCCATGAATTCCCAAACATCTATCTTTGAACCATAGCATTTTATCAAGCCCACAGAAGAAATTGGCCAAGCTCAATACAAATCATATCAAGCCAACCTTCTGATCATACAGAGATGAATTAGAGCTTAGAATTATACACTTGTATCTCTGTTATTCCTTGTACTTAGAAGCTTTATCTTTGTATTCTTAGTTGTACTCAGTAATCCCTATGTACAAGAAAAATGAAATTTAAGTTTCCCTGAAACTTAAACCCATTCATCTTGTAAACACATTGTGTCTGAGAGCCTGAAGAGGCTTGGTGGAATAAAGAATACTGTTCAGAGCTTGAAGAGGCTTGGTGGAATAAAGAATACTTTTGAGAGCCTAGAGAGGCTTGGAGGAAGAAAGAATACTCTAGTAGATCCTGGAAAGGCTTGATAGAAAAGAAATACTTGTGTAGAGCCTGGAGAGGCTTGATAGAAAAGAATACTTGGGTAGAGCCTGGAGAGGCTTGATAGAAAAGAATACTTGGGTAGAGCCTGGAGAGGCTTGATAGAAAAGAATACTTGTGTAGAGCCTAGAGAGGCTTGATAGAAAAGAATACTTGTGTTAGAGCCTGGAGAGGCTTGACTGTAAAAGAATATTGCATGAGTTGCCTGGAGAGGCAGTTGAGAACAAAGAATACTTGGTACAGTCTGGAGAGGCTGGGTGAACAAAGAGTACTGCACGAGTTTCCTGGAGAGGCAGTTGAAAACAAAGAATACTTGTTGTTAAGCCTGGAGAAGCTGGTATAAAGAATACTTGTATCTTGCGGGATTAGTGAAAATCCAGTAGTGATTTACCCTGGGACTGGATGTAGCTCACTGGGTTAGTGAGTGAACCAGGATAAATTTCTTGTCCTAAATTTTTCTCTACCCTTAACTCTTACATTTAGCGGAACAAAACTTGATCTATTAAATAAATCACGTTAAAATCCATTTTCACCAAACCTTCTGAAGTGGTTCCAGCAAGGTCTCTAATATCTCAGTCTTCAACAAGTAACTGAATCTAATAGATGATTGTGCAAAACATTTGCGAAACTACTTGTTTTATACTTTGAATTTGAATTTTTTCAAAATAAGATTTAAACAAGTTTCTGAAAATGTTCGTATTAAACCCTCTGAATTAATTTCAGAATGCTTACACATTCATTGCGATAAGCAAGTTTCTGGAAAACTCTTTATATAGCTTCCGCACAACTCTGAAATATTTATTTGCTAAATGAGTTTTCACTAATAACTTATGGAGTTTTAATAAACATTTTTACGAAAAGGTTTCCGAAATAAGCTAAAATTTTATAACACTATTCAACCCCCTTCTAGTGTTTCCTGGGGCTCCAACAATTATGTCTTGGTTGCTCAACTCTTTATCACCGCCCATTGCGCAAAGCGTCATCTTCCTTGACAGTGTCTGTCGATATCTGGACAGATCTGAAAGAAAGGTTCTCTCAGAGTGATTACTCCGCATTGCAGATCTCCAAGAGGAAATCTACGGTCTCAAGCAAGGCTCTCGTTCTGTCTCAGACTATTACACTGCGTTGAAGTCCCTTTGGGAGGAGCTTGACAACTTTCGCCCCTTCCCTGTCTGTACCTGTTCTGTGAGAGTCTACCACCAGGATTTCATCATCCGATTTCTGAAAGGCCTCGAGGATCACTTCAGCGTCGTATGCTCCCAAATCCTTCTCATGGGCCCTCTTCCCTCTGCGAGCAGGGTATTCTCCATGGTTATTCAACAAGAGAGATAACGTTCATCCCAATCAGTTATTGATGAACTGAACGCCTTTGACAATGCTGGACAATCTTCTTACGGCAAAGGACGCGGAGGACCTACACCAGGAAGGAGCACCCGAAACACAACCAACAAAAAGTGTGTTTACTGTGGCCGTTATTGACACACAATTGACGTTTGCTATGCCAAGCATGGCTACCCCTCCTGGTCATCCACGATACCCAGGGCGATCGCGTTTCCACAACCGTGAAGACTCCTCTGCTTCTGTTAACAGCGTCGCACAAGTCGACAGTGTGCCCTCTCCCATTGCTCCAAAAAACCCATCTCACGAGTTAGGCTTCAGTCTAACCGTGGCCCAATATCAAAGCCTCCTTGGCATCCTTCAGCAACAAAAAACCTCCTCTGATCATAACCCTTCAGCCACCTCTCAGCCCAAACATGCCAACCTCTCTCAAATGACCAAAAGCGGCCGATCACTCCCCCTGATATGCATTTCGGTATCCCTTTGCCCTCTGCACCAACACCATTCCACATTGTTTGTCTAATGCACACGCTGTTCCTCTCACTTATATACTTACTGATTTTCCGTGGATTATTGATTACGGGGCAACGGACCACATTACATGTTCTTTTAATAATTTTTTTTTAAATTCTCAAACAACAAACCTGTTGAAATAAACTTACCCAATGGTTCTTCTGTTGTTGCTCATATTTCAGGCTCAATCCAACTTTCTCCACATTTCACAATTCATGACGTTCTTTATGTGCCCAACTTTAAGTTTAATTTGATTTCTATTTCTAACTTTTATCTTCACTCAACTACATTCTCACCTTCTCTAATTCTCATTGTCAAATACAGGAAATGAAGTTATTGAAGATGATTGGTTTGGCTAAGTTGAAGCATGGATTATACCACTTGGAGACCCATACGCATGTTAGTTACCAACCACCAAAAGCATCACTCATCAATAATTTTTCCACTCCACCTATCACCAGCACCAACCTTGGCACTTTCCCTTAGGCCATCTCTCTGGAAATCATCTCAATATTCTTCATTCCAGCTTTTCCCTTTATTTCAAAACATGTTGAAGAAAATTGTGATATTTGCCACTTAGTAAAAAAAAATTGTCATATTCTCCACGTATTCATAGAGCTTTCCAAACCTTTTGATTTAATTCATATGGTATTTGGGGTCCCTTTTCTCAATCTTCTGTTCATGGTCAAAAATATTTTCTCACCATTGTGGATGATTTTAGCCGCTACACACGGAGAGTGCTTCTTAAATCCAAAGGAGAAGTAAGAGGACATGTCCAAAACTTTGTTACTCTAATTGAAAACCAATTTAATACAACTATCAAATGTATTCGTTCAGACAATGGTCTTGAATTTCTCCAAAAATAGTTTTATTCCTCAAAAGGTATTTTACACCAAACCAATTGTATATACACACCTCAACAAAATGGAAGGGTGGAACGAAAACACCAACATATTCTTAATGTTGCAAGTGAACTTATGTTTCAATCCCAACTTCCAAAACATTACTGGTCATATGGTGTAAAACATGCTATTTATCTCATAAATAGAATTCCATCTCCCATAATTAAAAATAAGACACCCTTTGAATTATTACACACCAAACTCCTGATTTTCTATGCTAAAGGTTTTTGGTCATTTGTGCTATGCCTCAACACACCCCTCTCGTCAAATATTTGACGCTCGTGCAAAACAGGGTGCTTTTTTAGGATTTCAAACTGGGACAACGGGTTATGTTATTTTAGATTTAAATAATAAAGAGATTTTTGTTTCCAGAAATGTCACCTTTAATGAGAAGGTCTTTCCTTTTACCAAAATGCCTTTCTCCCATCAACCCGATAACCACATTCCCCTTACCACCAACATTTTACCCAATTCACGTTTTTAGACCATCAGCCCAATTCAAACCTTTTTGATCATCAGCCTAATCCCACCTCTCCAAACCCACCCAACAACATTTCACCTATTCCGCCCTCCCCTACCCTCACCACTACTCCTCTCTCTGAATCTCCCATTCGGCCCTCTCTTTTAACCCAACCAAACCCATCTTCCTCACCACTGTCCACGCCAGAACCTGCAGCTCTACCTACCCGCCGATCCACTCGCCCTCATGTCTGCCCCACCTACCTTGCTGACTATGAATGCAACGCTTGTCCAAGCGATATAATCCATGCTTTATCGCAATCCAGCCATCATCTCCAAAGGCCTCATATCCTTTACAAGGTTTTGTTGATTACTCACGCCTGTCTCCTTCCTACTTTCACTACATTATAAGCCTTTCTTCTGAGCACGAATCACAACCTTTCGTGAAGCTGTCAAACACCCTTGTTGGAAGGAGGCCATGAAGGCTGAGATTACAGCTCTGTTTCTGAACCAAACTTGGGATGTGGTCGATACTCCTCCTAATGTTAAGCCCATAGGATGCAAGTGAGTCTTCAAAATCAAGCGAGGTCCTGATGGTTCTATTGAGCGCTATAAGGATCGTTTAGTGGCCAAAGGCTATTCCCAGATTGAAGGCATTGGCTATCTGGAAATTTTCTCTCCTGTGGTAAAGATGACAACCATTCGTGTTCTTCTGGCCGTGGCTTCCATCAACAAATGGCACCTGCACCAACTTGACGTCAGTAACGTCTTCCTCCACGGTGACCTCACTGAAGACGTCTACATGACTATACCTCCCGGTGTCATTGGTTATCGCTCCTCTCAGTGCTGCAAACTCAATAGGTCACTTTATGGATTAAAACAAGCAAGTCGCAAGTGGTTTGAAAAATTGTCCAACCTGTTACTGACTTATGGGTATAATCAGGCACATGCAGATCAAAGCCTATTCACTAAGGCCACAGGTTCCAATTTCACTGCCTTGATCATTTATGTAGATGACATTGTTATTGCTGGGAACTGTATTACCGAAATCAATAAATCAAACATACTATGCATTCTCATTTCCACATCCAGGACCTGGGACAATTGAAATATTTTTTGGGTATAGAAGTAGCTCACTCATCCTCAGGAATATCATTATGTCAAGAAAATATTGTCTGGACTTAATTAAAGATGCATGTCTTCTTAGTTATAAACCATGTTCGACACCAACAACTTAGTCAATTTATGGTTGCAACCAACACAATCTCACTTCCAAGCTGCTATGCGAGTGTTCGATATCTCAAAAACAGTCCTGGACGAGGCCTCTTCTTTAGCAGGCACAACTCTCAATAATTATTTGGTTTTAGTGATGCCGATTAGCCCATTTGTGTTGACACCCACCGCTCGGTCACTGGCTACTGTTTCTTCATTGGCAGCTCCCTAGTCTCTTGGAAAACAAAGAAGCAATCCACTGTTTCAAGATCCTCTGTGGGAGCTGAATACAGAGCTCTTGCATCAGCCACTTGTGAACTTCAATGGTTATTCTATTTACTCATAGATTTACAGGTTCTTTTAAGTAAGTGTGCTGCCTTATATTGCGACAATCAAAGTGCTCTCTACATTGTTACAAATCCAGTGTTTCATGAAAGAACAGAATACTTGGAAATCGACTATCATCTTGTTCGGGAGAAACTTCATTCCGGGATCATGAATCTCCTTCCAGTATCCTCTTCACATCAGCTTGCAGACATGTTCACCAAAGTCCTTGCTCCAAAGTTGTTTCAATCCAATCTTTCCAAGCTTGAGCTTCATGACCTCCAGCTTGTGGGGGGCTAAAAGAAGAAGAAAAACATCACCCATCCTCACCTTAATTGTATAGATCACACCTCTCAATTTCACAATCACACAATTGCCTTTTTTTTTGTTTTTACCTTTCTGCTGTAATATGTTGAGGTGTATTTTTTCTGTTATTATCTTTTGTCCTTTCTCTAATCATTTGTTATATAGGTTATATATATATATACCTTTGTTATTCTGAAAATATTCAAAGAAGACTATTCCATCAATTCTGTCTTGTTTGTCTTTTTCTTTTAATGTCGCAATTCAACCATATATATATATAGAACTAATTATTATTTAAAAAGTCCATATATAGTTAAAAAAAACAGAGGGAGAAAGGGCAGTATTTATTAACGGGAATAAATTAAACTAGCTTCATATAAAACAAATAAATGAAAGCAAATTACATTTCCCAGAGAATCTGGAGCGCATTAGACGCTGTCCGTGTTCAAAAACCATTAAGATATCGCTATTGATCTTGTTGTTACATTAAGAAGGATGTAATAAACAAATAGAAAGAAGGAAAAGCGTGACATTGGGGTGCTAGTATAATTAAAACAACTACGATGCCATCTTATTTTATTACTGTATTGTCTTGAGGGGAGAATATAAGGCCAAGCCAAGAGAAGAGAACAAAGCAAGAACCTATCGCCTAGACAAGTTCACGCTCGCGAGTCACGTGATGGAAGCCATGTTGACGCCGAAGAATATGGTATTGTCATAATGTTATTGCATTTTCATTTTGAAGGTTCCACACACGTAGTACATGTAAGTTGGGTTAGTTAAGGCGTTTTATACATAAGACATGAAATAATTGAATACGGAGAGGGAATATTGGAGTTTGCAGAGCAGGATTAGAAGCAACATAATTGAAAAATGTTGCATGCACACACTTTCATGCAATGTACATTTATTCACGTTCATGCATATATATATATATATATATATATACACCAAAGAGTACAATGCAGACTGAAATTGTGGAAGGAGCTCCCGGTTCGATCGATCCCCATTAAACACATTCTTCGGGAGGGGTTGATGAGACTTAACTGTCACTAAGCTCCGAATAGGATTGCCCCTATAATAGGGGATACATATATGATTTACACAACATATATAGGTGGTAAAAATATGATATAGCCATGTCAAAGTTTAAGTGAGATTAATTTAGGATCAAATAATTAAAACTATACTAATATAAAATAATATATGTATAATTTGCATGTGGTAGTATTAGTATCAAAGAGTTGTGGCTCAATTAACAATTCATAGTGAGACTATAAAAAGAACTACCGAATTCAATCCCCACTAAACACATTCTTATAAAAGAGTTGGGAGTCTTGTGACTAAGCCCCCAACATTTTGCCCCTCATCGATAATAAGGGATACTAAATCTTCATATATATTTAACAACATTTTGAAAATTAGTTGGATATCACATTAGTAATAACTCATTTTAATTCAATTGCACATACCAAAATCAAACCAACCAACGTATCGGAAAAAATGGGAAGAAAAAAAATCAGTTCATTGACCACTTTTTTAATGTATAATATAATAATGATTTGATCATGTAAACTATCAAAACTTTTTACAACTAATTTAATCCTAATGACTTTATTGACCATAAAATTTGGCCGGTATAATGTGTAAAGATTTACATTATAAAAAATAGAAATGTTGCATTAAATTATATTAATTAATATAAATATTTATATTAAATTGGTGAAATATTATATTAAGCATTTAATGGATATATACTGTCTATGCAAAAGAAAAATTATATTAACATTTAATTATGTGTTATCGCATTATTTATTAAGTTTAATAATACATTTAACCAATATAATATGTAAATATTTACATCATGTAAAAATAAAAATATCACATGAAATTATATTAATTAATATTTAAATTATATGAGTAAATATTTATATTAAATTGGTGAAGCATTAATATCTTAAAGTACTGTACCAAGTTTTTCATTATGAATAAATATTTACATCATAGTTAAATGAAAACATTACATAAATTATAAAAGTATATTAATACCTAAATAATGATGCACATCACATGCAATTCAAAGTCCATTAAAAAATACATTAGTATTTAGATTATGAGTTTAATTAGTATACACTTATTGTGTAAAAAAAATTTACACGGTCATTTAATGATATGTTACCACATCTCATTTAATGAGCATGACATTTAATGTGTTATTAAATTATTAAATGATGTGATAACACATCATTGGATGCTAATATAAATTTTTTAGGCTATCAATGTATATATATTAAATCCTTACAATATATTGATGATATTTGGTATAGTAAAAATGTTTTATTAATGGGGAATAGTAGAGATAAAGTTTCTCATGTTCAATACAATAGATATATGAGAAAAAAATGTTTTCCAAGTATCAAAGATTATTGGGAATGAAAATTAAGGGTATTTTTAGGAAAAAAAGGGCGATTATATTTATAAGAATAATTCATTAACTAATTATAAAAAATTGTTAAAAATACACAATATTGTTTTCAAGAAAGTTGAATGATTAAAATATATATTATAAGTTTTTTTTTCTGGAACCGCATTCTAGAATTGAATTTTTAAGAATGAAATGTATTTTATGAATAAAGATTTCCCCTATCAATTGTTAAACACTATCACTACAAGAAAATCGGGATTTAGCGACGGGCATAGGCAATCGAAAATCGTCGCTAAACGGGACATAGCGCCGGTGAAGCGACGGCTAACGGGCTGTCGCTAAGGTGCCTGTCGTTATTGCAATAGCGACGGCTATATGACAGTCGTCGCAACGTAGCGACACACAACCGTCGCTAACGACCGTCGCTAAAGTGAAGGCCATTGAAACGTTTCGACGGTGGCGGCCGTCGCTAGCCATCGCAATCTAGCGACGGGAATAATGTAGAGACGGTCTGCCCGTCGCTAACGTTTAGCATTTAGCGACGGTTCTTAGCGACGGCCAGGTCGTCGCTACACATTCCATATGCTAGAAAATCATTGATAGTCCACATCAAACATGCACGCATGAGAAAGTTTTGTTTCGTGGAAATGTCATAAGTCACAACACCATACGTCCACAACTGTTGTAGATCATCTATTAAAGGCTACAGAAACACGTCTATGTTTGCTTTGGGATTAGTTGGACCGGGGTATTAGACAAGTCAAAACATATATGGCTTAGTCATGCACAATTCAGGAGGGAGATTATAAGGTGTTAAATAACAGGCCAACAGGAATATGGTGATCAGTCGAAGCTTGAATGTAGGGTGTAAACCCATCAGCACACAACCCAACCTTACATTTCTTGGCTCATTTGAAAAATCAGGATACACATTATCAAAGTGTTTCCATGCTTCCCCATTCGATGGATGACGCAATAAACTAGAATCGTTCTTATTCTCATGATGCCATCGCATTTGTGCAGCAGACTCTAATGAAGCATGCAATCGCTGCAACCTTGGAATAATGGCAAATAAACATCCTCTTCACCGAAACATCCTTATATCTCCCCCTCCCAACCTTATGAGGAACACACCTCGGAGCATTACAAAACTTGTATTCAGTTAACATATAATCATCCTTGTAATACAACATGCAACCATTCCTACAACAATCAATTTTGTATGCCTTCAACCCTAACTAGACACCAATTTGGTTACCTGATAATAGTTCTTTGGAATGGTGTTGGGTGTTAAAGCTACACCAAAAACATTTGGATGAAATAATTCAAAACATTTTTCAGTAACATGCCAATTACTCCTAGCTGCTAATAACCTCATAGCTATTGATAACCTAGAATCATTTGCTCCATCATAGATTGGCTAGTTTGCAGATATTAACATATCATAAAAACATTGGGCATCTGGGTTAGGTGGCTCATGGTCATTATCATCTGTTTCATCAGGTATAGGCCTAAATGCATCATACACCATTTGAGTAATTGAGGCAAACTGAGGTTCATAACTTATACCTTCACCACTATTATCATCATCTCCCAACTCAACATTATTAGACCCTACTTCTTCGTGGTCAATCCATACCTTGTAGTTTGGTTTAAATCCAAACTTCAACAAATGAAGTCTAACTAAAGAAGGTTTCAGAATACTTTCACAATTACATTTCACACATGGACACCTAATCCCTCCATCAGAAACAAACGAAGGTTGTGTTGGAGCCACAGGAAACACTAGAAGGGGGTTGAATAGTGTTTCGAAGATTTAGAATTATTTTGAAAACATTTTCCTAAAAACGTTTAATCTTAGCCTTCACAAGTTACAGTTGAAAAGTCATTAAGCAAGGTATGAAATTTTCAAAGATATGCGGAAGCTTATGAGAATGAGTTTTTCAAAAACTTGCTCACCAAAGTAAAATGTGTAAGCGTTCTTCAGAAGGTTATTAAAAACATGTTTTGTACATTAAATAAATTCAGATTATACAACTTGTTGTTTGAAAGGGTTTAGCTCGATTATCTAATGGATTCAGTTATTTATTTGAAACTGAATTTTTAGAGACATCGCTAATCCATTTCAGAAGGTTTATTTAGAAGCAATTTTTAAGAACTTGTATACAACAGATTTTGACAGATAATCAGAAAACATATTAATTAAAAAATGTTTTGCAATTGAAAATAATTTAAGTTAGACAGTGATTGTGAAAACACATTTTTCAAAAAATTTCTGAATACAATGGACTAAGTGAAATTTCTAACATTCAGTTGATTTATTTATTTGTTGAAAACCAGGTTGTTAGAGAACTTTCTGAACCACTTCAGAAAGTTCAGTAAATTCCTTTTGAAAATGATTTGTTTGATTTATTAAGTTTTCATGTATTGAAACTGAATTAACTTTTCAAGCCCTTCCCCAGGTTAGTAATAAACAAATAAACTACTAGAAGTAAGGAGTTAAGGGTAGAGAGAATTTATACAAGAGGTTTATACTGGTTCACCCACCATCAGTGAGCTACATCCAGTCTCAGGGCAAACCACCTCTGGATTTCCACTATCTGAACACAGATACAAGTATCTTTTATCCCAGCCTCTTCAGGCTTTCTAAGTATTCTTTGTTGTCAACTGCCTCTCCAGGCAACTCAGTGCAGTATTCTTTTATCCAAGCCTCTCCAGGCTTAACAAGTATTATTTGTTATCAACTGCCTTCTCTAGGCAACTCAGTGCAGTATTCTTTGTCAACCAAGCCTCTCCAAGCTCTAACAAGTATTCTTTTCTATCAAGCCTCTCCAGGCTCTACCCGAGTATTCTTTTCTATCAAGCCTCTCCAGGCTCTAAGAGTATTCTTCTTTCACCAAGCCTCTCCAGGATCTCAGGAATATTCTTTCTTCCCAAGCCTCTCCAGGCTCTACATACACTTAGGGTGTTTACATTTATGCTTATGTTTAAGTTTCCTTGAAACTTAAACTACAATTTTCCTGTACTAAGGGTTTACTGAATACTACTCAGAATACAAAGGTTAAGCTTCTAAGTACAAGGAATGACAGAGATATAGGTGTATGCTTCTAAGCTCTAATTTATCTCTGTGTTTTCAGAAGGTTGGCTGTATATTTTCTGTTTTGAGCTTTGCAAAATTCTTCTGTGGAGGTTGATGACAAACCATGATAAAGGATAGAATTTAGGAATGCATGGTTGTCTCTTTTGTTTTTGGTTGAACTTTAGAGATGCATCTTTTGTAAGCTCTACCAAAAACTTTAAAGTCTTGCTTCAGGCTATTTATATGTTCTGGTAAAATATAGCCGTTGAAGGTTGTGATAATACCGTTGAGAAGAAATGATTTGGCTCATATACCGTTGTGAAATAGCTTCTCATTCGGTTGCTTCTTTTCAAGCAGATTAGGTGTGCAGATGACTCTGCTTTGACACATTGCAGATAAGCTCTTTAATTCTGAGAGTTTTCCATTGTCTTCAGCGAGTTGATCTCTCTCTTCTTCTTCGTCTTCTTCTTTCTTTTTTTTCTTTCTCTTTCTTCTTTCTCTTTCTTCATTCTTCTTTTTGCAGATGTACGGAGATAGGATATAGATATCGTTGGTCTACTCCTTTTTGACCGTTGTGAGTTCTGCTTCTCTTTGATTAGCCTTGACCAGTATAGGTGTGTAGATATTTTATCCGTTCTGACACACACACACACAAAACAATTTTTACTCACATATTTTCTCCGAGACTGAAATTGCTTCGTCAACAAGTTGGCTTATGAATATTTCCTGAGAGAGTAGTTTAATCTGCAGCAGGTTGGCTTGCTTCTCTCACCTTCTTCTTTCACTGTGTGAAGTCTGTGGCTAAAATAGAGATGATTTTTAGCCGTTTGTGTTTCTTCTTTAACTATAGTGAAGTTAGCTTTTCTTCCCGAAAATACTTCTGACTACTGATCGCGTGTTGCAGAGTTTGTGGAGTGGTAGGTGTACAGCAACGCTGACCTATTCCTGACTCTTTTTGCTTTTCTGCCTTTTTCTCTTTTTTCTTTCTCGAACAGAGCTTCTTGAAATAAGGAAAATAGTTTTTTGCTACTATTTCCTTTCTGGATGAAGGCATAAGATATTTAGACAATTTTCTAGTTATTAATCAAATGGTCTTTGCCTTTGTTTGAGACTTCTCGACGTTTTAAGATTTATCCACGTAGTCAGAGAACTGAGAGTCTTCATATCATCATAACATTATATGATATGTATGGCTTCTTCTTCTTCTTCAGATAGTTTGAAATGCCACGTCATTTCAGAGAGGTTGATTCACTTTAGCATGTTGCATGTCTTCAGAAGGTTGATCCTTTCAGCATGTTGGATTTCAGCGTTCTTGACTGATTGGTGATCTTCATGAAAGCTTTCAGCTTTTGCAGTTGTGCTCCTTCTCTTCAGTTAATACAATATCAGCAACTTAATTTAGTCTTCGGACAGTTTGCTGTATTGTTCTTCTGCTTGTCCTTCTTCTTCTTCTTCTTCTTCTTCTTCTTCTCTTCTTCTTCTTCTTCTTCTTCTTCTTCTTCTTCTTCTTCTTCTTCTTCTTCTTCTTCTTCATCTGATGCTTCATCTATTCTTCAGATTGTTTCTTTTTTGATCTTCTTTGGATAGTTTCTGCTGTGTTGTGCTTCTTCTTGGCTTAATGCTTATTCCTTGTGATCTTCTTAGTCTTCCTTGATGTCTTCCAAATAGTTTGACCTTTTAGATAGTTGTTGTGATGTTCTTCTTCTTCTTCTTCTTCTTCTTCTTCTTCTTCTTCTTCTTCTTCTTCTTCTTCTTCTTCTTCTTCTTTTTCTTCTTCTTCTATTAGATTATGTATTATTCTTCTTGTAGCTCGTGATTCTTTCTTCTTCTTCTTCTTCTACTTCCAAGTCTTCTAGTCTTTCTCTTCTTGTCAGCTGGTTGGTTATCTTCAGAGAGTTTCTCCAATGCTCTTCTCTTTTCCTTGTATGTTGTCCTCTTTCAGTAGGTTGCTTCATCTTTCTTCGGATTTCCTCTTCCTGTCTTTTGCCTGCTTCCTTGGCTATCTTTGTCTTATCTTCAGACGAATGCTTCATCCTGTTACTGAAACACAATGCACAGAACAATACCTTTCTCAGTATAACCTGACTTTATATAATCTAATTTGTTAATCATTAAAACCTAAGGATAATGAGTCTTAAATCTAATTTAAATACTTAAATTAATTTTGAGACTCAACAGGTTGTTCCATAGCCTTGTTAACAAATATCGAAACCCCTTCAATAAACTCATTACTCAATCTCCTAGAAGAATCAAGCCTATCATACATTCATCTACGATCCATTTCTCTACAATTCAAAAATTATATAATTTTAGCATAAAAGTTTCATATATCACAACACAAACACAATTCTATAATATCAGCACACAACCAGCACCCTTCATAGAGTCTCACTTATTGAGCTCAGCTCTCCACTAACAAACAATTCATACAATACAAACACATGCACAAATATATTACCATGCACCCTTCATAGGGTCTCGCCTATTGAGCTCAGCTCTCCACTAACAAACAATTCATACAATACAGAGACAATGTACAACAGTTACATCACACATAGGAGAGAACACAATACCCATTCGATGCCCACAACGGAGATTCACTGTCGACAACGTCTACCCACGGTGGTTGGCTGCCCTCCACCGCCTCTTTACCAAAAACAGTAGTTGTTTCACAAAAATAATTGGTAATATTGAAGGGTTAAGTGAGAGGGAGAGGTTGAAGGAGAAAGAGGGCTCGAGGGACAGTGATGGAGGAGTGGAGGTCAATTTTCCGGTGTGGCCGCGGTAGAGAAGAGAAGAGAATAAGGGAAGAAGAAAAGAGAAAGAAAGAAAGAAAGGACGGTCTCACATAAATCTGGTATTTTGCGACGACTTTTTGTGACGGTCAGGCCGTCGCTAATTCAATAAAAATCGTCACTAGGGATTTTTTTTTTTCAAATTCGCTCGCGAATTTTTTTTCACACTAGCGACAGCCCAGCCGTTCGCTCGAATGTTTTTTCAGTTAGCAACGTTTTGTCCGTCGCTAATTTTGGACCTGAGCCGTCACTAAAGGAAATTTTCAGTTAGCGATGGCCCTCACCGTCACTAAAAAGTAATTTTTCAAAAAAAAAATACAAAAGAAAAAAAATCAATTCGCGACGGCTTAACGACGGCTCAAACAAAGTCGTCACTAAAAACGAAAATTCTTGTAGTATATAATGATTAATGAGAGAAATTTTTTATATAAAATTGTACTGATATCTTGATATATAGTGTGTTTGGTAAGTCATTTCAGCTAGCTGAAAGCTGAAATTAGGTAGCTGAAACTATTTCAGTTGTATTTGGTAAGATGATTTTTTTGGGTAGCTACTTGCTTTTCTTGAAAAGTTACCGCAGATAACTTTTCTAAAAATACTCTCATTTTTAACTACTAGGTGAAAATTAATTACAAATTTATCACTTAGCCATCTTCACTTATTATTATTTAATAATTAATTATATGTCCTTGTGATTGATTCCCCTCCTTAATTACTTAGAAGTCGGTGGTAAGACAAGTTAATTTGATGCTATTTTCACTTTTTTTTTAAATGAGGTTGGTATTCCAGATCGGTCAAACATTTGATTAATTATTAGCTATACTTAATAAACACTCAAATATAGCAGTACATGTCATAAAGTCATAATTCAATCAATGCTTAATAACACGGTAGTTTAGTTTTTTTTTAACAATATATATCTCTCATCATTAGGTTAATGGTTTTTGAGATATATTCATCGTTAAGATTTATCATCCTCTCTAAAAGTGTATTTTATGGGGATCGAATTTAAAATTTACAATCTCATCCGTTGTAACCACAACTCTTTGATATTATGGGGATCGAATTTAAAATTTACAATCTCATCCGTTGTAACCACAACTCTTTGATAATGTCCGTTTTGTTTAATGAATAGAATTAATTATAAAATCAATGATTAAAAATAAATAATAATAATTTTATAAAACACATTACACAAAAGTGGTTTAAAATGAATTCTATCAAATTTACCGAGTATTGTTTCTATATATTAGTTAACCAAACATATATATATATATAGGGCACGTGAGAAGGAACATAAGTGATTTGAAACAAGGTGAGGGGTAAATGACTAAATGGCATCCGCATGTGACCTGGGGTCGCCGGACTTCACAGCCACTCTGACACACATTCATGGTCATCATGCATATACTATTGTTCCTTTCCCTTACGAGGAACAATTTATTTATAATTTCTTCAATAAATTTCATGTTGGCTCGGCACATGATCATCACACCTCGACCGACCTTTATTGCCAATTCCATACCACATAACACATATGTTTATCAACTAATTAAGACTTCTATAGTACTCCATTAATAAAACTGGTACAAGATGACATTACTTCTTTGCGAGCATATATAGTGTTGCTTGTTGATATAATTAATTGAAGTTATTTTTATTAATTATGTATACAGATTCTTAATTCAGAATGGAATTGCTCTAAGCCTCTAAATTGAACCTTCATGGATGACAATTACAGAAGGTGATGAGATTTTAATGCGACACCTGAACTGCATGAAACAGAGCAATGGGAGTGAGTCAGGATGATCAGTTTAGAAGATGTTATTTTCCCTGCCAGTGCCAGTCAATCCTCATTCATAATAAAATGAGAATATTCCAATTCAAGAAATAGTATTAAAAAGAGATAATTACATAAAATAAAACCTTGATATAGAAACAAAAAGAGCAGGGAATTTTAATGGGTCGTCCCCATCCATCAATGTAAAGAGAGACTCAATTCCCATCCCAATATTTCCTTCAACAGTACTCATTTTGTTTTTCTCTCCAATTCCTGCCAGAACCACCATTTTTCTTCCCTTTTTAAAAAACACTTGCCTGTATATGTATTGTACACCGTCATTATACAGATTGAGGCCCCTCCCTTTAATTCCCTTATCTTAAATTTCTCTGTACATACTGCAGAGATAGATAGTCTAATTTTGATGACTAAGCCTCACCTTCCATAAATAACTACTTCCCTTTTCAATTTCACTATTCAAACCATCATCCCCAAAAAACCACTCCTTTCTTTTCCCTGCATATTTTTAATCTATCTATGACCAGTGACTAATAGTCTCTGTAATTGTTTCGTCACTACTTTAAAACTTTCCCCTATGATCTTCCTTCATTGATCCCTAGTGTGATGCTACTAAAAAGGCTATGATATATCAGCTCCTCTCACGAAACCAATGCAAATCATAAAAACCTTTTTTATCACCTCTTTCAATTCATTCCATTCTCCTCCAAATAATTAACTCTCATTCTTTAATTTCCTTTCTTATGTAAATTGTACAACCCCATTTTCTGATTCTGTAACTGAACCAGATCTCTCTCCATGTACACTACTACTTCACACACAGTAATGCCAGAGCCAGACCTCTCCTTAAACATCAGCCCCCCCTTTGTTGAGACCAAAGAAGTGGGAAGCTACAATGGATTAACATTGACCAACAAAATGCTTCACAATGACATGTGTTCAACCTCTGACTCTGGTAGCAGTAATGGAAGTGATTTAAGCCAAGAAAATGCCTCTTTCCACAACCTTGGTCATGAGCCAAAGTTGAGCTTAGGCTTTGAAAAGGTTGCTGATTTGAATCCCCATCAAGTACAGGGACTCTCAAGAAACTTCAATACTCACATCCATAACTACCAACCTCATTTCAAACGAAATAGTAGTACTAGAGTGATTCATGGTGTGAAAAGAAGCATCAGAGCTCCTAGAATGAGATGGACTACCACCCTCCATGCTCATTTTGTTCATGCTGTTCAGCTTCTTGGTGGTCATGAAAGTAAATCAATTGCTATGATTAGTTTCATCATTAGTATCATTATTCTATATTTGTCTTGAACAGTATGATATGATCCTAGATTATGCCTAATTTTGTATATATGTGTGTTGTCTTGTGGGTGGCAGGGGCAACACCAAAATCTGTGTTAGAGTTGATGAATGTGAAGGATCTAACCCTAGCTCATGTCAAGAGTCATTTGCAGGTGGGGTTACTGTAGCTCACCTTCTAAGAAATTCTCCTAATTAACTTTTTCATAAATAATTAATTTTAATTTATGGAAAAGTTTTTTTGATTCATTTTATTTTTTAGAAGTTCTCAGTTTATATGTTTCTTTCTCTCCATTCTCCAAATAGTCTTTCAGCTTATTGAGTTATTAACTTTTCTTTTCATTTTCTTAATTAATAGCTAGCTAGACAAAATAATGAAGTTTCTTAGTAGTTACTAATTTCTGAGGTGCCTGCAGTAGTGGGGAAGCTATAGGCTAGAACAAGGACTAAGGACAAAGGGGGTATCTAGATTGGTAATTTTAGCATTGTGGACTTTTCTTCTCATTTGATTTATTTTATGACGGTGTTCATGCAGATGTATAGAACAGTGAAGAGCACTGACAAAGGAGGAGCAGGTAATGAGATGTTTTTGTTCCCTCTCAATGGACCCTTTTTTTTTTTGTTTTCATTTCTTCTTCTATTATTATTATTATTGTTATATTCTCTTTGTTTGAGATCTTTGGTGATTCGAGTGTGACAGAAACTCTATGATTCGCTCTAGTACGTACCTTTCCCCCATTAAAAAACAAAAGTTGGTTGAAATGGGACTGATGACTTTTAAGTCTTCATGTGATTTATTAATTAAACTTGGTGTCTGATAAAGCAACACCAATGGCTCTATCCGTGGTGAAATTGCAGGTCATGGACACAAAGATATGAGCTTCAGCCAAAAACCAAGGCTTATTGTCAATCTGCATGGAGTCTCAGCTTGTGATGAGAGAACCGATTTGCCACAGCAGATGAAAAAATCTCAGAGGTGATTGCATTCCACACCTCTTCTTCTCTCATGTACTTTTAGTTTTTGGCGTGTGTGAATATTCTATAATATTAATGTATTTATTGTTGAGTTAACATACTATTGAGTATTGACTGATTCAATTAGAGGGCCATTAAAGCATGTTGACGTATATGCACGCATATTCACAAATGCCTCGTGTTTAGTATTTTGTTTGGCCAATTTCCTGTCTGTCTTTGGTATTTAGCAGCTTAGTGATTCATACACACCTCGATTGTAATCACTCATTTCACGTCTTTTATTTCTCATCTCTCTTCTTATTTTTCTACGCTCTAATTATATATTTAGAGCGGGTTTGAGATTTAGTAAAAGAAAAAGAAAAAAATAAGAGAGGAAATGAAGAGGGAGAGAGCTTCCAATAAGTCCCCGCTAGCTTCTCTTTTTTTCTAAGAAATAAATCAACTTACAAAATATAGACCCGTTTAGAAAAACAGTTTAATTAAATGTTTATAATATAAGCTTTTATTTCATAAGTATTTAATAAATAAGCTTTTTAAAAAAGTGGATGAAAATTGAAGAGGATATAGTGTACTTAAATTCTCCATAAGCTATTCCATAAACTAGTCATTCTCAAGAGTTTATTGAAATAAACTGAAAACAACTTATGAACATGTGATATCTTTTCATAATCTTATGCAAATAGTTACATAAGTACTTATATAATAAGGTAAACTCAAATAAATTCTTCCAAATACCACTATATTCTTACACTCCAGGAATTCATCACTCATCTCACACCTTCTAATTTTGTTTTGTATATTATATCACATCACACATTATATTTATCATTATTCTTTTCCTCTCTTCTTATCTCTCTCTTGAGTGTATCACACCCAAGGGTGTGAATGTATCATTTTTTCCTCTATGTCTATATTTTATGGCATGTGGACCAAACATTTTCCTATCTTTTTATTGTAACACATGATTCTATGAAAACTTTTCTACCACTTTGACTCTATTTTATAATATTTTCTTTCTTTATTTTTCTTTCTAATTATATCTTTTAATTTTTTCCTCATTTTCTTTTATCTCTCATCTCCTTACACCTTTTACATTCTAAAATTGGGATGTGAAAGAAGTGACTTTATTTTGACAAACAAACCTAGGGGTGTCTGCAGGTGTGTGGGTTGTTCATTTATTACCTTCTTAACGTTGTTCATTCTTTAGATTAGATTATTCCCAATATGCAGCACATATAAGTCCAGCCATTTGGTACAAAATATCAATATGATTATTATCAGACTAACTTTAAAAAAGATAAAAATGTAACAGAGGGTAGTGGGTAGGCAAATCTTACAGGGCATGACTGAAATGATCTGTAACGATTGACTACGTTCAAGTTTATGTTAGCAAAATTGAGATTATCATTTATCAACATCATCCAGCTCCTCTAATAATAATGATCGATTAGATGCATAAATTTTCCCATTCCTTGCCACTTTCCACTACATCTCACTTCCAAGTTCCTTGACAAATTGAAACATTAGGATGTTGACAGTTAGTTGTCATGTTACCATCAAAAGTCAATCATAAACAGCTAAAGATGCTGTCGTGATTCGTATTTATTTCAAATTTGGGCCCCAAAGTTTGGGTTGCCACTATATACAGAGTGCTAAAATAAGCCAACTATTTCTTTGGTTGCTTTATAACATGTTTACCTTGTTTACATGCTAAATTCTTCTCTCACTTTATACAATCAGGGCATCATGGCAATCATCAATAGAGTCAAATCCAGATAATTATAGACAAAAGCCCCAAAACAGTTTGGTTTATTCTCATCTCAAACGAAACCAAACCATGGTAATTGTCCTACACTCATCAATTGGATCAAACATGGCCTACACTTTCGCTAGCTGTAGTTTTTTTTTTTAATTTGTAGCATGTACTATATCTTCCAAATAGTTAATTAATTACATTGGTGTAATAATATTTAAACAGGTAAGTGGACAGAATTATGGAGGCATGTCGAATTACATGATGGAGAGGATGGATTCTAGTTCTTTGTCACATTCTGAAGTGATGCTTGATTTAGAATTTACCCTTGGAAGGCCCGCTTTGCAAACAGATCACCAAGCGGAATCAACAGAGTTAACTCTTCTCAAATGTTAATTAATTTAATTAATTAATGTATACTAATTAACCACTTCCTTAATTTGTCAAAATTAATTAAACACTAGTACTACCCCTACATGATAGAGGGACTATATATTCGTATGAATGATTTTGATCTATGAGATGTCTTTATGGGTTTTGTCTAGCTAGAAACAGAGGTGAGGGAATAGGATCATGAATCTTGGCTACGATACATTTGCTTCAGTCCAAACAATTTAGGATATCGACTTTGGTGTCATTTTCAGTGCAAGGTATAAGAGTAAAAGAATTATAATGACTCTTTCAGACCATGGACCATGCGTTTAATTGTTCAGAAGAGAAGAGGACCCATATGAATTTGGAATCCTTGTACTGTACAGGTGGGTCAAGATTTTATGCGACACTCTCATTACATCCTTCTCAGATTATATTTGGATTTGTATATCCAAGATAAATATATATATATATATATATATATGATTTTTTTTAAAAAAACAAAGAATTTCTTTTTTTTTTCTTCTTTTCCTTTTCACAATGATTAATGATACAACATTTTTCAATCTTCTCTCGCAATTAAAAGTGTTTTTTATTCTGTTTTAGTTTTTACTTTTTTAAACAGTTCTGTAAAATAATTTTAAAGAACTATTTTTTACAAATAAAATTATTTATTAATACCATTATCACCATAAAAATAGAAAAAAAATTAGAAACATCTTAGAATTGTTAAAAAATATAGGTTTTAAAAGTAATAAGCAAGACAAACAGTTGGTATACAACAACAAAAAAAAGCCACAAAACTTCTAATAAGAGATTTTAAGCATCATTTTCTATAACTTTTGTCTTGTTTGATTCTCTCTTTTTTGCCTACGTGCCTCTCTCACGATATTATGTTATTTCTTGTCCCAGTCTCTAGTCTTGTAATATGATGATGCTCCTCGTTTCATTTTTTTAGTCATTCCCTTATTTCACTTCCCTGGTCTTGATATTTAAACTCCACTCTTGCAAGAATCACACCCCTCAAATTATGGATATTATTCCATCAAGTTTTCCTTTTTAATTTTAGCATACTCCTTGATGTCTTCAAATCTTTCCAAAAATACTTCATCCAATCATGTCAATCAGAATCTTATTTAATTGTATCATTGATATTATAAATCTCCATTCAATCTCATACAGTTCAATTCCATGATTTCTTCTTACCCTTCATAAAATTTGTATTTTGATCACATAAATCCCTTGATCTGCAATAAAAGAAAAAGACTTAATTGTCAATCAAGATTAAAAAACAAAAATCTTACGATTTGTAGAAAGTGGCTAGGATTTCTAAAGTCACCCAAGTGATATTAATAGGTCGGGATCATGGACCCAGTTTGAGTAAAATAAGTTTTTCCGACTATAAGATTGGGTTTGATTATCAAACTCACTTCCTTTTATGCCCATTCTTTCATTTTCTCTTGTAAAAAAAATAAAAAATAAATGTAATTTTTTTATTTTTAAAATCTTTATGAAAAGGGTCCTGTCAAAATACAGTGTTCACATTTACAATACTAAAAATCGTGTCTTTTTCTTTCTTTCCTTTTGTTTCTCTATCCACTCACTTATAGTACTGTTCTTTACTCTCTCTACTGCAGTGTTATTGTCTATTCATTATTAAGGGTTAAAAATATTTTTGGTTCCTATAAATTAGCAAAATATAGAGTGTGTTTGGTAAGGTATTTCAACTATATTGAAGTTGAAATTAGTAGCTGATATCATTTCATTAGTGTTTGGTAAGGTGGTTTTTTTATGTAGCTACTAGTTTTTAAAAAAAAGCCACTTGAGGTGTCTTTTTTTTTTGGGAAAAAAAAAACACTTTTTTTCAGCTATTAGATGAAAATTATTATTACAATTTTATCTCTTAATAACTCTCACTCACCATTATTTAATAATTAATGACATCTTTATATTTCATTTTACCATTTTTAACAAGTTTTATTACCAAATACTTGCAATCAAATCAGCTAGTTTCTTAGTTTTCATCTTTCATCTTGTTTTCCCGCTTTCAATTAGTTTTTCAGCTCTTATCTAGATTTTTAGTTAATTTTGCTAAACACGCTCTTAGATTCAACACTTATTCAAATTTAATTTATTTTTAGCTCATTCAATTAACAAAAATAGTGTTTTTAGTCCCTCACCGGTCAGAGTTGAACGTATGTTAATTTTGTATTTTTTTACAATATTAAAAATAAATAAAATTTAAATAAAGACCAAAATTAAATTCTATTAATTTTATAGAGACTAAAAACATATTTAACTTTGTTATTATTGATATAAATTTATTGGAATAAAAAGACATGGAAACTTAATTAAATTAATTCAAGTACATTTATTTAAAAAATATAATTATAAAACTATATAGAAATTGTAAGTATTGAAACCGTACATGTTATAAAAAAATATGTTAATTTTAATTTAAACAATTTTTAAAAGATTATGCTACTTGCCCATTTCTCTCTCTACTACAATGTCATTACCTACCCATTATTAAGGATTAAATATGTTTTATACTTATATATTAGAAAATTTTAGTTTTATTACTTATTTAAAAATATATGGAAATTGCAAGTATTGAAATTGTATATGTTATAAAAAATTACTCTTTTTAAAAAAATTATGTTAATTTTAATTTAAATAATGTTATTAAAAAAATGCTACTTGATCTTTGCTCTCTTTACTGTAATGTCATTGCATATTTTTTATTAAGTGTTAAGTATATTTTTATCCCTATAAATTAGTGAAATTTACTTTTAGTACTTAATTATTTAAATTTAATTTATTTTTATCCCTTTAATTTAATAAAAATAATGTGTTTTTAGTCCATTGCCAATCACAGGAACTAAACACATGTGTTTTTTGTATTTGTTAAGGACTAAAAATAAATTGAATTTAAATAGAGATCAAAATTAAATTTTGTTAGTTTTTTAGGGACTATAATCATGTTTAACCATGTTATGATTAATAGAAAAATATAGGAATAAAAATATATAGAAAAATAATAAATATAATTCAAGTACAATTATTATTATAAAATGAAATAATTATAAAATATATAGAAATTTCAAGTATTGAAATAGTATATATTAAAGAAAAAATAAAATTTTATAAAAATATGTTAATATTAATTTAAATAATTTTATTAAAAATGATTTTTTTTTATCTTTTATATTTATAAGTAAAAATAAAAACCTTTATTTTCATATCTAGAATATTTTGTGGGTAGAAAATTGTCACTTTCAAAAAATTTCAACAATATATCTTAAGACTTATAATTGAACATAATATATTGGTTTTAGAAATATATATTTTTCATATTTTTTAGAGCCATCCTCTAAAAACATTCACACAAATCTCTATTTATTGTCTACTTCATATTTGTTATAAGAAAATGTGCAATATTTATTAGATATAAAAAAAAGAAGCACAATATATTGTAAGTACATTTATTGAAATGAAATAATAAAATTAATTCAAGTAATTTTTTATTAAAAAATAAAATAATTATAAGATATATAGATATTGCAAGTATAAAAATGGTATATATTAAAAACAAATAATTTTTTATACAAAGTATGTTAATTTTAATTTAAATAATTTTATTAAAATGAATATTTTATTTCTTTTACATTTATAAGTAAATATTGCAACCTTTATTTGCACATCTAGAATAGTTTGAGGGTAGAAATTGTTAGTTTTATAATTCTTCAACAATAGATCTTTAATCTTATAATTGAAAATTAATCTATTGTTTTTAGAAATATATACTTTTATATTTTTTTTAGAGTCTTCCTCTAGATATATCCACACATATCTCTATTTATTGCCTACTTCATATCTTTCATAAAATAATGTGTAATATTTATTGGATATATAAATAGAAGCACAATATATTATAAGTGCATGCAAAGTCATCATTAACGTATTGAGTTCATTTAAGACCATTATTTTTTTTCTTTTTATTTCAATAATTTAACTTATGTTATTTTATTTTGATAATTTGTCTCTTTTTTACTTAATTTGGAATTTAGATAAGCACGCTACACCAAAAAAAATTTGTAGTGGCAATTATTTAATGGCTATAAAGTAATTGCCAGTAATTTATTCACTGGGCCAAAGTTTCTAAAACAAATGAACTTCAGCCAGTAAAAAGTCATTATATGGTGGTAATTTATGTAAATTACCGGTAAAAATAATGTAAATAGCAAGAAAAAGTGCGATAAGAAGGAAGCGATTAGCATCTGTATCAGCATTATGAGAGAACTGATGCCAAGCAACAAACGTTCTTGTAGACTTAGGAGAAGGTTTTGGAGATGGTACTTTTGTCGAGTTCGATCTAGCGACGGAGGTAGGGTTTCAAATTTCTTCCGGATTAGTTTCTTAAATCTCTAACATCATACTTCTCTGATCAATTAAATGAATAAAATCAATGAACCACACTCAAAATCTCTTTAGATTTTATACTCATTTTCCTAGAGATTTGATTGAATTCTGATTTTATACATTATGCTTCTCTAATTGAATTGGGGGTTGAGTGATAATAGAAACTCGCTTCCTTAGGAGGGTTTTGGGAAGATGCAGGTTTAAAATTTAGAGATTCTTTAATAACGTCAAAACCATCTGTGGATGCTTCGCAATCGCCACCACCCAGTGGCAGTAGGCTGTAAGGGTGGGGATGAGGCCACATAACACAAGCCTGATGATGTTGATCCATCAAATATTATTGCAGCTTGAGTATTTGAGGATTTGCCTCCACAATAGTAGTTCTCCTTTCCCTTGCCTTTCTGGCCTCAACACCACAAACATCTAAGTCATTTGTGGCTTGTGCAATGGTTTTATTATATATAAAAATATAGGCTTTTTTATTCTATCAAGGGGCATTGACTAAATGCTTAAAAAATCATTTAAATAGCAAGACTAAATATATAAAGACATAAAAAAACTAAAACATAACAACTTTTGGCTTTAAATTACAAAACTAGGAAATCTGGACTGGTATTATAGCCAAATTTTAAGTGTTGTTAGCTTTAGCTGATTTTTTTTTTTTTTTGGATTTTTTAAAACTTAGAATCTGCTTTAAACTTGCAGACTTTGGTGCACCCAAGAAAGTTATTGAATTGGTATGGCATTGTTGCTGTTATTAATTCATTATGGTTTTACAAGCCTCTTGTATAACTTGTTGACTAATATATTTTTAATAATAAAATAATTATTATGTGATATTGCATTACTATATTTAATTAATAATAAAATATATAACAAATACAATCTATCATTTAAAAAAATATTGAGAATAATAAATAAGAATAAAATTAAATTTCTAATATATTATGTCAATCTGCATATGCTTTTGGTACTTCTGATTCTTAATTGTTTTTATGTTTAAATTATTGAAAAATCTCAATTCCTACATGCTTATAAATTTCACTGTTCTGCTATAAGCCTAATAGTCATTTTGGATTTGTTGTGCTTTCTTTATACTCTAGGGCTGTGGATTTGTTGTACAACTAGTGTATGACCCGTGCAATGCACGAGGATCACTTAAGAAATTGATTTCGATAGAATAGTGAGAATATTGGTTTTTTTAAATTGAATTTTGTGTATATGCGGATGGTGCCATAATAGAAACATAATCTAACTAAATGATATAGATTATAAGGAACTCAGGTGGTAATATATAGGATCTAGTGAATGTTTGTAGTAAAATTGTGTATATTCACCTGGGTTTGCTTTAGTCGATGTGACACTGGTAAGACTTTAAAAGGATATCATCATTATATCACATTATAAGGCTAAATGCAGGAATCGGAGTTACTGACTCTATGTATTGTTTTGTTATTTCATTTTGCTTTATATATTGATATATAAAGATAAAGTATCAGAACACTCTAACATATTAACAATCATTGTTTCATGTAGCAAACCCTAAACCCTAAATAATATCTCAACAAATAAATTTGTACTCATGTGTATGTTGATGATTAATCTCTCATCTCTTCCAATTTTTTTTATTTTAGTACAATTTTTTTTATTTAGGGTGGTTTGATTCGGTTCGGGTAACAGATCCAGTATCTTTAATCTGTTACGTACCAGAACCAATCATTGACGGGTTTGATTGGTTCGGTTCGGATCCAACCTGATTTAGCTAAAAAAATCCAAACCAATCAGATTGGTTCGGTAGGATTTAGGGTTTATCGGGTTTGTCGGATTGAACCAAACGAATGAACACCCTAAATAATATATTAGGAAAATACATAATAAATTTGATGTAAATCAACACATTAATTTTATTATATTACCACATCCAAACTTTAGTATCAATCTTAACAAATATATTTGTACTCATGTGTATCAATATATACAAATTAAACAATTTTAATGTAAATAAAATATTAGGAAAATACACAATAAAGTTGATGTAAATCAACATATTTTATTATATTACCACATCCAAACTTTAGTATCAATATCAACAAATATATTTATACTCATGTGTATCAGTATCTATAAATTAAATAATTTTAGTTTGAATAAAAGATATTACACGGCTTTTGATAATAGAAAAGTAGTAAAATAGGCTTAAATAATTTTTTGGTCCTTGTAAAATATTCGATTTTTTCTTTTGGTCCTTATAAAAATATTTTTATTCTTTTGGTCCTCATAAAATTTGAAAAATTTGAAAATGGTCCTTATTATCATTTTTTGATGATATGTCATGCATCTAGACACGCCACATCATATGCCACCTCAACATGATTATTTATGTGGCATGGTTGGATGCATGACAAGTGGCAATAAGGACCTTTTTCAAAGTTTCTGAATTTTATGAGGACCAAAATAATAAAAATAATTTTATAAGGACCAAAAGCAAAAACCATATATTTTAGAGGGACTAAAAAGTTATTTAAGTCTTATAATAAATTGAATGAATAGTGAAAAAATATTACAATACCTATAGGATTGTATAATTACAAATTATAGATAGATGTAAATCAACATATTTTGTTATAATACCACATCCAAACTTCGATATTAATCTCAACAAATTTATTTGTGCTTATCTGTATCAATGTCTGCATCTTAAACAATTTTACTTTAAATAAAAAAGATGACACGACTTTTGATAACAAAAAGTAGTACAATAATAAAAAATAACTAATAAAATATTGTAATAAATTGAATGAATAGTGAAAAATCTTAAAATACCTATAGAATTATATAATTATAGATTATAGATAGATGTAAATCAACATATTTTGTTATAATACCACATCCAAACTTCGAAATTAATCTCAACAAATTTATCCGTGCTTACCTGTATCAATCTCTGCATCTTAAACAATTTTACTTTAGAAAAAAACAGACGACACAACTTTGGATAACAAAAAGTAGTAACAATAATAAAAAAAACTAATAAAATATTATAATAAATTGAATGAATAGTGAAAAAAATATTAAAATACCTATAGGATTGTATAATTATAGATTATAGATAGATGTAAATCAACATATTTTGTTATAATACCATATCTAAATTTCGATATTATTCTCAACAAATTTATCTGTGCTTATATGTATCAATGTCTGCATCTTAAACAATTTTACTTTAAATAAAAAAGATGACACGACTTTTGATAACAAAAAATAATAACAATAATAAAAAAATTAATAAAATATTGTAATAAATTGAATGAATAGTGAAAAAATATTAAAATACCTATAGGATTGTTTATTATAGATTATAGATAGATGTAAATCAACATATTTTGTTATAATACCACATCCAAACTTTGATATTAATCTCAACAAATTTATCTATGCTTATCTGTATCAATGTTTGCATCTTAAACAATTTTACTTTAAATAAAAAAGATGACACGATTTTTGATAACAAAAAGTAGTAATAATAATAAAAAAATAACTAATAAAATATTGTAATAAATTGAATGAATAGTGAAAAAAATATTAAAATACCTATAGGATTGTATAATTATAGATAGATGTAAATCAACATATTTTGTTATCATACCACATCTAAATTTTGATATTATTCTCAACAAATTTATCTGTGCTTATCTGTGTCAATGTGTGCATCTTAAACAATTTTACTTTAAATAAAAAAGATGACGCGACTTTTGATAACAAAAAGTAATAACAATAATAAAAAATGAATAAAATATTGTAATAAATTGAATGAATAGTGAAAAAAATATTAAAATACCTATAGGATTGTTTAATTATAGATTTTAGATAGATGTAAATCAACATATTTTGTTATAATACCACATCCAAACTTCGAAACTAATCTCAACAAATTTATCTGTGCTTATCTGTATCAATGTCTGCATCTTAAACCATTTTACTTTAAATAAAAAAGATGACACAACTTTTTATAACAAAAAGTAGTAACAATAATAAAAAAACTAATAAAATATTGTAATAAATTGAATGAATAGTGAAAAAAATATTAAAATACATATAGAATTGTATAATTATAGATTATAGATAGATGTAAATCAACATATTTTGTTATAATACCACATCTAAACTTCGATATTAATCTCAACAAATTTATCTGTGCTTATATGTATCAATGTCTGCATCTTAAACAATTTTACTTTAAATAAAAAAGATGACACGACTTTTGATAACAAAAAGTAGTAACAATAATAAAAAATAACTAATAAAATATTGTAATAAATTGAATGAATAGTGAAAAAAATATTAAAATACCTATAGGATTGTATAATTATAGATATCTAGAAAAGTTTCAAACTTAGTTGCGAATTAGCAATGGAAAAGATCCTAACAAATTAATAATTTATAGAAATTTTTTTAGTTAATTTCTGACCGTCACTGTTGCTCTAAGCTAGGCATTAGCTACGCATGTTTTGGTAGCTATATATAAATTTCATACCATGGAATCCAATTTCAGTGGCAATAGAAATAGTCAGTAATAATTGCTACTATAGGTATTGCCACTAAAAGCGTTTTTTTTTTTTTTTGTTGTAGTGGCAAGTTGACACAATTTTGAATTACTTATTCATTATTAAAATGTGTAAACTTATGTTTTTTGGTGTTTTTTTTCCTCATTACAGTGGCATAATTAAATTCAATTCTTATATGATATTAATTTGATGAAAGTTTTTGACAATATTATATTGGATATTGATCATTTTATGCGTAAGACACAAGTCCAATGAATATCCTTATATTGTGTATTAGAAATCTAATGATCAAAATAAAACTCTTAAATATATCGAAATACAATTTTTTTTAATGCAAACTTATTGTGAAAGTGCTACTTATTGTAACACTTCATCAATAATAATAATAATAATAATAATAATAATAATAATAATAATAATAATAATAATTAATAATGTTTAGCCTCGTTAATTATTAATTCTTAATTTTTTACAACTTATGAACTCCTTTTCTTATATATTGAAAAATGGTATGATTCAACTTCAACTCACTTTAGAACAAGGTGAAAATAACTCTTACATCCTAATTCTTGCTAATTATTACTATATACCTCTATACCAACATGTTAATTAAGTAACCAATGTCTTGTGTGTTTCTCAAATATTTTTGGATAACAATATTGTGCTACATTATTTACATTGATAAGTATGTAACATGAAATCAATAAGTTAACTTCCAATCATTAATGCTACATGTATGTCATACATACCATTTTTTACAATACTTTCATATAAACTTGTACAATTCTATCTATATTTCATTGAAATTATAGCTAATATATCATAACGTGCAAACCTCGCATAATAAAAAATAGACCATGAATATTGCACGAGTTAACAATCTAGATACTTGTGATCGAGAGATGGCAAAAATGATTGTACCCGTAAGTACTCGCAAGGGATACCCGCATATTTATAAAATGAGTGAGGATAAATATTATATTATTAATCTCGCGGGTATTTACACACTCGTTAAAATATATTTTTATTAAATATATTAAAATATTAGATTTTTTTTATTATTTTATAATGAAATAAAATATATTTTATATTATTACATAATGATATTTTGAATATATCAACCCGTAATGATAATTTATATTATATAATATAAATATTATAATATATTATATTACATTTTCAATTTTTTTTATAATTTTAAAATTTTAATATATACTCATAAATATCTGTTATCCACGTGGATATCGGTTAATTTAATGAGTATAAATACAGATTATATAATACTCGTCCGCTTGAATGATATCCATTGTCCATAGGGTGGGAACAGGCTAGGCCGCTCGTCAGGGGCCTACAGTCTGGTTTACATCAAGCTCAAGTCAGGTTAGGCCAATTTATTAAATAGATTAGGTCAAGGCTTTTTCAAAAACATATATAGCAAAATAAGTCAGACTTCAGGTCATCGAAAAAGCCCTTTGAACTTATCAGACCAACCTATTTAACTAAATATAAATAAAATACTAATATTTTTATATTGCTATTATTAATATAAAGATTTTTATTATTTTGCATTATAATTATATACTTACTAGCTTGTGTAAATATAAGTATGTTGTCTTCCATAAAAAACCTTGGGCCTATAAGTCTACTCAAATACATGTTTATGATATATTCAAGTACCTTACTATAAAACAGGTTTTTAAACTGGCTTTCAGGCCATGTCAGACTTTAAATATGTTAGGCTTATGATATAAAATAAAGCTTATATCAAACAAACAGATCAATCTCAAGCCATATATTTAAGATGTGGTCAAACTCAAGTCTTAAAAAACATAGCTCAGCCCGACGTTAGGGGTGGAAGTAGGCCGAGCCGAGCTAGGCTTTGCAGGGCCTAAGCCTGACCTGCATTATATTTTTGTGGCCCAAGCCTGGCCTGTTACCTGTCATAAGCCATTTTTTTAGGCCTAGTCTGGCCTGTTTCAAAGCCTGGTTTGGCCTATTAGCCTGTTTAAAAGCCCATTTCATATTATGACCTTTAAACAGGTCAATAAATCTATCTCTAAATAGGTAAGTGCGCTTACAAATTAATACTTACTTTTTTATAATGTAAATATGTCACTAACATATACGTTTAGATAGGAAAGTAAGTCTATCTCTAAATAGGCCACAGAAGAATTTAAAAAATTATATATTATTATACTATTTATTATATATAAAATATTTATATGTTTATTAAAATAATATTATTTATAATAGGCTAGCCTGTCAAGCCAAATAAGCTTTTTAAAAAGCATGAGCCTAACCTATTTAATTAAAAAGACTTTTTCAAAAGTCTAAACCTGACCTTTTTATTATTAAACGAGCCGAGTCAAACTAGGCCTTAAGTAGGCTGGGCCGTAGGCTCGACTCCACGTATTTCGATTCGTAACCGTTCACCTAACAAAACTCGTTGTTGACTTGTTTCCCGAGTCCTGACATGTCATCCAGCTTCCGTGGGTCCTGGGCCTGAGTTCCATTTAAGTATATTCTTTACGACTTACGAGTGGTAGCCAAAATGAAAAACCCCATTAAGTTTTGTCCGTATGAATGTAGTAGCTAGTAAAACACAAAACTTCCGAAAAAAAAACACACAAAACTGTTTCATGATGTCACCAAGAAAAAAAAATTTATTTCATAATGAACGGGATAAACAATTTTAAGAGTTTAATTAGTAATTTAGTATAGTCTGTAAATATAAATAAATTTTATACTATCATCTAATAATATATTATTATATCATTAAATATATATAACATTCCATGTATTATTATGTTGGAATTTTAGCAATTACCAAATAATAGACAACATACATTGTATTAGATTACCAAGATTCTTGAGTTTCAAAATATACCTGATCCATTGACGTTGACCGGAGGTTGCAGTGGAATAGCCATTTGGTACAATTATCTTCCTCAGCCAAATCACTGGATTCCTCTTATGGGACTGGATATTTCTATGATGGAGAGACAGAGAAACGTATTCTGAATTGGGGTATTGGGGTCCATGACCAACTTTATGATTATAAACCTGTTAGGGTTCCCATTAACCCCTAACGGGCCAAATCCGATTTCCACTTATTTGAGCCCATATCAGTTTTTTCTTATTGGCAGTCTAAAGACTCATAAAAATTTGATCACTTTTATTGAGCCCAACTAATTATAAATAGTTAATATAAATGCTACATATAATATATATTACCCATATTAATTATTAGAAATAACATTTCTAACATATTAAACTTAGTATATTAAAATTTCTCCTAATGAATTTTAATTCATAGCAAGTGGGTTTGACAAGATGGTGGTAACATGTCCTTTGTGGTGGTTATGAAGGGAGCCAACTCGAACTGGGGTCTCTGGTTCAGCCACATGATAAGACCAAGAAAGCCAACATCAACAAAGGGGACGATTGGTCAAAGCCACCACCTCCACCGAAGAAGGTCGTGAAAAACGACGTTGTTTTGAAGCTGAAAGGCAGAGTTGATGACGAGGAAACAGGGGGAGAAAAGGGGTTGCGATGGTATTGATAGAAGGTTCATGATCTTGTATACTTGAAAGCGAAAAGGGTGCAAGCTCCAAACTTTCTAAAAGGAAAGATGGAGAAGAAAAACGTGAAAGTGGTAGGAGCAACATGTGGCTGCTGACTGCTGTGAAGCCTTGTGCTGAAAAGAGTGGTTGGTTTTCATGTTTGTTGGTTTTAGTGTTGGAGTACATTGAAGGCGTTCCTCCTTTGTTATAAGGCCTAAATTTTTTTTATAGATATATATCTTATATATTAAAATTAATAAAATTTTTATATTTAATATAAAATTATTAATAATTATTAATGTTATTTTCATTAAAAAAATATTATTAATTATTAATTGATAGGTAAAAATTAAAACTATTCTTTCTTTATGAAAAAAAACCATTTTAATTTAACATAATTTTTTTTTATTAAAAATAAACTCCCAATTTTTTAAAAATAAAATAGATATGTCATGTAAGACCTCATATCTCTTCGAAATAAGTCCATATCATATAATTTGTTTTCGATCTATCGATATATCTGATCGGCCCTAATAGAAGTGACATTACAAGAGCTCTCTTCCTTTTTTCTATATGACCCACTTAATGGTGCTTTTTCATCACATCGTGTGCAATTTTGACATATAAAATGGTTGTGTTTGGGATTCATCATCTCCATTACTTTTCTCAATGCATGGTTTAATTTGTAAATTTTAGAAAAGATTAATTAGAATTATGCATTACCTTTTTTTTATTGTAATACTGTAACTTTACTCTTTATCAACGTGGGAATATTTTGAATACACACATATATATGAGAGTCTATAAAGTGAGAGGATGTTTATTATGAGAGATAAGATTAAATATTAATCCTTAAATTAAAATTAATGGCTGAGATTAAATTAATAAATTAAAAACATCATGTGCATATCCCCTTCCCAAAATTTCACTGTTCCTTATGCTCTAATTAATTTTCACCCTCGCGCCTCCCTTCTTTTCTCCTATCGCTCATCCACATTGGTTTCCTGTTTTCATTCTCATTGCACTCCTATTTTTTCATGTGTTTTTTTTCCTGTACCATTGACCTTAAGATGCAAAATGTTAAATTTCAACTTAGCATCAATAAGCTGGAAATAAAGCAGCCACCGGGTTTAGGTCCATGCTTTTAATGCATGAAAGTTAAGACAATTCCAAAAGATCTTATATATCAGTATCAACACATAAAAGTGTTCCTCTGTTACAAGACTAGCTATTGATTGTGACACGGCGACGGGAATGGCTAGCGGTGATCTAGGCTTGCAACGGTGTTAGGTTTGGTTCAGTGAGCGAGACTTCCATTTAATTTAAAATTGTTCACTCTGCAGATGGTGCGATTGATGTTACGGACAGGGGGAGCTAACGATTATGGCTGAAGAGTCATTATGCACTCTGCAGTATGTGTTTTCAATCAAATGAGTGTAAAGAGATGTCACGTGATGTTTTTAATTTATTAATTTAATCTCAGCCATTAATTTTGATCCACTGGTTAATATTATATAAAAGAAATGTCCTTTGGTGTTAGCTTGTAAATTTACTAACTTGGAGGCCAAACTTGTAAAATAAATTTTAATTTTTAGGGCAAAAGGTGAACAAACTAGGGAAAATGGGCCATTTGGGACCACCTATTGAGGTCATCCACCGCGCCCTTTAGCCACAATTTCAATGAGATAAACTCGTACGCCAACTGAAATGCTAATGTACAATTTAGGTACCATTTTGTTTTTCACGCAACTTTTTGGAATAACGTATATCTTGTATTTGGACATAGTACTTCTAAATTACTAGATTTTATATGTTAGGATGATAAAAAAAAAAATTTTAAATGGCAAATACAAATTTTTTTTATGATAAATAGGAGGAATTTCAAATGAAACGTATTAAGAGAGAATCTTAATATTTTTCTACTATATTTAATTTTAGAGTAAAATCTTTTACAATTCTATGTAATACTTAATTTTTTTAATTATAATTTATTATTGATTTCACAATTTCAAAAATTCTAAATTTTTTTATCCAAACCCAATCTTAATGTATTTTTTATTTTGCATTTAAAAGTAACTAAACTTAAGTTGAAATATCTCAATATAATTATTTCTAACATTAAAAATATGAGTTTATCATGTTTTAATATTAAATTGTGACTTATTCTCTAGAGTGACGTGATTGACAAATCAATTATTGATTCAATCTGGTTTTACCACCTTAGACTAAACGGTTGGCTGATCGCTGACATAGCTTGGTGAACAACAACCATTCCCTTCATTCTAGAAAATAGAAAATTAAAGGGTTGTTCGGGGTGGTAGTGAGTTTTTAGTTTTTTATTTTTAAAAATTTTAAATTAAGTTTTTATAACTCAAAACCAAAAATTGAAAACCACTCTTTGAGGTTTTCAAAAGGTTTGTTTTGAAAACCACAAAAACAAATTTTCAATTGTTGGTTTTGAGTTGTAAAAAATTTAAAAATTTTAAAAATAAAAAACTGAAAACTCGCAATCACCCTGAACAGACCTTAAATAACTTGTTATGACAGATAATTTTTAAAAATTATATTTTTTTAAAGAAACAAAAATTCTAGAACAATCTTGGGATGACTTGAAAAACTAATTTAAATTTTTTATTTTTATTATGATAATATTACAAATAAATCATTTCATTTATAAAATTATTTTAAAAAATTAAAAAAATAGAAGAGAATGAAACACATTCTTATATCTATTTAGATTTTTCTCCGCTGCCCATTGTATTGGCAGGTTATGGCACAAAAAACATATAAAATAAATAATTAGATACGAGGAAGCGGCGTGAATAATGCTATTTGCAAAATGTTCTGACTTCCCAAGTCCGCAAGTCCTCAGCTAGCGCCTTAGCTTATAGTTTAAAATTTGATCTGTTGACAACACAACATCTACACAAGTCCTCTCATTGATATATATATGTAATTTGTTGAGGAGACACTATTTTGATATTTTAAGATTCCGCATGCTTCATGCTATTAGATTCTGTGCTGTTATTGCGTTATAAATTGATTGAGAGCGCGAATGCGCCATATCCATCTTGTGCAATATGTTCTCAACCATGAATTCCTCTATGCAATTAACCATTATTACCATTTTGGCATCTTCGTTATTCCTCTGGCATGCTTTTCTGCGAAAGAGGAGGAGTAACAAAGCTGGCATTAGCAAGAGTAAAGAAGCTCCTGTCCCAGCTGGTGCATGGCCAGTTATTGGTCACCTTCACCTTTTAGGTGGTGATAATCAACTTCTCTATCGAACACTCGGAGCAATGGCTGATCAATACGGACCAGCATTTAACATATGGCTTGGTACTCGCCGAGCTTTTGTGGTCAGTAACTGGGAAGTTGCAAAACAATGCTTCACAACCAATGACAAGGCACTTGCCTCACGTCCCAAAACAGTTGCAGCAAAGCATATGGGATACAACTATGCCGTGTTTGGTTTTGCTCCTTATAGCCCCTTTTGGCGTGAAATGAGAAAGATTGCCACCCTTGAACTTCTTTCCAACCGTAGGCTTGAAATGCTTAAACATGTCAGAGTGTCTGAGCTTAACATGGGTATAACGGACCTGTACAACTCTTGGGTCCAAAATGGTTCAAAGCCTGTGATGATGGAACTTAATAGATGGTTAGAGGATTTGACTCTGAATATGGTGGTTAGAATGGTTGCAGGGAAACGTTACTTTGGTGCCTCAGCTACTTGTGATGATGATGAGGCAAGGCGGTGCCAGAAGGCTATTAATCAATTCTTTCATCTAATTGGCATTTTTGTGGTTTCAGATGCGCTTCCTTTTTTGCGTTGGTTCGATTTGCAGGGGCATGAGAGGGCAATGAAAAAGACAGCCAAGGAGTTAGATGCTATACTTGAAGGATGGCTACAAGAGCATCGCAAACAGAGAGTTAATGGTGAAGTTAAAGCAGAGGGTGAGCAGGATTTCATTGATGTAATGTTGTCACTTGAGGAGGAAGGTCACTTATCAAATTTCCTCTATGACTCGGATATAAGCATCAAATCAACATGCCTAGTAAGTCAAAAAACCAAATAATTTACCTCATTTATTTTTGGAACAATCAATTTTGACCAAGTCTGGATTAAGTTACCGAGGAAAACTTTTAGAAGAAAAAAATATAATAAATCAAAGAGTTAAACTGAATTTAACTTTTTCTGTAAGTTGAAATTAATTAACAATAGAGAAGTTAAACGTGAGAGCTTATGGAGAAGTTGGATTGTAAATTTATTTTACCTTCTTGATTCATTGTATTTTCTTCTCCTAGAAGCTCTTGTAGAGAAGTTTATCAAGACCGGCCTTTTATATATTATTGCCTTAATTATGCTACATGTCTTAATTAGTTAGACAAATTTTACTTAAGCCATATATACTCAAATTCTTGGGAGGACATGTGATTTATAATGTTTAACTAATGGAAAATTTTTGCCAAAATTTGTGGATTATGTAACCTAGCAATAATTATGTCCTTGTAATAGTACTTTAGTGGTTAGTATTGTATTTTGAGTATTATATACTAATATTTTCTTTGTGAACACGTGTAGGCTCTTATACTTGGTGGCAGTGATACCACAGCAGGGACGCTTACTTGGGCTATTTCTTTACTCCTCAACAATCGCCAAGCATTAAAAAAGGCACAAGAAGAATTGGACATGAATGTTGGCATGGACCGGCAAGTTGAGGAGTCAGATATTAAAAATCTTGTGTATCTTCAAGCTATTATCAAGGAAACCCTCCGACTATACCCAGCTGGACCCCTACTAGGACCAAGGGAAGCTCAAGAAGATTGTAATGTTGCTGGTTACCATGTCCCCGCTGGCACACGCTTGGTGGTTAACTTATGGAAGATTCATAGGGATCCCAAAATTTGGGAAGATCCTTCTGTTTTCAAACCTGAAAGATTTCTCACAAGCCATGAAGTTGATGTTAGAGGCCAAAACTTTGAACTCATTCCATTTGGTTCTGGTAGACGGTCTTGTCCTGGCATGTCATTTGCACTCTTAGTTCTTCACTTGACACTTGCTCGTCTACTTCATGCATTTGAATTTGCAACCCCATCACATGAACCGGTTGACATGACTGAAAGCCCTGGTTTAACTATTCCTAAGGCAACTCCATTAGAGGTTCTACTTACTCCCCGACTTCCAGCCCAATTATATGCCTAGTCCAATATCGCTGGATGTTCTAATAAGCCTTATAAATCATAGGTTTTTTAAATAAGGAATTTATATAGTATTTTGATCCACAATGTCCTTACAATGAAAAATCAGGGTTATGTTACTAATTAGTAATTATATTTGAAAAGTAAAATTAATTTATGTCAGCATTACCTTCACTCTCAAGTTCCACGGAAATTAAAAACAAATAAAGAAAAGAAATATATTTCATTTCGATGGACACAAAAGTTTAAATTGTGAAGATATAAATCATTTTTTATATAATTTAATAGACAAAAATATCTAAAAGTAATAATTATTCAAAGGGAATAATTGGGTTATGGTTCTAGTTCTTTGAGATATATAGGAGTTTGGACTTGAAATTGTTTTTCGCAACCTACTAAAAAGTGACTTTTCATAAATACCCTTTTTTTTTAAATTAACTTTCCAAAATTTCTGGAGATTAATTTTCAAAACTTAAATGATAAAAATAGTATAAATGACTTCCAGAAATTAATTTAAAAAAAAGTCAGGGACTAACGTATTGATTTATAAAAGTCAAGGACTAAACTGTCCGATAGCGAAAAAGTCAGGGACAAAAGTGGGTGTTTACTCAAATGAAAATGTATATAAAAATACATTTCTGGAGATTTCTAGAAATTAACCTCTGAAATCCATTTTCCGGAAATTAATATCCGGAAATTGACACACTCCTCCACCGCCTCAAATCCAATGTTCATTTAATATTTTAATACTCAATTAAATAATTGTTCAAGACTGGTTTTGGGAATCCCGAGATTAGTATAAACAAAGAGAAACAAAATGAATTACATAAAGCCAAAAGGCTACAGCAGGAGCACGCTGTCCCAGAAACGGCGTAAAGGCAAAGTTTGGAGGTGAAACATGTCCCCTGCCAAGACATGCGCAACAGTGCTGCCAGTCTTTCACAAGAAGGAGAAAACCTCTTCTTTCCCTCAAAGAAAGAGCTTGCAAATGCGCACCAAAAAGGAAAGGAGCTGTTGGAAGAGCAGAGAGTGCGAACTGCACATCACAACGTGCAGGCTGACAACGAACAAAGCGTGGCAGGGCAACCAGTAGCAGACATAGCGCAACAGGGACAACACACGCCTCACAGCGCACAGTGTAGCAACACAACTTTCACCAAAATGGAGCAGCATCCTTTCCTACTTCAGGGACAACTCACTAAGCACACATAAAATGGGAATGATACCATTGAAGGCTGCAGACAGAAGGCGTATTCTCTGTATTTACAAATTAGTTGTTATAACATAGGAATCCAATGTAAGCTTGGGCTCCAAGTTTTGGTGCAAATATATAAGCATCAGGAGGCAACCAAATAAAACCAACGGAACATGGATCGAAATTCTCACAACTTGTGACTATATTCCCTTAGAATTGAAATGAATGAAAATACACCCACCATGCAACTATGCTTCACCAAGTTTATGAACCTTTTTAATCTCAAATCTCCACTTCTTCATTTCTGATCCGAAGCATTTGGGGACTCCAATGGGGAAGTATGGTTGCAGAAAGTGGATGATTAAAAAAAAAGGTGCTCCTTGAAGTATTGTTCAACTGAAGGCTTGCTGTTTTGGAGAGCTTCTCTTTTTTCAGATCTGAGGAGAATGCGTGCAAGGTACGAGAAGGAAGAGCTCCTTATAGGAAAGGCGATGCTAAAGCGCAAAAAGCTCATGGGGAAAAGATGCCACCTTTTATGAAATAAAAAAAAATGATAATGAAGGCATGATGGAATGAATAATACGTTAATATCACAATAGCGAAGTGTAGCCCACCACCTCACAAAGCGTGGCGCAAGGACGACAAAGGACGGGCGTGGGAAGGAATCACGTTCTTCCTCATCACTAGAGAGAGAGAGAACACTCCTTGAGGAATGGCTCAACCAAAGATCTCCTATTCCAAAAAGGTTTCCGCTCTAGATGGGAGAAAGGCATGCTGAAGGGAATAAAAAGAACTTCTGATGGAGAAATCAGAAAGCTAGAGCTCAGGAATGCTCAGACGCAAGAACGCCAAGAAATGGAGGTGCTTACCTTGCAACCTCGAAAAGCGTGAGGTGAGTAAGGAAGACTCACTAAAAAGAGAGAGAGAGAAGAAGAGAAAGCAAAAAGGGAAGTGGATAACAACACGAAATATTTCTAAGATCTGAGATAAAACAGGACAACTATAAACCAAATTCAAGGGATTACGCTTCATGAGAAGAAAAGATGAGTTACGAAGTGTTTGACTCTACTGGCAACCAAAGAAGTAGAGACCGCCTTACGCAAAACATTAGAATGTGTGGCAAAGAACGCCTTACATTGATGGAACAATTAGTATAGCGAAGTGCTCAAGGCGAAAGACGCCTGGACGCAGCATAATGCCTGGACAAATGCAATAAGATGTACGTGCAAAGCTGGAATATATCACGCCTCATTACAATAGAGCGTATAAATTTGATGGAGCGACACACGCAATAGAGTATGACAGAACACTGGAAGCTGCGTGACGATGAATCGGGGTAAGTTGGGCAAGCGAAATACACGCCTTGTATGAAGTGTTTCATGCAAACAAATGCTGAAAGCGACCATTCCATGTTGGAAAGCTAAACTCAAAAACTATGATGAATTTATATTTGTATGCCATACAAAACCTTACTACATGATTAGATATTGCTACTTTCTAAGTTGATTAATACACTGAAGCATTAGCATGTCATTGAACAATATGTTTGCACAAAGAGAGAAAAGGATAGGAGATTTTAATTGAGAAATATGAACAATGAAAATACTCTGCATCTTTTAACAAATGAATTGATGCCCTACACTAAACTTATGTTTTGATTGGGGTAGAATTGTTATATATGACCATGCATTCTTCAAAGAAAAGATTATGCTCAAATTTCAATAAAAGAATAAAAGGTTATACACCTAGATGAATAACAAATCCAAACAAAAATATAAGAAGTTGAGCGTAAAGAGTTCACTCAGGAACAGTCAGGTATAATATAGTGAAAGGAGTTCCCTTAAACATTGCGGGTCTAAGCGAATAACTTAGGAGAGAATTGCGGGCGTACTCTCCTCAAGGACGCTTAGAACCTAGCACGCCTAGCAACATTGCGGGTCTAAGCGAATAACTTAGGAGAGAATTGGGGGCGTACTCTCCTCAAGGACGCTTATAACCTAGCATGCCTAGCAACATTGCGGGTCTAAGCGAATAACTTAGGAGAGAATTGTGGGCATACTCTCGTAAAAAAACGCTGAGAACCTAGCACGCCTAGCAACAACGCGGTTTTAAGCAAATAACTTAGGAGGGGTTACAGGAGTACCCTCCTCGAGAATGCTTAGAACCTAGCACGCCAAAAGATATATATAAATATTACAAGCTTTATACAAATAACAAAAATTACAATGTTACTTGTTTCACAGTTGGCAGAAAACACCTTGAGAGCTACAAACGCAAAAAGCGTAATATACAACGAAAAAAAGGGATTCAATCTTTCCCAAAAATACATAGAAAATCATACAAAAGACAACACTTGAAACACAAAAGATTTTCATATTAAAAAAATCATATTGAGAAAATCATGAGATTCAAAAGGAAAGTATCATGTCTAGCCCTGCTTGGGCGTTTTCAACTTTTCCCGACTAATGATTGTAATGATTTTGACTCATGAAGAGATAGTTCTCTCGATCAATTTTAGTTTTTCACAGCTTCAACTATCCTGACCAAAGGCAGTAGAAAGAAATTGTAATGTCGCCCTACTCAAGGATGTGTATTGGCATAAAACGCCCCAGGCTAAAAGATTAATCACAACGCAAAAGGGAAGGCGTATCAGAAACACGCCCAACGGGCAAAGATATAACAGGCGAAAGAAGGCATACCCTTCACAATCGGACCCTAATACCATGAAAATATATATTTGTATATTCATTTGACATGCAGGAACAAAGTATGAAATATTTTCATTTTTCAGAAACACGCCCAGTGATGGTGATCATTAATCTCAAAGTGAAAATTTTGAAACAAAGCACATTTCTTGAAAGCATTTCGCATCTACTGTAACCAAGCTCGTTTCGTCTGAAGGGCGTCTTTGGAAGGCACTTTGAAAGCCTCGATTATTATCGCCCTAATGACTTTAAGGCATCTAGATCTATTATCTTGAAAGCATCATTGACACTTACGCATGAACATTTAGAAAGTATATTTTTTAAGTTATTATCCTATTTTATCATTGGTATGATGATTTAAACAATCTTGTGAGCAAAGGGTTTATTGATTATTTATATTTCCGAAAGGATGGAAAGACCAATATTGGTAAAATGTTTGGGTATGCTCTCTACATGATTGACCTTTGTTTATATATGAATTTGCACATGACAACCCTCATAGAAAATACTTGAGATAGTCACTTTATATTATCGCCCTTTGATGGTTAAATTATCCTAAGTATCAAAGAGACAAGACGACCAATGTCTTTTATAGGTAAATAATCCAGGTTTAACTACCAGCTCATACTTGAATTATGATACATTATTGAATGCGTAACTTCACCCTGTTAGAGCTGTCAAATTAGCCCATTTAGCCCCACCCACCTCTAGCCCACGTGGGTCAGGCCTAAAGCAGCCCACAGGGCCAAAAATCCCCCTCACTACAAAGCCCATAGGGCCAAAAGGCCCACAAAGCCCTGTGGGCTAGGGCTGGCCTATGGGCCTAAATTTTAGAAAAAATTGTTCTTTTTTAAACTTACTAATAGGCCCACTCCAGGCAGTACGTATATATTATTTCTCTCCTATTTCTCTCTCCTCTGTTTCTGTAACATCCCAAAAGTTAGAAAATTTAGAAATATAATTTAAATACGTATAATTATATTTCGATAACGTTAGCTGTAAAAATAGAAGTTACACATTAATAATAGTAAATATTAATATACCTATATTATGAGATAATAATAATATAATATTATAAATAGTAGGAGAGACGTTAGATTATTAGGATCTTAATCAAATATGGTCATATTGAATATAATAATAATATTATTAAGAGATAAATCATAAGATTACAATTAACATTAATTGTTATAAATATAGTAATTATTATATTAATAAAATAATATCAGGATTAGTAATGATAATCTTACGAGAGAGACATGGTTAATATTTTAAATTAGGATCAGATTCTAAATAGGGATATTAAGATCACGAGGATTAAGGATAGGAATCAATACAATTTAGGATAAGATTTAATTATAAGATTTGAATTTAAATTTGAATATAGATGGATAAGAACTCTATAATATCCTAATAATTCCTAATATAAATGAATAAATAAAATAAAAGAAAAAGAAGAAATAATATTATTATTATTTTAATTGATTAAATGAGAGGAATAAAATATAGTATTAGTAATATTAATATTTTTATGAATAATGTTATTTAATAAAATAAGAATGAGTAAGTTGAGGGTGGGTCCAACCCAGTTAAGTATTTAAGTAAGGAGGGGTTACCAATTCACCCTAATCCTTATTTTTTCAAAACGTTAGAGAGTGAAACCTTAAGGAGGGGAGAAACGATTGCACAAGGAGGAGATATCGCAGAGTAGATTAGCAAGGGAGTTCTATCTTTTCGTTTATGATCGTCAACTCTAAGGTACGGTGGGGGAGAGGGTATTGCTTGTATATGCATGTAGGGGTGCTTGGGTAGTAGCCTAAGAGTATAATTGTATTGATGTATGTATATCTGTGAATGAATGATATAAACTGTTGATTTATGATTGTTTGGATGTATATTAATGATTTATTGGATGAGATTAAAGATGATATTGAGAATGATGAAAAAGGGATGATTAGGGATTTGAGAATTGGGGGTTTGATGAATTGGTTGTATAATCTGTAAAAGATTGTTATTTTGTTGAGTTTCGGATGATATTAATAATTATGAATGATGTTTAATCGAAAGGATTGATTAGAGATTGATTGGAAGGGTTTAGAGATGTTAGAAATCGTGAAATCTGTGATCTGTGTCGCGAGTAATCGATTACCAGGTGTGGTAATCAATTACCAGGGTGTTCTGGGCAACCCAGGAGTGTTGTTTGTTGCTGGTAATCGATTACAGGTTTGTGGTAATCGATTACCAGAGAGTTTGTTTGCAGGTAATCGATTACAGGGGTGTTGTAATAGATTACCAGAGTGTTTGGTTGTAGGTAATCGATTACAAGGTGGTTGTAATCGATTACCAGAGACTTTGTTTGCAGGTAATCGATTACTGGAGGTTGGTAATCGATTACCAGAGTGGATTTTGAGAGCCTAAGTGCTCAATGATGCTTGATATGCTTGATAATGGTTTGGTATGCATATAGTTGGTGATTATGCTATATATTTGATGATGTTTTGGAGTGCATATGGTTGGTTAATATGCTATGTAAATGATGTTATTTGGAGTGCATATGGTTGGTTAATATGCTATGTAATTGATGTTATTTGGAATGCATATGATTGGTTAATATGCTATGTAATTGATGTTATTTGGAATGCATATGGTTGGTTAATATGCTATGTAATTGATGTTATTTGGAATGCATACGGTTGGTTAATATGCTATGTAAATGATGTTATTTGGAATGCATATGGTTGGTTAATATGCTATGTAATTGATGTTATTTGGAATGCATATGGTTGGTTAATATGCTATGTAAATGAGGTTATTTGGAATGCATATGGTTGGTTAATATGCTATGTAAATGAGGTTATTTGGAATGCATATGGTTGGTTAATATGCTATGTGAATGATGTTATTTGGAATGCATGCGGTTGGTGAACATGCTATGTGAATGATGTTATTTGGAATGCATGTTGTTGGTGAACATGCTATGTAATTGATGTTATTTGGAATGCATGTGGTTGGTGAACATGCAATATAATAAATGATGATGTTACTTGAGTTGTGCGGGCCCATAGAGGGGGTACAACTTAAGAGAGATGCCTTGAGCATGT